>CM064539.1:25853745-25878735 GCA_032716605.1 Paralithodes platypus
TGCTGACTCCCTGCCTAGGCAAACTCTTTCGTCTCTGTCTTCCTCTAAGGTCTTCCCTTCATGCTGGAAGCTTGCTCTCATTCAACCTGTCCCAAAGAAGGGTGACCACTCCCAACCCTCCAACTATCGTCCAATTTCTCTCATCTCTTGTATCTCTAAAGTTTTTGAAACTATTGTTGCTTCCAAAATGTTTAAGCATTTCTCTTCTCATAATCTACTCTCAGATCGCCAGTATGGCTTCCTCAAGGGTCGCTCTACTGGTGATCTTTCATATCTTACTATCTCTTCGTCATTCTCCTTTCGATAGTTCGGTGAGACCTTTTCTATTGCACTAGAGTGTCACAGTAGTTCCCAAACTATTTTATTGGCGACCCTTAACCCGTCCAGCACCAGCGATGCGTCTGGCGCGTCGGCGATGTATGTAACGCACAGCCCCAGCGACGCGTCTGACGAGTCACCCTAATTGCTCCGACCGTAACCTCAGGTGTAGCCACTCGAGAGGGCTCAGATTTGTATGGGAACTGTGTACGTATCCCACGCAACCGTGCCGATGGTTGAAAACTCTCAAAGTCCACGTGCGTGCGCGTGAGCGCGCAATAACCTGGTTTTTTGGGGTAATTGCCTTCAATTGTTTACTCTTGTAAAATACGTTTTCGGGGGCTCTGTAGGACCATTCTTTAAGCTTTTTGAGCGGTTTTTCGTGGTTTTTCCTTCATTCCTAACCCATTCGCTATTGTTTCTGGAATAAAACCATTTTTTGAAAACCGGCCGGGTTCTGGTGAACAAACAATACAAAACTAGCCGGGGCTCCACGGGTTAATACAATGTTTCATGGACCTTGCGACCCTACACCCTTAAACACTGGATTAGTACGTTTATTATTTGTATTGAGTGTTAAATTCCTAATTATTTTAGAAGAAATTTATATATATTCTTACATTATAGTATGTAAAACTCTATAACTTAAGTTTCTGCAACATCTGTACATGCAGCCAAACAGTTCATCCATTCAAGGTCATGTTTCTTTAAGAAACACAAATCACCATATTCAAAATGTCTTTTCTAGTGGTGGTAGATATGAAGGCACTGCAAAAAAGAAACTCTTCTAGTGTATGTCTTCTTCTCGTTGGTATCAAACAAAAAAGATGAGTTAGGGGGTCACCTGCAATGGCAACTGATTCATCTGTCTGTAGTGAAAAATGTCCTACTTTTTCAAAGCCACAATAAGTTGAGATAATATGTCTTCCGATGCCAGGTCAATTCGACGTTTAATACTACTATTTGAAAGTGGTACAGATTCCAACTTCTTATTAACATAATATTATTATGTTCCACAAAGAGTTTTCGCCATTGCCACTGCAGCTGGTTTCACCAGCTGGCACATGAGGCTTTCTACATCTCACAGTAGTGCATGCTATTTCAAAGGACGCCACTGAAGCCTTTTCCAGAGAAATAGATGATGAGCTGGGATCATCAATCTGCCTTCGTTTTACGAATACTTCATTTTCCGGTGAAATTTGGATGAACTGAACTCAAATGGCACTTTAATTTGTTATCCTTCATGGATCCGATAGGTAGGACTTGAAGGCACTGGAAACATCGAGGTCTGACATTTGCAGAGCATTCTCTAAACTCAGTGAAGCCATACTTAAAAATATCTGGTCAATACTGTAACTGTACTTTGCGTTGCCATTTTTGCCATTAACCCTTTACGAGCGGCCTATGCGGTTTATTTATATGTACCGCCCAGCGGGGTGTTTTTAGCCAAAATAGGGCTGTTTACGTGATCATTTTCATGCCTAAATAAGACCCAGAATGTAAAACAAGTATCTATCCCTGAAAGGGCATAAACAGAGCTTTCGAATGACACCATAACGATCCTTGTATGACCGCTAGTTTTCTTGCAATAACCGTGCAACGCGAGTGCAAAAAGCATGTAATTCGGTACTTTCCCCATACAATTCAGTATGTAGCGAGTGAGAGAGGGAGGAGGGAGCTGAGATTCGTGTCAGTAGGTTCGCCGCGGTGGTCTGGAGCAGTCATACGCTCGCTAGTCTCCTGCCACCACTTGTCTCTCTCTCTCAGCAACATTACGTGCTGAAATTGCCACTCGACCTATGTCGAGCGCCGCCACATAGTCCAGCTTTATTAAATACGACTTAAGTTGCGCGCCGACTTTTAGGGGTTAAAGTAGTAATTAAAACACATAAAGAACTTTTAGAATACGTCATATTCCAAGGGGAAAATGACTGAGGTGCTCAACATTCTATGATTTCACACTAATGCACACATCATGATAACCCGTATAGTTGATTGCACAACACATCTTCCTCACTCACACTCGCTTACCCAAACACTCTATCTGGCAGTTAATATGGAAATTGGACTGTTGCTAAAATTTGCATAATAATATGCCAACCACAATATTAAGCTTAACAACATGCACAGTTAGATTATTCACCATGAAATGTATTCAACGAAACCCCCCTCATTCACTCTATCCCACATTCACAGGCTTATAATACATACATTTAAGGACATATTCGTAATAATCCACATACACTTAACATTATATGTATAATATTTACTGTTAAAGTACATTCTGTGGCATCGCCCCATCAAAAACATCATTACTCACATACTCAAAACTATTGTTGATCTTGCTGTTCTTATACCAATGTATTATATTAACTATTATCCTTACAATAGGTTTTTGGGTTCTAGGTTGCGGAGTGAAAATGGGTAATAAGAAAAATATAACAAACACATATAAACATGGGCAATTTTGGGTTTTAGGTCGCGATGTAAGTCAAATATATATGCTATAATGACAAAGTTATTTCTTCCAATAGTAAAAACACGTCTGTTATTTCTTGCAATAAGATTTATTTGTTTTACTTTAAGTAACATGCAATACGTAAAATACAAATAAGTTAATTTCGCTGGGTTAAAGATGAAAGTGTAAACGGCTAGTTAAATACGACAATATATTATAAGGGTGGGCAGACCTAGGATAGTAATTGTTAGATTTACCTCCCAAACGTGTACCTTTCTTCACCTTATACCTAAACGCGCACTACTGAACATGTGGCAACAAAAATATCTTGAAATTTTTTTAATTTCAGTATAATTTATACCGTATATACAATTATACATAAACAAGTAGGATGCATACAATACTAACCATTCATTAACAAACTTCTTGAATATCACTGTATAATATGAATGCCCAACGTTCGAGTCGAGTGGTGAGTAACTGAGTGAGTGAAGGTCACTGGGCATCAGAGAGTTCAGACTTAAGCCAGGCACACACCTATGTGGAGTTCGCCACTCATGCTAGTGGCACCGAAGAGCGCACCGCCCTTCGTTGTTGTTTGATAATTGGTGGAGTTGACTATTCGAAGAGGTGGCGTGCACCCTTGTGAAGATGGACTCGTCTGGCACTTTTTGTAGTTCGACATCGAGAGCTCTCTTTAACCTCTGAAGTGCGCATGGGGGTAATTGGAAACGTCCCCCTGTGCTGACGTATTTGAGGTGTTTCCGTCACTAAAATATTCATTGTGCCATTAATAGCATTAATACTTATCCATATGCGCCTATTATGGGTTGATTATAAAGGTATTAACCTGAAACAACAATAAAACGAGTGAAAACAGCGTTTCGATGGTCAAAATCGGAGATATAGCCCGCGAGTTGTATAATGTATGGGTGAGGCAAACTGCTTTCCCGCCAATTTCCCCCAAGGCCACTGAGACACAGTCGATCGATACTCTCTCTCTCTCTTGCACTCGCTTGCCATCATGACAACACCCTCTTGCCACTCGCTAAAGCTAGCACGAAAAATACCTCAGAATAAGGGAATAACAGGGAAAATAGGTGATAACTGAAGGAGAGGAGGAAAGTGGGGAAGGAGGGGAGGTAGAGGACTGAGATTTTGCATGGCCCAGGGGCCAAAAAAAAAAAAAAAAATCGATGTCAAAAGTTGATTTTTTTTTCACTCACTCATAAGAGTCTCCCCGCAGTCCGCCGGGGGAACTCTTAAGAGTCTCCCCGCAGTTCCCGGGTTAAGCTGTCTAACGAGACACCTCTTATGTCTCTTACTCGCCGCGGGAGTTTGTTGAAGAGACGTGTTCCTCTATGTGATAACCAGCCCTCACGCAGAGAGCACATAGCACCCCGATTTTTCATCTTGGGGATATCGCATTCCTAGCCTCTCCTATCACTGAACCCAATAGTGTAACTATTTTACTGAGTTCATGTGTGAGGTGAAGTTCCTTTTGTTACGACTGAGGTTTAAATATATCAGGGCTCTTATTCATTGGACTAGTAATGGCATAAATGCTACAACAGAAAGGCTAGATCCAACCTCTGATGTATATTCCCAGTGAACAAAGAACACAAATACTCTCCAGAGTTCTATATGCAATAATAGCTTATCAAACTCTCAATAAATATGCGTCTACTCTAGGCTTAATGTTATGTGAACACAGCCTATTACTACCAATAACCGAAGGGGCTTGGTTATGGTATGCAAAGTAAGGTGGTAAGAGACGTTACAGCTTACGTTACTTTAATCAATAAATGTCAGGCACTCCTGCATGAAAGAAAGTGCACTAAAGTCCTTCAACACCAACAAGGAATCTTCTTTAAATGTTAGATGCTATCAAGATGCTCGAATCGGAAATGGAACCCAAAAAGGCAGGCAGCGGAACAATGCTCGTGCAGGCTATGCGCACAAAAAGGCAGGAGATATAATGCAGTCGGAGCCAAGAATATCCTAAACGCTACAACAATAATAATAATCGCCACGACAATGCAGTAATCCTATCAACAAAAAGAGCCTAAGTCGTTTGTGTCTCAATACATCAAACTAGGCTGCGAAATGCTTGTGTAATCATAAACTGGTATGCATAAAAAGAGTAATTGGTTTAATATACTTAATGTCTACTATGACTGATAATGTCTAGCTAGAGTCAATGATACGAGATACTAGTGCGCATGGCATGCCGCATAGCCTAGTGCAAATCTCAAGTCTGTGCGTCAAATATTACGTTATAGGGAAGGGTAGCTCTCTTGAGAAACCTTAATGTGTTGAAATCCTTAGTGTGTTGAAATGGATAGAAAATTGGCTCAGCGACAGAAAGCAAAGAGTAGTCATAAACGGTAGGCATCTAAATGGACCAATGTAAGTAGCGGGGTACCCCAGGGATCGGTACTAGGACCAATTCTCTTTCTAATTTACATCAACGACATAGATGAGGGTCTCACCTGTACAATCTCAAAATTTGCTGACGATACAAAAATTGCAAATAGCGTACTCTCAAAAGAACAAGTTGACGATATGCAACACAATCTAGATAAATTGTCATGTTGGGCCCAAATTTGGCAAATGAGTTTCAATGCGGATAAATGTAAAGTACTACATATCGGATACCTAAATGAGAAAGCAAACTATTCGATGAATGGCACTCAGCTTAAGAATGTAAACAGAGAAACCGATCTGGGAGTAACAATATCGAGTAACCTAAAACCGAGTCAACAATGTTCAGAAGTTGTTAAGAAGGCAAACAAAATAATTGGCTTTATAGGCAGGTCATTTGAGCATAAATCCAAAGAAGTTATCCTAACCCTTTACAATTCCTTAGTCCGCCCTCTTCTGGAATACTGCGTTCAATCCTGGTGCCTTATTACCAAAAAGATATAAACAAGCTAGAACGAGTTCAACGTAGAGTTACCAAAATGATACCTAGCCTAAAGAACAAACCATACGAAGAGCGTCTTAGAGAATTAAATCTATTTCCTTTAACCCAGCGCAGATTAAGAGGTGACTTAATTCAAGTGTTCAAATCATCAAAGGCATCGACAATATGAACTCTAGTAAGTACTTCACTATCGACCAATCTAATTACACGCGCGGAAACGGTTGCAAAATTATTGGTAAATCTTTTAACTCACACGAATCTAAGAATTTCTTCTTCAATCGAGTTGTCAACTTTGGAATGGGCTTCCCCGAGACGTTATAGACTGCATCACCGTGATTCATTTAAACTCCGCCTAGACAAATATCTCGCATCAAACCCGCGACTGACTGCGTTTGTAAATGAATAACTTTATTTTATCCCCCCCTCAGTTACTAATCCATCTGTCCCCTACTAACTTCCTATTCCTGCCACGGACATTAGTTCCAGGGCAGTAATTCCCTTTCCAATGTTCCCTTACCCACTCTAAACCACTGTTTGGACACTTGATCCTCAGTGTTTTGGAGGACAAGCAACCTAGAAGGGTCACTAGATCTGTTGTTGCTTGATTTCCTTTGTACTCCTTTGTACTCCTTTAATACCGAAGTATTAAGCGTTCTCCTGGCGTACCTCAAAGACAAACAACCGAGCCTAGAACAGTGCAGAATGGTATAGGCAAAAAACCCTCATTCGTGCATGCTCTACTGTCAATGGCACACAGACTAGAATTTACCCAATCAACTCCAGTTCTCAGGTATGTCGTGCAGCTTTTAACTAAAGCCAGCACTCATCGGAAACAATACCTTATAGTATCAGACTCCTAGTCTAGCATTATCTAATCTAGCAGAACAATAATAATTATAGGAAGCGGTACTGAACAATATGAATGCCAACCAATGCTTCGTGATCAACTTATCTTAACAACTAACATACATGGGTTATATAAGACCTTAATGCACAATACAACTGGCCAGCATGAAGCTGATTATGCAGAGTTAACCAGAGGGGGTATAATATTAATAAAAGGTGGTGAAAGATATGGAAAATGAGAGAGGTAGGCAGAGGAAAAGATTCTCAGATGCATAGAGGGGGACAGATATCAAAGGGATAAGAGGGATGCGTTCTAGAAACCAGATCTGAGGGAGAGAGTGGCGAGGAAGCTGTATTTTTTTTTTTTTTTTTTTTTTTTTTTTTCTATATTCCAACTACTCCCTCTCGGGCATAGGCTGAGAGCCTGTACATTCCACCGCCCAACACGGTGAAGCCTGTGAGGTCTTGTTCCAGTCTGGGGAGTGAGACATGCGAAGCATCCATCATGGCTCGAAGCAGCTCCATCTCTGAAGCGGCCGGTTGCTTCGCTCAAGTGCTTCACCGTCTCACCCTCCAGACTCAGACCCTCACTCTCAGAACGCCACCTATTGAGCAGTGAACTCACTAGGCATTGTCCCCCTGTAACATATTTTGAATATGGGAATATTCATACAGTGTTTATCAGGGAACAACGAGGGTATTTTTTTGGCATTTCGGTGGGCTTTGTGGTAATGCACTGATACTAGGTACAGCACAAATTCAATCCCAATAATATCTTCCCATTGACATATCGGGATTTGAACCCGGGTCCATTGGATTACCAATCCAGTGGCATGACCACTCCACCACACCTCCCTTTTAAATATATATACTAGCACTAGCTCGAACAGCGTAGAAAAGCGGTAACAAGTCCTCTAGCCAATGCTAAAGAAGCTAGCCAAACATGACGTCATCAAGCATGGTAAAAAACTCCTCTAACCAATCCCCGAGGCCAGCCAGCTATGACGTCATCGAGTATAGCAAAACACTGCGCGCCTCCCCCCACTCTGTTCTACTCTCTCTCTCTCTCTCTCTCAAATCCTATCATTACTACTTAATGATAAAACATATACTTTGCAATTAAATATATAAAGCCTTGACATGGGTGAAAACAAAGAGCCTTTCTGGACTGCCCATGACACGAGCTTTCATGATGAATAAAGCACACAACAATACACCAACTGTAGCCACATCCACTGCCCTGGCGATCCTAGCGAGTCACTGTAGGACAAGCCATGCGGTTCTAACGGAGTGGTTAACGTCACACCCCCCCCCCAAGATTTTTCTCAGAGGCCCAAGGCTCACAAAAATCTGATTGTTAGAACCCATGCTATATCTCTACTTCCCATCACCCAGCAGCAGTAAAATATCTGGCACAGTTCTCAACAAAACATTTTACAAAATTATAACCTTCCCCAACACAATAGGTTAAATCATATGTAGTTATGCTCCTCAGGAGCGAGCTTCTCTAGCCCAGCATTCTGAGAGGAGTGCAACTCAGAATTACTGCTATAACATACTGAAAAAATTCAACTATCAAAGAAAGAGTTTTTATTTTATTTTTATTTTTTTAATTTGTTTATTTCGGCTGCACTATAGGGGCAAGCCTAGTTTTTTCTTCTATACCAAACGCTCAACTCCTGCTTTACGACCCAATACGCTGGGCTACAACCGCGAGCCAACAAGCACCAAGCGCAAAATACTATTCAAACTAAAGCAGGAGGCTACCCATGTGTCAATCTACCCAGGATCATATACCCTTGAAAGACAATCTGCAACCACGTTGTCACAACCGGCAATATGGCGTATGTCCAGGTTATATACCAGTAACCTTAGTGACCACCTGGTCAGCCTCATATTCCGATTGTGAAACTGGTCCAAGAACTTGAGAGGGTGATGATCTGTGTAAACTACAACGACCGGACCATAGGCTGGAACATAGACCTCGAAATGCCTCAGTGCAAGCACAACTGCCAGCAGCTCCCTCTCGGCAACAGAGCAGCTCCCCTGGGCTGAATTGAACTTCTCCGAGCAGAAACTAACAGGATGCTCCAGCCCATCATCGTCCTTTTCCACAAGGACGGCACCAGCCCCCACACCACTAGCATCCGTTGCTAGTTGGAAAGGTAGGCTAAAGTCAGGGGCCCTGAGGATCGGGTGAGTGCACAACAGGTGTTTTACTACTCTAAACGCCTTCTCACACTCAGGCGCCCATTTGACTTTCTTATCCTTCCAGTTATCCTCCACCTGAGCTTGACTGTCCCGTTCTCCTTCTCCACCTTGACTGCTAAACGTCATTACAGGCACAGTGAGAGGCTCAGGGGGGTGCCTCACATACTCTTTCATGAGATTAACGTGACATAACTGATTGCGCATACGTCTGTCTGGAGCGGCCACCAAGCAATCCAGGTCCGATAGCTTCTCCACCACCCTATAAGGACCAGTGTACTTTGCAGATAAGGGGTGACCTACAAGGGGCAGTAGAATCAACACCTCCTGACCCACGCGAAACTCCCTGAGTTTAACCTTGAGGTCGTACCTGTCCTTCATGAGGGCCTGAGAGCTAGTCGAATTACGGCCAGCCAACTCCAGACTGCGCAACATCCGTTCTCGACTGTCGAGGACATACTTGAGCATAGAATAAGGTTTTTCTGCGCCCTCCCATATTTCCTCAACCATATGGAGAGGCCCTCTGACACGGTGTCCAAAGACGAGCTCATTAGGGCTGAATCCCAAACTTTCCCCAGGTACCTCCCGTGCAGCAAATAAAACACATGGCAGGCCAAGATCCCAACCATTCCCACCCTCAAAGCAACAACAACGAAGCACAGATTCCAAGGCTGAGTGCCATCGCTCTAACACACCCTGGCTCTCCGAATGATATGCAGATGACACAACCATAACAATCCCATGCTGCAGCATTGCTCGAACAAAGAGGCTAGAAGTGAAGTTGGATCCTTGGTCTGACTGAATCCCCTGAGGGTAACCATACCAGGAAAAATACTCTAGCAAGTTTCGGACCACCGTCTTCGCTGACCCATTTCTCATAGGGTGCGCGTCAGGGTACCTTCTTGCTACATCTCCCGACTGTGCATCACTGTCCTCCTCCAACTCGACAGCACCGGTACCACATTCAAGAACCTCCGGGTCTTCTAATTGCAATTTACAAATGTCCGAAGGAGCAACCTTATCTAAGTGTTTGCGAAACAACTCATGCCCCCCTCCTACATTGAATTTAGCCTCCCGTTGCTCTCTCTCTGTGTATCGTTGCTGTCTCTTCGTCTTTTCAAGCCCATCCTCTGCCTTCTTAGTAACAGTTAATTGGTCTTCTCCAGACTCGAAAATCGGTCCTAATAATGAGTCCCCGAGAATGTCCGTTGATACTAAACTCTCAACCGCATCAACTTTCAACCCCTTCTCGGTACCTTTCCTCCGCTTGTCTAAAGACTGTTGGCCAGAATGTGACTCCCTGGATGCAAGATCTCTGGTGACAACACACGCCATAGGTTGCACCGGACACTTCTCAACCCACTCCTGCTCCTCCCTACTCACGTCGGCCTGCTTCTCGGCAACGACTAAGGGTGGAGCCTCAGAAGTAGGCCCCGCAAAGTCGTTGCCGAGAAGGAGGTCGACGCCCCCAACAGGTAACTTCTCCACAATTCCTACATCCAGGTCACGAGTCACACCATCAACTTCCATCTTCATTCTTACAAGCGGGTATGACCTTGTTGCATTAACTCCCTGAACCAAAACCACCCGCGCCGTATTTACAGGTTTACCAGTGAAATTCCTCAACAATGTTTGCGATGCCCCAGTGTCACGCAAAATTCTCACCTCATGTCTTCTACCCTCCACTCCACACAACCGAGTCCCCTGTGGTCACTAAAGGCATCACGGACAGGGAATAAGCCTTCCGGATCCTTCTGCACTGGCAGTGTATTTACCTCGGAAGAATTGCCTCTAACAAACTCCGATGTCCTCTTGAACACTCCAATGCCGTGAGCAAAAGACACGGCTGCCGGAGGAGGTCGACTAGGGCACTCATTTGCCTTATGACCCTCCTGGTGGCACTTAAAACACATAAATTTCGGTTTCGGCTTATACTGTGATGTAAAAAGCCCCTGACTTTTCTCATACGGCGTGGTGTTAGGTTTGGATTCAGTTTTAGTTTCATTGCTCTTTTGTTTAAATGTGTCATTGCTACGGGGAGGGGAAGGATAACGGTCCCTAGCACTTTCATCGTACTTCTGTGAGGACCCGCAACCCCGAATCAACGACAACCGTCGATCAGCCATTTCTTGGGTTTTTCTCCTTTAAGTTCAAAGTTAGATCACCGCCCGTGCTCTTAAAGAACTGCTCCAACATCATCAACTGCTTAACTCCATCAAAAGTTGTTACCTTCTCAGATCGGAGCCAGTTCCCCATAGCATCGGACAAGTCCCGGGCGTGTTCCAAAAAGGTGCTATCTCTTCCCTTGGTTACACCACGGAACTTCAAACGGTACGTTTCTGGTTGCAGTTCGTAAGCCCTCAGGACAGCCTCCTTGAGATCCTCATACACAATACATGACTCCAAAGGTAACGCATCGTAGGCTTTAAGACCCTTGCCTACTAATCTAGAGGATACAAGTGCTGCCCATTTATTCTCTGGCCACTGGTGTTCCTGGCACTTATTCTCAAAGCGTGCGAAAAATTCTGTTACACCACTCTCATCAAACACCGGAACCAGTTTCAATAAGTGCGAGAGAGATTGATAATGAGCCCCAAGTCGCTGTCCCGTTGTCTCTACTCGCGACTTCTCCACGTCCATGTCGGCACAGTACCTAGTCGACTCTAAATCAGCTTGGATTTTTGCTAGCTCTATGTGCTGCTGACTGATAGTTTTTCTCTCTTCTATCTTGGCTCTCTCTTCTATCTTGGCTAATTCTAATTGCTGCTGAAGCTCACATGCCCTTTGTTGCTCTACAGATACCCTGATAGCCTTTCTCTCTTCGATCTTAGCTAATTCGAGCCGAAACAATAATTCTGGAGATAACCCTTGAGGAGGTGAAGGTGCTACAATGTTTGAAATTACCGGTGGTCCCCCCAGGGGCAACCCACCCTGCCAGTCACCACCCAACTGTGGAAGCGTACCCGGGGTCGGCAAACCACTGGGATGGCTGGGAGTCGAGTGTAGGGGAAGCATGGCCGAAGGGCTCTGAGCACTCAACCCATCTCGCTCACCAGTCACCCTGCCCAGTACACACGTTATCAAGTTATCCCAGGTCATGCTGCTAGTACCCGCATGACCGATAGCTGTGGCCAGGCATTGAAGACCGTACCGATCCATACCCTCCAACCGCTCGGCAGTAACAGGCCATTGCAAAAATATCCTAGCATCCTCCTCACAGTTCACCTGATTAACCCTTTCATCATACTGCTGTTCCTCAGTTTCGACATTACATACTGTGTCTCCATTCTCCTCTGATCCGGTATAAGACATGATGCTCACAAAAAATTCTCACCTCAATATTCAGAAAAGAAGCACCCCAAACTCTTATACCTCGATATAAACACAAAAAAAATCTCGGAAATACTCAAGGGCTATACTATGTTGCAAAAAAAAAATATTCTTGCTGATCCCCGCAAAATATTCCCCAAAACAACAAATGTTCCCTGCTAATAAATGTAGGTTCACCAAATCCTAGGTAAGGTCGCCATTTGTTACGACTGTGGTTTAAATATATCAGGGCTCTTATTCATTGGACTAGTAATGGCATAAATGCTACAACGGAAAGCGCTAGATCCAACCTCTGATGTATATTCCCAGTGAACAAAGAACACACATACTCTCCAGAGTTCTATATGCAATAATAGGTTATCAAACTCTCAATAAATGTGCATCTACTCTAGGCTTAATGTTATGTGAAAACAGCCTATTACTACCAATAACCGAAGGGGCTTGGTTATGGTATGCAAAGTAAGGTGGTAAGAGACGTTACAGCTTACGTTACTTTAATCAATAAATGTCAGGCACTCCTGCATGAAAGAAAGTGCACTAAAGTCCTTCAACACCAACAAGGAATCTTCTTTAAATGTTAGATGCTATCAAGATGCTCGAATCGGAAATGGAACCCAAAAAGGCAGGCAGCGGAACAATGCTCGTGCAGGCTATGCACACAAAAAGGCAGGAGATATAATGCAGTCAGAGCCAAGAATATCCTATACGCTACAACAATAATAATAATCGCCACGACAATGCAGTAATCCTATCAACAAAATGAGCCTAAGTCGTTTGTGTCTCAATACATCAAACTAGGCTGCGAAATGCTTGTGTAATCATAAACGGGTATGCATAAAAAGAGTAATTGGTTTAATATACTTAATGTCTACTATGACTGATAATGTCTAGCTAGAGTCAATGATACGAGATACTGGTGCGCATGGCATGCCGCATAGCCTAGTGCAAATCTCAAGTCTGTGCGTCAAATATTACGTTATAGGGAAGGGTAGCTCTCTTGAGAAACCTTAATACCGAAGTATTAAGCGTTCTCCTGGCGTACCTCAAAGACAAACAACCGAGCCTAGAACAGTGCAGAATGGTATAGGCAAAAAGCCCTCATTCGTGCATGCTCTACTCTCAATGGCACACAGACTAGAATTTACCCAATCAACTCCAGTTCTCAGGTATGTCGTGCAGCTTTTAACTAAAGCCAGCACTCATCGGAAACAATACCTTATAGTATCAGACTCCTAGTCTAGCATTATCTAATCTAGCAGAACACTAATAATTATAGGAAGCGGTACTGAACAATATGAATGCCAACCAATGCTTCGTGATCAACTTATCTTAACAACTAACATACATGGGTTATATAAGACCTTAATGCACAATACAACTGGCCAGCATGAAGCTGATTATGCAGAGATAACCAGAGGGGGTATAATATTAATAAAAGGTGGTGAAAGATATGGAAAATGAGAGAGGTAGGCAGAGGAAAAGATTCTCAGATGCATAGAGGGGGACAGATATCAAAGGGATAAGAGGGATGCGTTCTAGAAACCAGATCTGCGGGAGAGAGTGGCGAGGAAGCTGTATATATACTAGCACTAGCTCGAACCGCGTAGAAAAGCGGTAACAAGTCCTCTAGCCAATGCTAAAGAAGCTAGCCAAACATGACGTCATCAAGCATGGTAAAAAACTCCGCTAACCAATCCCCGAGGCCAGCCAGCTATGACGCTATCGAGTATAGTAAAACACTGTGCACCTCCCCACACTCTATTCTATTCTACTCTCTCTCTCTCTCTCTCTCTCTCTCAAATCCTATCATTACTACTTAATGATAAAACATTTACTTTGCAATTAAATATATAAAGCCTTGACATGGGTGAAAACAAAGAGCCTTTCTGGACTGCCCATGACACGAGCTTTCATATGAAATAAAGCACACAACAATACACCAACTGTAGCCACATCCACTGCCCTGGCGATCCTAGCGAGTCACTGTAGGACAAGCCATGCGGTTCTAACGGAGTGGTTAACGTCACACTTTGTACACTTTCTAAGTCCTTAATTTCACCTGCTTTGTATGGGGATGTTAATACGTTACAGTGTTACAGTATTCTAGCCGCGGTAGCACCAGGGATTTGAAGAGTGTTATCATAGGCAATTCACCGCGAGTTCTAAATGTTCGTAGAATCCAACCTGTTAGCCGTTTCGCAGCTGCAACTTTGACATGGTTATGTTCTTTGAATCCCATATTTTCAGACATTATCACCCCAAAGTCTTTCACATTGTCTTTACGTTCTATTATGTGATTGGATTCTGTCATGTAACTTGTGTTCTCTTTAACGATATCGTCATCTCCGTATTGTATTAATTGAAATTTGTCTTCATTAAACTGCATGTTATTTTCCCTGGTCCACTGGAACACCTTATTTATGTCCTCTTGCAGCCGGCCCGTGTCTGCCTGTGTCTTTACTATCATACTCAGTTTCGTGTCATCCGCAAAGGAGGATACTGTACTGTGTCTTGTGTTGGCATCTATGTCACTTATTAGAATGAGGAAAAGAAGGGACGTTAGTTCTGTTCCTTGGGGAACTGAGCTTTTGACGTCTGAAGGCTCAGATATTACTTGGCTTACTGCTACTGATTGTTTTCGGTTCACGAGGAAGTTGTATATCCACCTTCCGATTTTACCTGTTATCCCTTTTGCTTTAAGTTTGTGTGCAATAATACCGTGATCACATTTATCAAATGCCTTAGCAAAATCGGTGTAGATGACGTCCATGTTTTTCTTTTCTTCTAGGGATTAAAGAATTCTGTTGTAGTCTTTCAATAGTTGCGAGAGACATGATCTTCCTGCTCTGAACCCATGTTGACCAGTGTTGTGTAGTTAATTTTGTTCCATAAATGTTGAGATTTTGCCTCGCAGGATTTCGCTCAAAAATGTTAATGATGTGGGAAGTCAGAGCTACTGGGCGATAGTTATTTGGTAGTGCTTTACTCCCTCCTTTATGCAAAGGGGCAATTATTGCGTTTTTCAAACTATCCGGTATTTCTCCTTTCTCCAGAGTCTAGACTCCTTCTCCACATTATAGCCAGGGGTTTTGAGAGGTTTTCCTTACATTTATTTATTAGGATTGAACTCCACGAGTCCGGGCCTGGTGCCGAGTGGGATGGCATGTTGGCGATGGCTTCTGCTATATCTTTTGGTCCGAAATTAATGTCCAGAATCTGGGGGGTTTCTGTGGGGGGATTATTCATGAAAAAATAATTTTGGTCTCTGATTGCTTTTGTTTCGTCAGGCTTACTGAAGGCTTTTTCATACTGAAGACGTAATATTTCACTCATTTCCTTTTTGTCCCCTGTGAATGACCCATCATCTTTACCTAGTGGGCCGATGTTTGATGTGGTTTTAGTTTTATGTTTAGCGTATGAAAAGAAGTACTTGGAGTTTTTTCTTTATGCTTGCAATACCTTTGCTCTCCTCTTCTATTTGCTGTAGCTCATAGGAGATTCTTAGTCGTTCAATTTCCACAATTTCTCTATCTATTTTGATCTTTTGTCTTTCCTGTAGATTTTGTTGTGTGCGTCTTTGTGTTAGTAATTTTCTTCTTCTGTACAGCTTCCTTCTTTCCCGTTCTTGTTTGCTTCTTCGTCTTGTTTGTCTTTCTGGTATGTGGTGGCTACAGATTTGGGTCATGGTTTCCGTTAATAGGACTAGGCATTCTGATGGTGTCCGGTTGTTCATTAAATCTTCCCAGTCTATTTCCTCCATTTCTTGGTTTACCTCTTCCCACCTAATAATTTCTTGGTTTACCTCTTCCCACCTAATATTTTTACTATTGAAGTTAAATTTGCTGAATGGACCAGTTTTTGGTCTAGTTTCTGAGGTGTTCTGTACACATGCTAGGGTTGTTTTGATCTCAATTAATTTATGATCTGAGTATGTTGTGTCCGATATGTTAACACTGTGTACTAGGTTGTCATTATTAGTGAAGACAAGGTCTAAGATATTGTTTTCATGTGTGGGTTCGGTAATATGCTGGTTAAGACTAAACAAATCGCAACATCAGCATCCCATACCGTACGACTTCCGAAAATGTTACTTTTTTTTTTTTTTTTTTTTTTTTTTTTTTTTTTTTTTTTTTTTTTTTGTTTTTTTTTTTTTTTTTTTCTATGTGATTGAGGGAGGCAAAAGGCATAACTGCCTATAGCGAGTGCCTCCCCCATAGTTGAAAGAGTGACAGGGCCAAAATCAAGGGACGTTCGAGCCAAAATGCCAAACTTGATTAACGGTAGCCGCACCGAGTAGCTAATTAACGAAACTCTTCATGTGATTGGAAATTTATTGTTAAGATTTCAAATACAGGAATATTTATTTTTAAGACTTGAGTCTTAAGTCTAACGTCATTTGATAATGTAATCATATTTATATATTAACACATTTCACGAGGAATGTTTGCACTAATAGTAGTTTTTCCATTATATTTAACTTTTTATCTCCAGACCCTCCCACGACCCTCAGATAAACCCTCGTTACCCTTGTTTGGGTCGCGACCATGGGTTTGGGAACCACTGCGTGACTAGACATATCGAAGGCCTTCAATAGAGTCAGGCACAAATAATTATTTTTTAAATTACCCTCCTTCGTTTTCTATCCCTCCATCTGTGCCTTTGTCTCTAATTTCCTTTCCGGCCGTTCCATACCTGCGGTTGTGGACAGCCATCGCTCACTTCCTCATCCTATCAACTCCGGTGTTCCTCAGGACTCTGTCCTATCTCCAATTTTCTTTCTAATTTTCATAAAATAAATCTTCTCAACTGTACTTCCACTCCCATCCATTCATACGCAGACGACTCTACCTTTCACTACTCAATTAGTTTTGCAGAACACCCCAGCCAGCAATCCTTCAAAAACAAACGTAATGAAGCCATATTACACTTATCTTCTGATCTAACTACTATTGCCAATTGGGGCAGAGAAAACCTTGTTCCCTTTAATGCTTCCAAATCCCAATTTCTCCATCTATCTACCCGCCGGATACTACCAGAGGACTATCCCCTATTCTTCAACAATACAAAAATCAATCCTTCATCTTTTCTCAATATTCTTGGTGTCTCTTTTTCTTCTGCTCTCACTTGGAAGGACCATATTACCAGTCTTGCTAAAGCAGTGTCCGGCCAGAAGCTGGGTGTGTTCCATCGCTTCAAGGGGTTCTTTACCTCTGCACAGCTTCTTGCTCTGTACAGGGCACAGTGCATCCTTGTATTGAGTATTGTTCACATGTGTGGGGAGGCTCTTCTCACACCGCACTTCTAGACAAAGTAAAAAGGAAGGCCTTTCGTATCATATAATTCTCTGCAAACTCTCTCTCTTCGCCGCAATGTTGCATCTCTTTCGCTATTCTATGCTATTACAATAATCAGTGCTCATCAGAGCTCTTCCAGTGTATACCATCTCCTCTATGTAGGGTACGTGGTACCCATCTTGCAACACAATCCCACCCCTATTATGTGCAACTTTCCAATCCAAGAGTGAAACGTTACTCTCAGTCTTTATTTTATTCAGCAGATGAGCTGTGGAACTCTCTCCCAGAATCAGTCTTTCCCTCCTTCTATTACTTAAATTGCTTCAAACTCCATGTGTCCAGGCATTTTGGCTCGAACGTCCCTTGATTTTTGCCCTGTCACTGTTTCAACTATGGAAGAGGTACTCACTACAGGCAGTTCTGCCTTTTGTCTTCTTCACTCACACATGGTATTCACAGCAAGACCACAATCAGACTGAATTTAGTTAACTTAACGAAATTGTACCTAGATTATATTGATGTGTACCAAACAGATACGCACTTGTAAATAATCTGCCATTTTTATTTGGGTATTTTCTTACTTTTAATTGGCTTGCATTTGAGCTATAGATAGGATGGCCAATCTTTAAAAAAAAAAAAAAAAAAAAAATCAAGGGAAGGAAACTAAATAAATGACACAAATACAGATTGCAGTTGATGAAAAAGAGTGTAACTGTATGGTTCATATAAAGAGTGTAACTGTATGGTTCATATAAAGAAAATACATGTTAAATAAATATATTACCTTCAAAAATTATCTTTTTCGTAATGTTATGTCTGGTTGCGTTGCGGCCTTGGTGTGATCACACCCATTCCTACTGTGTCCTGGAGTGAGGAAGCATCATCCCCAACTTATGACACAATAGTTGTTTTTATTTCAGCTGATGGTAAATTCTATCAATCTATTGCCTGACGCCATGATCCCCGAAGGGGTGGCCACGAACGAACCGCCCCCATGCACCTCTGTCCCCAGCCAGTTGACACCCCTCTCCCCAACCAGCACCGCCTTCGTTCATATACTTCCTCACTCCATCCTTCCACCTCTCTTTCGGTCTACCTCTCCCTCTCTGTCCCTCCACCTCGCTCTCGTACACCCTCTTAGTCATTCTCTCGCTTTCCATACGTTCCATATGGCCGAACCATCTCAAGTTGTTCCTTTTCACATTTTCCAGCACATCTACCTCCACACAACACCTCCTTCTTACTTCTTCATTAGTCTGTCTATCCCTCCATGTAACTCCGCACGTACTTCTTAGGTAATTCATTTCCACTGATCTAACTCTTGGTTTGAGTCTCTCAACCAACGTCCATGCTTCGCTTCCATAAGTCAGTGTCGGGATTACCACACTGTCATGCAATGACTTCTTCACTTCCATACTGACCACCCTATTTCTTGTTACTGCTTTCAGCTTTCCTACAACCTTCTTCCCCTGTTGTACCCTCTCCTGCATACATGGTAAATTGAATCTCATATAAACTGATTTATAGATACTTAACTCCTTCAGACATATATGACGCGACCGCGTCATATGGCAGATTGAACCAAAATCTCATATGACGCTACCGCGTCATATGGACTTATTATATTGCCAGAAAATAAGTTTATGACGCTATTGAGCCGGTCTTTTGGCTGGTAAGTCCCATAAGTTAGATGTACATGTGGAAACATCTAACAACCCCCTAGCGTCCCTACGAGGGCCCCGCGGGGGTAGAGAGAGTCAGTTTCTTCCCAGCAGCCAGTCTACTAGGTGGGTGTGCGTGGCTCTTTAAACCAAGGGGCCTCCATTTTGCCCAGCCTGGCTGGTATTACCGCCCTAATATAACCCAAACAAAGTGCTATATCGTTGGGTTATCGATGGATTATTGTGTTAGTCTTGTTTAGGGTATAATAACCATGTTAGTGATGTGTTATGCTAGTCTGGTGTAGGTGACCAAGGTGGGCTCCACGAGGGGCCATGGTTTCGCTTGTTTGTGGATCACTTTCATACAATATCGAGTCAATTATATTGCTATTTATCAGTTCAAGTAGTGTATCTTACTTGTATTAGTGTTTCTTAGTGAAAAAACTTTCATTACTGGTCAAGCATTCTCTGGTGTAGGCTACGTGACCAAGGTGGTGGAGCCCACGAGGGGCCATGCTTTTTGCTTATACGTTATCTCCTTACAGGAGTCAAACCTATAATTTATTAGTGGCCCCTCCATCATTGACGAACATGCCTGATTTCTAAGACTGGAGGGGGACATTCGAAATCATATCATAACTCTAGAAAAGCAGATAATCAAACAACCACATAGTATTCTTACTTCGAAAATATATTTAAACATGGCGCAGCCCATATATATACAAAAAAGGGGTTCAAGCAGGTGCGTGCTTCAAAGAAGCCTGCTTGACAAAAAAGGGTAACTCTGGAGATTCTGCGAACAGATCTGTGGTTACAAAGGCACCCCACTCAACGAGTGGTGAAAAAAATAATAAGTTATAAGTTTACATGTGTACATAATAAACCCCATAATATTCGTGGAAATGTTTCACAAACGATCTCCACTGTTTAAACTAAATTGCTTTCACAGCTAAAACTACTATAACAACACTGTTGTTTGTACTAACAATGTACTAGCAAAATTTCTCGCCCTGAATAGAACAGAGAAATATTCATATCACATTATCCATAATTTGTCTCACAGCTCTTACATTCCGGCGGGGTCTAGGGTGTCCTATGTTACACTGACTGCACCCCCCCCCCCCTCCTTTTCCCTTTGAAAGTAAACAAAAGTGACTGAAGGGCCACCTAGACCCTCTGCCTTAAAGCTATACATGGTAAGGAAGGTTTGTCTAGAGCAACTGACAAGTATCTAGTCAAAAACGTATGATTAGACGCCCACAACTGTGTGGACGAAATATCTTCAACTGAAAAGTTCTTCAAGAAACGTAAAAAGGCTGCCCATTTACGTAAATCGTGGGCCCTACCCACAACGCCGGGATTACTCTCTTTAATGACTTCGACCAGAAGAGAAGCTAACCTCCGTTTCAGTAAGCGTTTGCCCGTACTCGCTACCCATAAAGCACCTTGGGGGTTTAGAGGAGCTACTCTCAAATATTTGGTTAGAGCTTGCACTGGACATAGATTATGGTGCACCTTTCCCCTTTTTAACGCCGGCACAGTGAACTCAGAAAACACGTGCGCACTGTGCTCATTCTTGGCTACAAATCCCGGGGAAGGTGCAATGTGAATACATTCATTAAGTCTACCAAACCTAAGGCAATTAGGTGTGTTGCTCATCGCTGCCAGCTCAGACACTCTGTTCCCGGTGGCCAAAGCCAAAAGGAATACAGCCTTTTTTAAAAGTAACGCAAAATCTGCAGTATTTTGGTACAGACGAGAGTGAAGTAAAGACAATGCCTTGTCCAGAGACCAAGTAGGCATGAGCTGACGGGGAGGTGGGCGGAGTTTAAAACATGCTCTCATAAAACCTGTTTCCTCCGCCACCGGTATGGAGAGACCTGTAAGGTCTAAAAAGGGCACTCTAATCGCAGTTAAGTGATTTTTTAACGTTACCACAGATAAACGTTCCTGGTCAAACAGATAATTCAAATAATTAAATGCTAATGCCACTGAGGGCTCAGTCTGTTCTGTTCTAATGATCCAAGAAGTAAAGGCTTGCCAATGTGATTGATACTGTCGTTTCGTAGACTGAGTATATTGATTGATTAATTTATTGGTCACATCTCTACCATACGGTGCTAGCCACTTGGCCTCCTGAATGTCCATAATGCAAAAGTCAGCGAGGTCGCTAGGTTGCCAATCGTGTCTAAGTGGAAATACTCGACCGGGAGCGACACCGGGTGCGAGCACCACGTCTTCAATTGCTGGTACCATAACTGCGCCGGCCACAGGGGCGCGATTAGCGAGACTAAGCCTCGATAATCTCGTAGTTTGTTCACTACGTGGCACATTAGTGACGCGTCTGGCGGCGGAAACAGATAGATGGAGCTCCATCTGTTCCAGCCTGTCACTAGGGCATCCGGCCCCCCTGCCAGCGTTTCCGTCCGGCGGGTGAGGTATAGAGGGAGTTTGTGAGTCCCCTCGGACGCAAACAGATCCACTTGTGGATGGTAGAGCTCTGCAATCATTAGGTTGAAAATGGGTTGCTTGAGCTCCCATTCTACTGTCGTGCTCTGTCTCCGGGACAGAGCGTCTGCCCAGACGTTTGCTACGCCTGGGAGATAAGATGCGTGAAGATAAATGTCTAGCCTGTTGGCTAGAGTAAAAATCTCTTCCGACACGTTTAGTAACTTCCTTGATCTCGTTGACCCCTGTTTCTGAATACAGTGAACTGCATTCAGATTGTCCATTCTGAAGGCCACCGACTTGCCCTGTAAAGTAGAGCCGTGAGCCTGAAGGAAATACAAGGGGACTAGTAATTCTTTGACATTGATGTGGGAGATTTCTAAGTGGGACCAATGCCCCTGACCCTGGTGCCCCTGGTTTGACTGAAATCCCCAACCTATCGTGCCTGACGCATCCGTGTCTACCCATACCGTTGGCGGAGGAGAGGTCCATGACATTACTGAGTGCAGCGTTTCCCTCTTCGCCCAGACCGCCAGTAAGGTGTGGATTAATTTTGGGATGGGCCATAATTTTCCCGCCGGTAAGAGTGGGAAATATTTGTTGCCCTCCAATATTAACCGTTTTACTTTCAACCGGCCCAACATTACAGTTAGTTGAATCCAGTTGAGAGAGCCGACCAGAGACTCCCAGACCCTCCGTGTCGTAGTCAGACTGTGAAGAAACATGAACAGTTTCCTGCGAAACCTGTTGCGATTGTCCACACTCTGACTCAGAGTGAGAGCCGCTGTGTCCCAAACCAGCCCTATCCACTGAATTACTCGTGAGGGGACAAGGTTTGACTCTACTAGATTTACCTTGAACCCTAGAGCTTTGACATGAGTTAAAAGTATGTTGACATGTTTGATGCATAATTGCTCTGTCTCTGCCACCACCAGCCAGTCGTCTAGGTACCACAGAACTCTGATTCCTTGCTTTAACAACGGCATCAGGGCTTGCCGGACTAATTTCGTGAATAGTCGAGGTGCCAGGTTCAAACCGAATGGCATCCTCTGAAAAACAAAATTTTGGTGCCTGATCTGTAAGGCCAGAAACCTTTGAAATCGTTTGTTGACCGATATGTGCCAATAAGCATCTGTCAGGTCTAGGGAACACATCCAACCCCCCGGCGGAAGTGTTAGCCTGATTTGGTGTACTGTTAACATTCGGAATGACTCGTTGTGAATGTGAAGGTTCAGATAAGACAGGTCGACGACCGGTCTCATCTGAACACTGTCCCATTTGGGAACCAAAAAGAGCTTGGACGTGAATACAGGGTAATTTGGGGGGACCGGGATGATGACATTCTTGGCAATCATTTCCTGGACCAGTGACTCCACCTCTAAAGAAACAAAATTCGACGTTGTCGGCTGACGTAAGCGAGGTCGCCGGAGCCACTGCCAAGTGATGCCCTTGCGTGCCACCATCCGTGCCCAAGTGTTTAACGGCCATGCTTTGTGACATGTTCGGAACGACCCAGTTAGCAGACCAGGGTTCGCCGGCTGTACTACCCTCGGATCCGCCGGCCTTATTACTGGCACCGGGAGTGAGAGAGACCTTAGTTTTTTTACGGTGGTGGAGTTGGCGGTGGTGGACGCTTCGCCGGCTGGC
Organism: Paralithodes platypus; assembly: GCA_032716605.1. Lineage (NCBI taxonomy): Eukaryota > Metazoa > Arthropoda > Malacostraca > Decapoda > Lithodidae > Paralithodes > Paralithodes platypus. The sequence goes on from CM064539.1 coordinate 25,876,882, forward strand.
TGGCGTTGGCAGAAGACGGGCCCTGACCTGGCTTATTATAGCCTCGTCCTTTCTGACCTGAAAACCTACCCTGTCTATGCCTGAACTGACCTTGAGTGGAGGAGGACTTAGGGGGAAGAAAGGGCTTAGATCCCCCCGGCTGAGCTTTAGCGACTGGCCTGGGTTTGGGGAAGTTAAAGGCAGGTTTCTTAGAAGGGGTGGGACTGTGTTTAACGGCCTGAGCCATATTAAAAACCGTTCGCCACACTTCAGGGGACATTAAAGAGGGAGTGAGCACTGGTGACATGACCACCTGATTCGCAATGCGATCAGGCAGTTTGCGGACTAAGGATATTCTCAGATCTTGTCTCGCTCGTACCGCCTCAAGCAAGGCAGTGCGTACGTCACCTAATGATTGGATTGACGACTGAAGAAGCAGTCGCCGGGACAATTCAACCGAACGTCTGGCATCCGCGTCTGCGATTGCCTGAGTGGACCGGAGCAAAGACTTAGCTACCTGTTGAGACACTATGTATTGAGAGAACAGGCGAAAAGCTTTTCCCCGTAGCCTAAATTCACGGTCTAGGTGAGTTGGGGTAGGGGTAGTGAAAGGGTCTTTTAGCTCACAAAGATTAATTTTAGGGGCAGCTAAGAAAGCAAACAAAGCCGAAGGGACTCCGCCGGCAAAACATACTGGCATGGAGAACCAAGAATGAGTATCTTGAGGGATCTGGTGGGAAGTTTTGGAAGTAAATGTGGTCGCAAAGTTTTGAGCCTCTGTCTCCCATTCCAACCAAGGTCCTGGGCCCTACTGCCCCACCTTCAAGACTGGATTAGCTTCCGCGTCTGTGACGGTTTGCAAATCGAGTTCTGGAGTGAGAGCTGACAGAGTCTTAATGTCATTAAACCCATCATGCTTAGACCAGTCAGAAAACAATCTTGAAGCTGAGGCAGGGGGTAAAGCAGGCTTAGCAGTATAAACAAAATAGTCCTGGTGATAATAACTAGGTATAGCCTTGATGTTGACATCTAGCACATTCCCCAAAGTATCCAAGGCCCTTAATTTCTTAGATTTATTGCCCTGGATGACCCACTCACGCGGCACTGGGAGCTCCCCTGACAAGGTAGGTTGGGCTAGCTCTGGTTTAGTGGGGGTCAAAAGGACCCATGACTCGTCTGGTCCGTAAAGCAAGGGCATAGCTACCTTTTTGAGATGCGCTCTGTCTAGAGGGGGCGGATTGACATCCGTTATAACCCTTACATTCGAAGTGGTCAATGCCGCCGTAGCAGGCTTAGTAACCACCGATGGTGACATAGAGGGGGGGTGAGGGATCTGAGGCAAAGCAATAGAAGTTATCAGAGGCCGTACCGTAGAGCTTGTCGTGGGAGCTCCCAAGTCCACTGTGGGAGTTTCCTGCTGTTGGCCAAAAAATCTAGATAAAGCATTATCAAGTAGCCCATCAATTTCCTGTGCAGTGACAAATTGATTTGATGATGTGTTCACTGATGAACCATTAAGATCTTGTGCGGCATCGAAGCCTGAACCTGACTCTTGCCCTTCCATATCCGATATCATCGAAACCTCGTCTTTGTCATCCTGTCCCTCCTGAGAAGATCCCGCCGAAGCTGGGGTATCATCTTGTCGCCAAGATAAGTTAGGAGTAGAGGAAGGGATCGCCGCGTCCCGATGGACGTCAGCCACTGTGTGAATAGTTTGAGCCGGAAGTAGGTGGTCAGGCCCCGGGACGAGAATATCGCCAAACACCTAGGCCTTGGCCTCTACTCCCGTGGGAGTCTGAAAAACTCCCAACCACTGAGTCCTCTGAACCCTCCAACTCCAGGGTTAAAATGTTAATGGGTAAATCATCTGTAGGT
>CM064539.1:25878835-25943801 GCA_032716605.1 Paralithodes platypus
AAAGTGTACCTTATATCGATAGTTGTTTTATATAGTGGTATGTGGGTTGCTCTCGGTGATACGGAGCTTTATTGGGCCCCTTTAATAACCTCCACGTTTATGAGTTTGCTGCACGGGTGCTTGTGTATGTGTGTGTGTATACATGTGCGTTATGATGTGTAGGTCACAAGCGTTGGTGACGCAAGTATTGTTTGTATGTGGGGGACTGGAATATATTACGACCTTTGGTTGGAATCTGGTAATAGCGGTTTGAAAACCTTGTACATTCATTCAACAAAAAGTGTTGACCTGTTTTGTGCAGCTATTGTGGGGACCTTTCCTGAGTTTAGGCACATTATTGACCGTTAGCTCAGGATACAAGACACTGCAAAACCTCATAATCCTGATATTGCGAGAAGTTAGACTTTCTAGTATTTTACACTTTATTGACTATGAGATCGTCGTATTCCATTAATTGATCATAATTATATTATGTTAGATAAAGGGTTAAGGAATAAGAAGAATGATTGTTTTGGGGAATGATGAGGATAATCGTGATCGCTGCCGTGGATATGACTGACTATCACAGCACTGATCTCTCAACGTATGTTCCTTGGACGGCCGAATGATGTGGTTTACCGAGTGTTTTCGGCTTTTGATGAAACGAGTTTCGTACATTTCTTCGTGCAACATGTCAAACCTGCCGTGTACGAACACATCTTTGTATAACTAACATTCCATATTATTCAATCCCGGTTTTCCCGTGATATAAATTGTAATTGTATTAACCCCTGGTTCAAACGGGTCGGCGGTGTTTTTGTACACTTCTTACTACACTGCCTGGTATATTTACTCTAAACGAGCTTCATTCCATGGCACTCTTTTTCTCATGGCGATAACAAGAAGCCAGAGCGACAAACAATTATGTTCTATCCGTGAAACCCAAGGGCCATAATTAGAAGCTTTCCAATGACACCTGAATCATCCTTGTACGACCACGGGTTCTCTTGCAACAATTGTGCAACACGAGGGCAAAAACCCTATAATACGGTAAATTCCCAATTTCTTTCCTTGTCTCGCGAGGCCAGGGGTGTGGAATGTTGTGGTGGGGAGCTCAGTCGCCTCACTCGGTCCATGCCGAGCGGTCAGAGCCCGCCTATCGTCCTCCGAACGCGTGGACTCTCTTTCAGAGCCGATAATGTGCTCAACGTCCCTTCCGACATATGTCGGGCCCCGTGGCCTGAGTGTTAAACCCAGGTTGAAATAATAGCCTCGGGTCATGTCGGATTATCTGTTAACACTTCCCAATATTGTATCAGACAATATTAAACTTAATATTATATTTTGGTCGCACCTTCGTCCACGGCCTGACCAATATTACCTATGATGGACAGAGAGAGAGAGAGAGACAGAGAGAGAGAGACAGAGAGAAAGAGAGAGAGAGAGAGGGGGGGGGTGAGAAACAAAGTTGTACAATGTTGCATTACTATCTAGATCTTAATACGGTCGATAAGTTAACCTTCAGAATATTTCACTACCTTATTAGTGTTCTCAATAAATTATATGGAATGGAGTAACATCTGGTTGATCTTTGAACATTTTGTACTAAGAGTAAGTATTATACTTCTCCAATGTACTTATTAGTGATTTATACCATTTCCTCCGTTGTTAATTATTGTGTTTCGTATTCAAATATCCTTTTCACACTACCTATGTACTCAACATAATTCCGCTTGAAACATATAACATCTTGTGAAACTTCAACACTTCAAATTTAAGCAAAATATAACTATAACTTTCTATAATATTTGTTTCCAACGTCTTCCCCCTGTAATACAAGCAGCTCTCTCTATGCTGTGGGCAGGTGAAGGTAGGAGAGGGACAAACAAGAACAAGAAGCCGCATTAAACGCAAACGAAATATATTCTGATTTCAAACCAAGACTTCCTAAAGACATGTAACTTTTAACCACCAGTGTTATCACGTCTATCATATCAGTAATACCCCACATCTCTCAAACACACCCACAAACTATATATTTATTTCTCTCTGGTACGGCCGCGTACAGTTCTAACCTGTTATTATATGTGCATGAAGGAAACAAAAGACAAATCTGCCTGTAACAAGTGTCCCCCACAAAGTTGGAAGAGTGGAAGGGAGCCAAATTCAAGGTATGTTAGAATCGAATTGTCTGGACATGTTGTCATAGGATGGGGGAAAGACTGGTTGAAGGAGAGAGTTCCAGAGTTGTTGAGCAGAATAAAGACAGACTCTTGGGTTAGAGAGTTGGACAGAATAGGGATTGAGATTCATGTCCAACTTATCTTAGTTTAACCTTCTTGTAACCCAATATTCATTTGTTTCCACACTCTTACATTAATTCCCCTATTCCTAACCAACTACTCAGTAAATATTCCAAATATTACCCTATTATTATGTTACCACCACCAACCGACTTTACTCCTAAGCTCAATTAATGAAATCAACAAATACATGTGGCAGTCCAGGGATTCGAACCTAGGATGCTCACACCGAAATTCAGTGCATTTATCCATTGCGCTACGAAGACAGTTAAAGAATGTTATCAGGTAATCAATCTTAACAGCTTTCCCCCTTTTTCATACAATGTTTCACATTCTCCTCTTCATTCCTATTTACTGTATATCTCCTGTCTTGTCTTACCCAATTTCTCCCTTGTTAACCTTGGTTCTCCCATGCTCACTTATTTCCTGCATCATACTGACATTTACTCATCGTTCCATTCCAATGTTTCTTCTGTTTGTTTCTACCAAATGGTTGAGTGTCACACAGAGAGAACTGGGCCAGCCTGTTCTCATTAGTCAGATTTTAGGTCGCCAACATGGACTATTTTATACCCGGCAGTAGTGGCAATAGTATTTGTCTCATAATTTCGATGCTAATTCAGAGTTGGGGAGGTAACATTACATAATGGCGAGAGGTCGATATCGTTCCTATTTAATCATAGTGGTTTAGTTAATGTTTGCGTTATACCACAGCGTGGGCTGATTGCCCCTGTCATGCCACAACCTACCATACCACAACATGGGCCAGCTTGCCCTCGTGAGGCCATAACATCGGCCAGTTACACCCTCCCAATATGAGCCAGTTAACCCAAAGCAGTACAGTACCCCCTAGAAAAAGAACAGATCCCCCCATCAGTTAAAACAGCTCCCCCCAAATCCCGCCCCCCCTCTCCCCCCCCCACCACCACCACCCACACACACATCTAAGAGGCAGCGCCTAGCAGCAGACGAACCGGACGTGATGTCACCAGCCAGCTTGGCTCAGGATTACCAAACACGACCGGCACCCCCACCAATCAGGCCGCCATGACGTCACCAGCCAAGCACCCTTCTGATTGGTTGCTGGCAGGCATCAGGCGGCGAATTAGGAGAGCCCTTCCACTACTCTCCCCCCTACCCCCTTGACGAGACCAGAACAACCTATCTCCCCTATAGAGATAACTTATACACGTGCCCTTTTTCCATGTACCTCGTAAAGGGCTGGTACTACCTAGACACCAGATAGGTACTCAGACCAGGTAAGGAAAGGTATCTCACCTAACTTCCTGAGATCTGAGTGCTTCCTGGCCTCATAGGTGCTCCCTGGCCCTAACAAGTGTTTTCTGACCTCACCTGCTTACCTGCAACGGCTGATCCCGACCAGGTAGTCAGCTAGGTGCATTCTGGCCCTAGTACACATGCTCAGTTAACTCTGACCAGGTGAAGACCTAGAGTGTTTTCAGACCTCTTAATATCTGAACTAGCATATTCCTGCATAGATGGTAATGCACAATTAAGACGATTTGCATAGTTGAGACCTGGCTTTCAGGTCCCCTTTACCGTAATCTAATTAATGTATTGTCTGCCTATTACACCCTCACACGCTACCAGTAACTTAATTATTCGCCAATAGGTATATTGGCACACGTTTGTTTGACCACTAAGTCACCAGACCGCTGCATACCTATGCATGAAGAGCGCTGCCTTCCATACATATTACACTAAACTCCAGGTAGCTATCCCAACACATATTTGAGACTATCTAGGAGTTCATTCATCAGTATTACGTCTCTCAGTGTAGGCGCTATATTGTGCACATCCTATATTGATACCTTGTATTTGTATTGATGATATGTGCTTTGTTGATTATCCATGTATTGTCTCAGGACTATCAATATAAATAGTACTACTCAATTATATAATATGCTAAACAAATAACTTGTACACTTACTATTGTACTCTATCAACACCTCCCCCTCGGTACATCGGGACCCCGCAACATACGGGGCAGTTTACTTCAGTCCTCTTCATTAATAATTTGGGCTGGTATCTTAGTTTGTATGTGTGGTTGCGTGTAATTGTTGTAAATAATGTAGCTGTCTATACGTGTATGTATTGTAACGTATTTTGTTTTGTATATATAGCTAAATCAAGGTAAAAACAAACATGTTTTTGTCATTATTGTTACATCAGGGTTGACAGTATTTTGGATAACAAATTACCTAATATTCAGATGAACGAACGCAATTAATTAATGTATGGGCTAGAAGATCATCCCATTTATGATTTGGCCAAATACGACCTGTGTGTAATCAACTCAGCTGTTTGTCCTGTTGTAGTAGTTAGGTCGATAAATGAGTAACTGACGTCAATCAATGGATAAGAACTAAGGTAATTGGGTACAGCTAATTTAGGGATCCCTCTGAACCTGGACATGCTATAATATGTTCATAACCTCCATCAAAGAATTTTCAAATGTTGTTTGGCCACATAAATCATGACAGTATATTTCATTATTCAATGTTTTTGTTATTAATTGAACAGCATACAATGGATATCCGACTGCAACCGAACTTAACTTATACACATGCTTATGTTTACCCTTTTAATCCCAACATATATTTTCTAAGCTGTATACAATTGTCTAATTATAGCTGGAATAAAGTGGCAAAATGCGTCAAGATCCTGAAGGGGTTAACAATGAGATTTAATCCACCCGAAACAGCTTCAAAAAGTCATGTATCAGCATTAATGACCGTGACTATACAACTAACATGTTAAGTACCTGGCCACTAGCTACATCATGTTAAACTTGAAATAGTGAACAATTATCAAATATATACCCTATTCAGTCTATGAGACTAAAGGAAATATTTCAATAGTAGCGAGCCAAAATTGCGGAATCATAATTATGTCAATACAGTCGACTAGGCCTTTATATAACCGAATACATGTATCTGGTTTGGAAATACTGATGTTATGTGTCCCCCCCCCCCCCAAAAACACAAAAATAAATTAATAAATAACTACAAAAATAAAAATACAAATACAATAAATAAATAAATAAATTATAATAACAATAATAATAATAAAAAATACATAAATATTACTTATACAATAAAACAATACATTGATTAACACTCATGGAGCGACTAGATCGGTAACTTCTACTACCTGCCAAGCGGGTAGTTTTACCCTAAACGAGCTTATTTCCGTGCTCTTTTTCATGCATAAACAAGAGCCAGAGCGTAATACAATTATGTATCTGTGAAAGGGCGATAATTGAGCTTTCCTACGACACCAAAACCATCCTTCTACGACCACGTGTTCTCTTGCAACGATCGTGCAACTCGAAGGAAAAATCGCTAAAATACGGTAATTTCCTTACATAATTCCCTATGTAGCGAGGTAGTGGGTGTGGATGTGTGTGGAGGGGAGGGCAGTTGTGGCGCAGGAGCCGTACCGAACGGTCAGAGCCAACCTACGCTCCTCTCACCGCTCGTGTATCTCTCAGAGCCAATTATGTGCTCAAAATTGCTACCGACTTAAGGCGGGCCCCGCCACATAGTCCTTGGTTCTCTAGACCGCCTTAAGATGGGCCCCGCCAAAGAGGGGTTAATTAAAAACAAAATAATAACAACAAATATAATATTATAACAGAAATGTTGGTTTTCAATTACCGATCTATACCACTAGTGTACACCAATACACTAATAGCATCAATCTTGTAACACCCTCTACCACAGTTATGCTCTATGCTTCCCCGAGATGTTTATAGACTGCAACACCTTTGATTCATTTAAACTTCGCCTAGACAAATATTTTGCATCAAACCCGCGACTGACTGCGTTTGTAAATTGATAACTTTATTTTATCCCCCCCTCAGTTACTAACCCATCTGTCCCCTACTAACTTCCTAATCCTGCCACAGACATTAGTTCCAGGGCAGGAGTTCCCTTTCCAATGTTCACTTACTCACTCTAAACCACTGTTTGGACACTCGATCCTCAGTGTTTTGGAGGACAAGCAGCCTAGAAGGGTCACTAGAGCTGTTGTTGCTTTTTCCTTTGTACTCCTTTGTACTCTCGACCTCTGGCATTAGTTTTACAGTCACTCCTCTCGTATTCAACTTATGACTAAAACATCTTAAATTATTATTAACTTCACCAATGCTGGACCAGACCATCAGAGGCTGTTGGTGCCTCTGTCCCTGTCCTCCTTCCCTCCCTTTATGATCAATACAAGACAAGTTATTCTTAACCACATCACTTCCATAGCACACATCAATACAACCACCGAAGCAACAGACTGAATGTTGTATCATAACTTCCACAATATTTCCAGGAACCAGCACTAAACAATATCTGCATCAGCCTCACGCCTTCGTTCGTACAGAGCTTTTCATTCATCGCTGGCGTTATGACATTCTCCCATCCCATTCGTATATTCCGACAGTTTAGGTATTTAACCCTTAACTGGCGGCGCGCAACATAAGTCGAGTGAAAGAAATTTGGACTATGTGGCGGCTCACAACATAATTCGTGTGCCATTTTCAGCACGTAATGTTGCTGAGAGAGAGAGACAAGTGGTGGCAGGAGAGTAGCGAGCGTATGACTGCTCCAGACCACCGCGGTGGAACAACTGACATGAATCCCACCCTCCACCCTCTCACACTTGCTACACAGTGAATTATGTGGGGAAAGTACCGAATTACATGGTTTTTGCACTCGTGTTGCGCGAATGTTGCAAGAAAACTAGCGGTCATACAAGGATCGTTGGGGTGTCATTGGAAAGCTCTGTTAATGCCCTTTCAGGGATAGATACTTGTTTTACGCTCTGGGTCTTATTTAGGCATGAACATGATCACGTAAACAACCCTATTTTGGTAAAAACACCCCGCTGGTGGCTACATATTATTACCGCCTAGGCCGCTCGGTAGGTGTTAATATTGCAGATTTGACGGTAACATAACTCATACTTTCTGTCGAGGAGTCTCTCTTTACATATTATAACAACAGTATGCTGCCAATGTACGAAGAAATAATAATTTGAATTAATTGTATTCACATATTTTAATCCTTTGTATTGTGTTAAATTTCTTGAAAGCTGCACTGTTTTACGAAAATAAACAAATTGTCAATGTTATTTTTTGTTCGCAAGTGAAATCAGCTTCAGCAACATTAAGCCTTTTTCCACTTATATATTATGTGTTATTTTGTTAGCTTTGGTTACGATTAAACTTATAAGAATATACTCGATTGCAAAAGGTTTATGACAAAAGGTTTATGTAGTAATTGATATTTACCAAAATAACACAAATTCAGGGTGGCACAGAATTTGGCTACTCAGTGTAGGCGAGTAATTGAAGCAACTGGGTAACAAATTAAACAAATCAATCAATCAATAAACCAAACATCCACTCTGGGTGTGGGTATGAATTTGATGGTGGTGCATTGAACATATTTACATTTACCAGGAAAACATATCTGTAATGGGTTCTCATTAAAGGTCAGCATTTTTAATTGGGTTAAATATACTAATCAGTGTAACTCAAACATATTCAATCCGGTCTTAACTGATATATATTGATGGCTTTATCACCTGCATCTCATAAGTGCGCAGTTCATCCTCATCACAATAATCCGGCTCGATCTCAACTTAACTCGTAGCCTATTCGACTCACCTAGTAACCCAGCCTGAGCTAAAATGGCTAACTTAACCTTAATCAGACCTAACTTATCCACTTTGATAATTGGTTATGTTAACAGGGATGTTAATTGGTTATTAATTGGTTGTTAATTGGTTATGTTAACAGGGATGTTAATTGGTTATTAATTGGTTGTTAATTGGTTATGTTAACAGGGATGTTAATTGGTTATTAATTGGTTGTTAATTGGTTATGTTAACAGGGATGTTAATTGGTTATTAATTGGTTGTTAATTGGTTATGTTAACAGGGATGTTAATTGGTTATTAATTGGTTGTTAATTGGTTATGTTAACAGGGATGTTAATTGACCCAACACCGTTCACCTTACAGTAACAAGGATATGTACTGTACTAATAGTAAGTAACTGTTAGCTAGGGTAATCAAATGATAACTTATTAAGTCCCTTTTCTTAAGTAGCCTTCATTAGGGGGAGTGTTTGGAAGTTACCTAGATACATAATAATCTGCTCCTCACCCAACCTTTCTGCATTGAAACATTTAATTAAATACAATGGAATGTGTTACTCTAACTTTATTCAATTGCTATTCCGGTGATGTGTGCATGGAAATATAGCGTTATATGCTCTACAGAGAAGCTGGTTATAATGCTATGTTTATCCATAACAATATTTCGAGTAATGTCTAAACTATATGTTTTGTAACATTAATTCATCAAAGGACCAACGGCTTTGCAAATACAGTATGCACAATTGATAACTAAGTTAAGTTTTCTTATTTGAAGATATAACAAACACAAAGAAGAAGAATAAATTGCAACACATCTTTTGTTCTCGGTCCCCTGATACATGTTATATACTTCCTAGTACAAGCAGCGTCTGTGTCTCAGAGTTGTGTTGCTTGGGTGGGAATAATCTACGATGAACAACACGGGTTATCACCAATCAGAATTACATGTCTGTTAGGCCAACATTTCGTATGGCATTGTGTACAAGTGAAGTCAGACCAATTCAGGAGTTCAACATGGCGTGTTCTGGGCAAGAACCAGGACCGATAACATTGTTTCAAATCCATGTCTCCATTATGCCGGCACTCGATAGTTATATAATATTGGTGTAAACTCACATAAAAGGGCCATAGAGCACCTATCATCCGATTTATCAATAATTTCAGATTGGGGCAGACCAAATCTTGTTACTTTCAACGCCTTTAAGACCTAATTAAGACTATCAATTATTCTACAACAATACACAAATCAACCCTACACCTTATCTCAATATTCTAGGTGTACCATTTTAGCCGACCTTTCATAGAAAGATCATATTACTCTTGCTAAAACAGCTTCCCAAAAGTTAGGTGTGCTCAATCGTCTCCGTGGGTTCTTCACTCCCGCACAGCTTCTTGCTCTGTATCGGGGCACAATGCACTTCTGTATTGAGTATTGTTCGCATGTGTGGGGAGGCTCCACCCATACCATACTTCTCGAAAGAGTAAGAGTCCAAAGCATTTCGTCTCATCAACTCACTTTCTCATCCTAGTTCCCTACAATCTCTTTCAACACACCGCAATGTTGAATCTCTTTCACTCTACTATCGTTAATACAACAGTCAGTGTTATTCAGAGCGCTCTCAATGCATACCCCCTTCCTTGCTGTGAGTCCGAGGCACCTGCCTTTCAACACAATCAGACTTCTATTCTGTCCAGCTCTCCAACCCAAGAGTTGGCAAATATTCGGTCTTTCTTCAACTCAATAAGTGAACTCTGGAATTCTCTCCCTCAATCAATCTTTCCTTCATCCTATGACTTAAAATGCTTTAAACTTCGTGTTTCCAGGTATTTTGACCCCAACGTCGTTTGAATTCGGCCCTGTCACTCTTTTGGCTTTGGGGGAGACAATCGTTACAGGAATACTGCCTTTTGTCTCTTTCATGAACAAAGAAAACAATCTGAAGAACCTAGGTTCATTAACTATTAATAGCTTGAATTGATATGAATACAACGGGGACTCAGCAGCGAGATGAGAAAGCGTAGGTGTTATAAAGTAATATATATATATATATATATATATATATATATATATATATTAATATATATTATTTTATCTATATTTTTAAACCCAATATTTGCTTTTACTAATCACCCATCTCTCTCTCTCTCTCTCTCTCTCTCTCTCTCTCTCTCCCTCTCTCTCCCCCTCTCTCCGTGCTACCGCCAGACGCTGCAGACGCTCTGTCAACGCTCTCACGATATCGATCATAATTTGAGTATTAACTACTCATCCTCTTCATTCTTGTGCATGAAAGGTGGTTAAGAGCACGTTTAACCATCCTGTAGCTTAGTAAGTAACACTGCACGATATTTCGCTGTGTATTGACTGATAAACTTTGTGTTTATCACAAGACTCCTGCTCGGACAGGGTGCCACTAGCGCCATCTATTGTTTTGTTTTGCTTTGTAAACAAACTCTCTCTTATTACTATTTTATATAAAATCGTAGCCCCTAATTTTACCCATTACCTACTGTAGTAAGTATCTATTTAACTGCCTTGTATGTAAGTAAAGCTTTGCATATTAATTTGCTAATAAACAATATTGTTTACTAACTAACCTGCCTACAGAGACTAACGCCGACGCCATTTTGTAAACAAACCTTTTTGGGGGATTATACATATTAAATTCCAGCAAATTTTGTACCAAATTTAAGTGCATTCATTTATCTTTTCCCCCTAGATATATTCTTGAATTTTTCTCCTCAGTCTGATTTTACTTTAAGCTAAGGGTGGTATTTGTACACACTAACCTAGCCTAACCCAACCTGCCAAGCTTTTGACCTAACCCAAACCTAGCCTAGCCTATAGCCAGCCAATCTGTTTTATTATTAACTCTTGTAGATATTGTATTTAGTATCCTACTGTAGCTATACAGTATTTATCTGAAATTTTAGTTGTTGCTTGTACGATCTTGTAATAGGCCTAACCTTTGACTGATACACTTTTGTATCTAAAAAGAGTAGGCTACTGCTGTACTAGGCTACAGTGACACCAGGGCCATCTGTTGACACAGCATATTAACCCCTTGTGTGCAGTCACACTTTATTTTTTTTATAATCTCTATTTGGTGAATTGTATATTTAGTTACATATTCTGTTATACATATATTTGTTTAAGGTTAGGTTATCACACCTGGTAGCCTATTTCTGCGAATTTCAATTTTATTATTTTCGGTTAGGCTATTCAACGCTGGTAGCCTATTATTGCGTATTTCAATTTTTAAAAAAACTTTTGGTTAGGCTATCGCCCCTGGAAGCCTAATTCTGCGTATCTCAACATTTTTGTTTTCGGTTAGGCTATCACCCCTGATAACCTATTTCTGCGTATTTCAGCATATTTGTTTTCAGTTGAAGTGATTAGAGTGTTTTTAAAGTGAGTGAAGTGTTTTAAAGTGAGTGAATTGTTTTTTAAGTGAGTGAAGTGATCTGAAGAAAGTAACTGTCACCATGCCTCGCGCTTGTGCGAACTGCGCCGGTAGGTTTGGTGAGTCCATGTTTGCTACTATCGATCTTCAAGTCTGCCGGCTCTGCCAGCAACGAGAGAATTTTACAGTGAAATTAGATGAAGCCTACAACAAGATCAACGTCCTCACCATGAAGCTGGAATCACTGCAAGAGTTTGTAACACTCAACGTTGGAGTACCACAAACATCAATTGTCACCGCAACTCCAGGAGCCACCAACGCCCCAACGTCAACTGCCAACAATTCAACGCCTACAGTAGCCACTTCAGCTAATGTTTCCGATACTCAAGATACAAATAGTGACTCTCTTCCCCCTCAAGACAACTTCCGTGTCGTGAGGAACAACGTTTGCCCCAAGACCAGGAAACACATACCGATTACCGAGTATCAAAACCGTTTCCAGATACTCGCAGACTCAGATGACGAAGAGGAAATAGAAGAAGTCCGGCTCGTGGGAGACTCGATGATACGTGGTCAGCTCACAGAGTTCTGCGCCAGGGCACCTAAGACCAGGAAGCGTTTTTGTATCCCTGGTGGTGGTGTGGATGACGTAGTTGCAGCAATTGACGAAGTATCAAAGCTGGCCCCTGCTAATACAATGCACGTCATCCACGTTGGATCCAACGATGTACAGCGAACCCGGTCGGAAGATTTGCTTTTAAAGTACCAGCAGCTGATCAAGTCGTTTAAGGAGAAGTCATCAAGGATCATCGTCTCAGGAATCGTCCCCCGGCTCGGTGTAGAGAGCCGATTTTACAACATAGCCACCAGCACAAATCGTTGTCTAGCAAACCTCTGCAGGAAGGAGAACGTGGGATTCGTCGACACCTGGGACAATTTCTACTACGATGACTATTTGTTTTCGGACGATGGAGTTCATCTGAACCAGGTGGGAGCAGCACGTTTTGGGCGTCTTCTCAACGATGCGGTGAAGGATTTTCGGAGAAGAAATCGACTCAGCACAGGACAACCAGGAAGGAGGACCGAAGACAGCGAGGACGGCAACCTACAAAGGAATCAAATACTAATCCGTCAAGAACCGCGAATTTGGATAAAGCTCCACCAACACGACCCAAATTCAAAACCGTCAGGGATAACGACCGAGGACCGAGGACAGCCATGAATGTAAATGTAAATCCGACCAGAACCAAAAATTTGATGAAAGAACGTTCTGCGAGTTCTAAAACCGCAACTTTAAAGGTTTTCTATGCAAACGCTCATAGCATACGCAATAAATTTTCAGATTTAGAGGAACTAGTGTTTACAGAAAATTATGATGTGATTGGCATAACAGAATCTTGGCTCAATACAGAAGATAGAGACTTTTTAGCAGAGTATTCACTTCCCGGTTATGTAATGTTTGAGAACAGCCGAATAAATAAAAATGGAGATGGCGTTTTATTTTATATCAAAGAAAGTCTTAACCCGACCCTCGTGTCAAAACCTCAAATTGTGAACGTCGACACATCTTTTGTGCTAATAAAGAATAATAAAGGTACAAAAATAATACTTGCGTTAATATACAGACCTCCAGCTCAATCAGTGCAAACTGACCGAGAAATTTACGAACAAATTGCAGATGTAAGTAACTCACAAGATACCGTAATTTTTGGCGACTTTAATTTACCTGTGACCAAGTGGGGCGATACTCTTACTTCACACTCCGGACATGACTTGTATACGAACTTGCAAGAGAGTTCGCTTTATCAATTTGTTCGAACGCCGACCCGTGGTAATAACGTTCTTGACATTGTACTTGCAACAAAAGAAGAATTGATAGAGAATTTGAATGTTGGTGATGAATTCAGTAACAGCGACCATCGTACGATAACTTTCACTTTAAAGTTTACTAGTAACGAACCAAATAGTAGCATCGAAAAAGTCCCTAATTTCAAGAAAGCAAACTTCCATAAACTTAGAGCTATGTTTAAAGAAACTGACTGGAGCTTTTTAATTAACAATAACGACGTAAATACATCTTGGAAGTTATTCGAAACCACTTACCTAAAAGCAGTGCAAGACTGCATACCATCGAAAATATGGCGTCCAGGCCATAATAATAAGCCCAAATGGTGGAATAAAGATATTTCAAACTGCCTGCTTGCTAAAAAATTGGCTAATGATAGATTAAAATCCTCACAAAATGACGAAGAACGGGTGAAATTTGTAGAGCTACGACGCAAAGCCAAAAAGTTAATTAAGCAAAGTAAAAAGACCTTAGAGTTACATATTGCGAATCAAAGTAAAACAAACCCGAAAGAATTCTATAGTTATATCAGAAAGAAAAAAGTAGTTACTTCAACTGTTGGACCGTTAGTCGATGAAAATGGAGAATACACCAAAGACGAAGTGCAAATGAGTAATGCCCTCAATACCTTCTTTGCATCAGTTTTTACAACAGAAGACCTCAGTGATATCCCTACACCATCGCCGATTCAGATTGATAATTCAGATGTTCTAAGCAATATCACCGTTACAGAGAGAGAAGTATTGAATTGTTTAGATAAACTCAAGGTAAATAAAACGCCAGGACCTGACACAATCTCGCCTAGAGTTCTAAAGGAAGCTAAGAATGAGCTCTCCAAACCACTGACATTACTATTCAATAAATCCTTGCAGTCTGGAACTATGCCTGATCAGTGGAAGCTAGCCAACGTAACACCGATTTTCAAAAAAGGCAGCAAATCCCTACCCAGTAACTATCGTCCAATTAGCTTAACCTCAGTTGTATGTAAAATGCTAGAAACGGTCATACGAGACAGACTCGTAAATCACTTAGAGGAAAATAACATACTTAAAGATACTCAACACGGCTTTCGTAAAAAACGTTCCTGTTTAACAAACCTCTTGGACTTCTTCCACGATATCCTCAACCTCTAGGATGAGAGTAAAGCTGTAGATATTATATACCTTGATTTTCAAAAGGCCTTTGACAAAGTTCCCCACAAACATTTACTGCTAAAACTAAAAGCGCATGGAATACAAGACGGTGTGTTGAAATGGATAGAAAATTGGCTCAGCAACAGAAAGCAAAGGGTAGTCATAAACGGTAAGGCATCTAAATGGACCAATGTAAGTAGCGGGGTACCCCAGGGATCGGTACTAGGACCAATTCTCTTTCTAATTTACATCAACGACATAGATGAGGGTCTCACCTGCACAATCTCAAAATTTGCTGACGATACAAAAATTGCAAATAGCGTACTCTCAAAAGAACAAGTTGACGATATGCAACACAATCTAGATAAATTGTCATGTTGGGCCCAAATTTGGCAAATGAGTTTCAATGCGGATAAATGTAAAGTACTACATGTCGGATACCTAAATGAGAAAGCAAACTATTCGATGAATGGCACTCAGCTTAAGAATGTAAACAGAGAAACTGATCTGGGAGTAACAATATCGAGTAACCTAAAACCGAGTCAACAATGTTCAGAAGTTGTAAAGAAGGCAAACAAAATAATTGGCTGTATAGGCAGGTCATTTGAGCATAAATCCAAAGAAGTTATCCTAACCCCTTACAATTCCTTGGTCCGCCCTCTTCTGGAATACTGCGTTCAATCCTGGTGCCCTTATTACCAAAAAGATATAAACAAGCTAGAACGAGTTCAACGTAGAGTTACCAAAATGATACCTAGCCTAAAGAACAAACCATACGAAGAGCGTCTTAGAGAATTAAATCTATTTCCTTTAACCCAGCGCAGATTAAGAGGCGACTTAATTCAAGTGTTCAAAATCATCAAAGGCATCGACAATATGAACTGTAGTAAGTACTTCACTATCGACCAATCTAATTACACGCGGGGAAACGGTTGCAAAATTATTGGTAAATCTTTTAACTCGCACGAATCTAAGAATTTCTTCTTCAATCGAGTTGTCAACTTGTGGAATGGGCTTCCCCGAGACGTTATAGACTGCAGCACCGTTGATTCATTTAAATTCCGCCTAGACAAATATCTCGCATCAAACCCGCGACTGACTGCATTCGTAAATGAATAACTTTATCCTCCCCTCAGTTACTAACCCATATGTCCCCTACTAACTTCCTAGTCCTGCCACGTTAGTGGCAGGGCAGTAGTTCCCTTTCCAATGTTCCCTTACCCACTCTAAACCACTGTTTGGACACTTGATCCTCAGTGTTTTGGAGGACAAGCAGCCTAGAAGGGTCACTAGATCTGTTGTTGCTTGATTTCCTTTGTACTCCTTTGTACTCTCTCTCTCTCTCTCTCTCTCTCTCTCTCTCTCTCTCTCTCTCTCTCTCTACACACCCACCCACAAATACTATAGATATCATCAGTATTTAATACCTCTTTTATATCACAATACCATCACTTAATTAAGACTGACCCATCATACATAATATACTCATATGATTCTTCTCAACAGGCCCCAGACAAAATAATCACATCAACAATAAATAATTACAATAAACCCGTCTGTCCATTATATATAAATAATGGTATTGGAGGATCAGCTGTTGGTAATCCTATCGTGGCTTAACATTTGTTTTGAGTGGAATATGTTATTGTTCATGAAGAGAAATAATGTGTTATTAATTATGAAACGGACTGGATTATGCGGAGAGAGAGAGAGAGAGAGAGAGAGAGAGAGAGAGAGAGAGAGAGAGAGAGAGAGAGAGAGAGAGAGAGAGAGAGAGAGAGAGAGAGAGAGAGAGAGAAGCGTGTTGCGTTTTGAAATGCATTGTCTCTCAGTATAGACGTTTAATAGCCCTACATAAAATTATAATGAAGGGAATGGAAAAATATATAAGCATGTGTAGGACCAATATTTAATTGATATACCATTGTTAGTAAATATGTGTATGTGGTGTATGGTGAACATCCCAAGATATTGATGTCACCATAACACCATATTGTTGACTAATAACAAATGTAACACAGTTACTATAAAGATGTTGATAACCTGGTCATCAATGTTACAGATGATATCATCAGTATTGGTCACATATTTAGTGTATGTTTGAATACTGAGGGAAACACCTGATACCATGATGGAAGATAATTTATACACAATGAGAACCAGCCAATGTCAGTAGCTTTTCGGGATTGGTGTTAATTTACAATGCATACAGGTTGTATCTAAGCATGTGTCTGTTGTATAGTTAGGTTATGTCATAGTAGACCAGTGTAATATAGTTTACATTTATTGGTGAGTATTATTTCATAAGTCTGCATCGAGTTGGGTAAGATATGTTAGAATACAAGAACTGAGTAATATTACATATGGTTGATGACACTGTTTATCTACTTTCGGAAATTTAGTTTAGATTCGGTAAATATATTCATTATCAGAAAGTGTCCAGTCTCTTGAGACAAACAGTTTGCTTTATGTCTTGAAGTTGGAGGATGATTGTTTCTTGTCAGTTGGACTGATGGGCCAATAGCACAGACTCATGCCTTCCACTCCAGTTTTATCGGCACATTTCGTCTACAGATTGTCTATTCATTCATCCGTTCCATCTCAGTGTTTTATATTTGTTTGTATTATATTCCACTTTATCTTGAATTATATTCTCCATTGTTTTAAGTTGATAATTTCATTCTCCCTTATGGTCGAATGTTTAACAGCTTCATATACTCTTATATTGTATTAATCTTTATATTTATTCCCCAGGTTCATGCAAAGTATTCATTTGTATATGTAAACCAGGTTGTTTTGTTTTATAATAGATCTATTTCATCAGTCAAGTTTGTCTCCACCATTTGTCTTCATGTGCATGAGTGGGGAGTTGTGTTCGGGCGACCCCAAAACCTGAACCATAGAGTACAGAAGGATAGAGAGGAAAGAGAGACGCTACAAATCTGAAAATAGCGAGCCGCGCGTTCGAGAGATGACAGCACGATCGCAAAGGAAAACGGGAGGGTCCCCATTAATTCGTAATAATCCCTACATTGTACTAATAACGCTATTAATAGCCAATTCTACGCAATCCAGAGACTCTGTAAACATGACAGAGTTAAATAGACATAAGTAGAGGCTACTGTAAAGGCCAGATCATCGTGAAATTTTCGTTATTATGAGGAGGTTCACAGCCATGTCTCTTCTACCCCCACCATTGTTGTTGTTAGAGTGGGGAGTTGCCAACGTCAAACATGCTGGGCCAAAATATCCCTAGACGTCATCAGTGTAACCTATGGACGTATTTCGTGAAATGTCCTGTTTTAGTGCTACTTATTAAATTAAAATTTACATAACATGTAATTAATAATAGATATTCAAAATGACATTGTAATTCTTGTTGTGTTGCTCGTAGTTATACAGCTTACATCATAGCCTATATACAGTAAGTTTGTTTTATATTGTATATGTATTCCTAATATTTTCCTCTTGTTTTTATATATCTAATTTATTCTAAATAATGTTCAAGTGTGTTTACCAACATTAAATCACTCTTAAAGACGTTCCCTCTTTAATCTATTGCCCCCTCATTTTGCGGACAATTAGGAGACTATATCCACCGAATGCATAGAGTTGTCTAATATAAAAGCATGTCAAACAAATGTAATAGGTATTGATGCATAATTCGATATGTTGTTGTTATTTGTTAGGTAATGATCATATATCAAATAGCGGCTATTTGTTTGACCAAAGCAATTTTAATGAGAACATCATCGTTTCTGATCCACCTGCGCCGTCATAATGATGTTGCCATATCAACCACTGATCTAATATTTTACTGTGTTATATCAATAGGTTAACTAGCTTTTGAATAATCAACTGCAATTTGTTGCAATTATTAATGTAAAAGTGCCTTGGTTAATTAGTAATATTAGTCATGCATGTGCTGTCATTCATCATCACAATACCTCTTATATTATTAGTAATATATTTGTTGTTTAGTCCAAGGTTATTCAAAGCTGGAATGTAATATTTGTATCAAACATTCTCCAAGCTTTATGTATTTGTTTGGAAAAAGTGTTTGAGTTCTCGATATATACAAAACGAACATCTATACAAATAAGTAGTTTTGGCTCAGTTATCCTTTTTGAGCAAATCTCTTTACTAAATACACACTAGTTTTTCAAATAAGGATTTGTGAACATTTCTGTAAAATCCTGAACATGTTTCAACAACTCCGTCGGACTTTTATCAAGGGGGTTGCCTCCATAGTTGTACTGCTTTTATCGATAGGCCGTGAATTGTTACGATGACAAATAACAGTTTTCATTGTATATTTGTGACAAGTGTTCTAAATTGACTTTACTTATTATTCCTAGTAAAATACACAATATTGTCTTTGTATAACATATACTTAATAATTGTTAACCGAAATCTAGTACTTTTAGTACGGCTATCAAATTTAGGTACTCGCCGAATATTAGGTAAATAATTGTGTAGTTTTCAAATACATTAATTAATAAAGAAGCCTACAAATCAACATATACCTCCATTTCAATATAAACCATTATATATCGGAAGCAATATATATATATATATATATATATATATATATATATATATATATATATATATATACAGTATATATATATGTATATATATAGTATATATTTACAGTATGCGGTATATATATACAGGTATATATATATTTTTTTTTTTTCTATATGAATGAGGGAGACAAAAGACATAACTGCCTGCAGCGAGTGCCTCATCCCGAGCTCAAAGAGTGACAGGGCCAAAATCAAGGGACGTTCAAGCTAAAATGCCTGTACACACGGAGTTTGAAGTAATTTAAGTCATAGGAAGAGGGAAAGACTGATTCTGGGAGAGAGTTCCAGAGCTCAGCAGTTGAATAGAAGAAAGTCTGAGAATAGTGTTTCACTCTTGGGTTGGAGAGTTGCACAGAGTAGGGGTGGGATAGTGTTGCAAGGCGGGTACGACGTACCCTACGAAGATATATATATATATATATATATATATATATATATATATATATATATATATGCATACCACCTCCTTTACGTCACGTGGTACCCGTCTTGCAACTCAATCCCACCCCTACTCTGTGCAACTCTCCAACCCAAGAGTGAAACGTTACTCTCAAACTTTCTTCTACTCAACATCTGAGCTCTGGAACTCTCTCCCAGAATCAGTCTTTCCCTCTTCCTATGACTTAAATTGCTTCAAACTCCGTGTGTCCAGGCATTTTGGCTCGAACGTCCCTTGATTTTGGCCCTGTCACTCTTTCAACTATGGGGGAGGCACTCGCTATAGGCAGTTATGCCTTTTGCCTCCCTCAATCACATAGAAAAAAAAAATAAAAAATATATATATATATACAGGGTGTCTCAGGAGGAAAGAGCATAACTTTGGGAAATGATAAAACAAAATATTCTAAGCCTAAAATGTTCTATAAGAAATATTCCAAATCTCAACCAGTAGAGAGATATGGCATGTTCAAAATGGCATTTTCTTAAGTATTTCCCCATAAGGGTGGCCTAGCTGTCCTAGTACCTACCACACCTCCATCTAACTGCAGTTATTTTACCATGTTATTGTAAAGATATTATAATTCTGTAAGTTGCAAAATGATTATATATATAATAGCTCACTTTAGACCAGCTGGAAACTATCTGACATGGAAGAGTCCATTACAGTGAGGCGGGGGAGGACACTATATAAAACCTTCAATATCTGTTTAAGGGGACCGACCGGTTATTTACTAACTTCCAGGCCTTACTTCCAATGTAAATGCAATTTGGCACAGGTGTATGTGACCATAAAACTAGGTAAAAAAAAAAAAAAAAAAAAAAAAAAATGGATGGGGGGGGTGGCTTTTTCCCTACAATTTAGGTAAAAAAAGGTTGCAAACTATAGCACTATTACGACCCATTCTACTCATACAGAAATCCCTATAACACGTGCTGTATGTGATCAAACAACTCCCAATAGGTGTGTCTGTAGTTGCTATAAAGAAAATGTTATATATTTTGTGTATTTTTGGATTTAGGTGACTATGAATTAAGGTGAAATTATTTTGTAGAATTTTACGACTGTGACAACATGCTGCAACCAAACAAAGTTAGCTAGAGTAAATTGGTTTTATAGGACTTGTAGTGCATTTAATTACCTTTCCAATGGTATATACACCATTCCTATAGGTCCAATAAACATTTTAGAGTAACATCCGAAATTGAGACAATATAGGTTCTGAGAAAGTAGAAGATAAAGCGTATGGGAGGTTGTAGAGTAGCTTACGCTCTTTCGATTTATATAGGTATGCTCCTCGTACGACCAGTAGTTACTGAGCATGTTAATTTCAAAGTTCGCTATATAACGTTTTTAGAATTACAGGAAAAGTTTGGAAAACCCAAAACAAAAATTCCAATGGGTTTTCACTAATAACATTTCACTGGCTTATGAAGGGATGTTTACTCATGTTGAGTAAACACCTATTGGTATTTTCAGGATTTCGAGTTTTGTAAGCCTAAATTAACCGGTCGGTCCCCTTAACGGTTGAGATTTGGACTTTTTGTTATAGAATATTTTAGGCTTAGAATACCTTGTTTTATCATTTCCCAAAGTTATGCCCTTTCCTCCTGGGACACCCTGTATATATATAACCCGGTATATATATATATATATATATATATATATATATATATATATATATATATATATGTCCCAAAGAAGGGTGACCGCTCTCAACCCTCCAACTATCGTCCAATTGCTCTTATCTCTTGTCTTTCTAAAGTTTTTGAAACTATTCTTGCTTCCAAATTTCTTAAGCATTTCTCTTCTCATAATCTGCTCTCAGATCGCCAGTATGGCTTCCTTAAGGGTCGCTCTACTGGTGATCTTCTTTCATATCTTACTAACTCTTGGTCATCCTCCTTTCGGGACTTCGGTGAGACTTTTTCTATTGCACTAGACATATCGAAAGCCTTCGATAGAGTCTGGCATAAATCTTTAATTTCTAAACTACCCTCCTTCGGTTTCTATCCCTCCATCTGTGCCTTTGTCTCTAATTTCCTTTCCGGCCATTCCATAGCTGCGGTTGTGGACGGCCATTGTTCACTTCCTCACCCTATAAACTCCGGTGTTCCTCAGGGCTCTGTCCTATCTCCTATTCTCTTTCTAATTTTTATAAATGATCTCCTTAACTGTACCTTAATTCCCATCCATTCATACGCAGACGACTCAACCTTACACTACTCCATTAGTTTTTCAGAACGCCCCAGCCAGCAATCCCTCAACGACAAACGTAATGAAGCCATAGAACTCTTAAATTCTGATCTAAATACTATTTCCAATTGGGGCAGAGAAAACCTTGTTAACTTTAATGCTTCCAAAACCCAATTTCTCCATCTATCTACCCGTCAGGATCTCCCAGCGGACTATCCCTTATTCTTCAACAATACAAAAATCAACCCTTCATCTTCTCTCAATATTCTTGGTGTCTCTTTTTCTTCTGCTCTCATTTGGAAGGACCATATTACCAGTCTTGCTAAGGCAGCCTCCCAGAAGCTGGGTGTGCTCAACCGCCTTAGGGGGTTCTTTTCCCCTGCACAGCTTCTTGCTCTGTACAGGGGCATAGTGCGCCCTTGTATTGAGTATTGTTCACATGTGTGGGGAGGTTCCTCTCACACCGCTCTCCTAGACAAAGTTGAAAGGAAGGCCTTTCGTATCATTAACTCCCGTCCACTCACCAACTCTCTGCAATCTCTCTCTCTCCGCCGCAATGTTGCATCTCTCTCGCTATTCTATCGCTACTATAATAATCAGTGTTCCTCAGAGCTATCCCAGTGCATACCACCTCCTTTACGTAGGGCACGTGGTACCCGTCTTGCAACTCAATCCCACCTCTACTCTGTGCAACTCTCCAACCCAAGAGTGAAACGTTACTCTCAAACTTTCTTCTACTCAACATCTGAGCTCTGGAACTCTCTCCCAGAATCAGTCTTTCCCTCTTCCTATGACTTAAATTGCTTCAAACTCTGTGTGTCCAGGCATTTTGGCTCGAACGTCCCTTGATTTTTGCCCTGTCACTCTTTCAACTATGGGGGAGGCACTCACTATAGGCAGTTATGCCTTTTGCCTCCCTTAATCACATAGAAAAAAAAAAAAAAAATATATATATATATATATATATATATATATATAAAATATATATATATATATACTGTATATAGGCCTATATATATATATATATATATATATATATATATATATATATATATATATATATATATGAATGTTCTATACTGACAGGTAGATGGATTGGGTGGAGGAGAAAATACTGGGAAGAGCTATGAATATTCTGTAACGTTTCGGGTTATGTTATGTACCCATCTTCAGAGAGACTGACAAATTTTAGAAAACTCATAGAAAATATACAAAGTCAGGATATTCATTGTGGCATCCTTGAATAGTGCTGCCATTTTTATGGCGATATTTTAAATCTTTTTAAGTAGAACAATTATCAACAACAAGAAGGAGAGATACATCTGTTTGCCAAACTCAAACAAAGCCTCTACGATCAAGAACTAGCTCATGAAAACTGGTATAAAAATAGCAACATCCTCTGTGGAAAAAATAGGTGAAATTACAAAAAAGTAAGCAAAGAAAGACCATAAACAAGGACAGTGTCATATATAATATTCCATGTAATGGCTGTGAAAAAGAGTACGTAGGAGAAACTGGGCGAGGTCTAAAGAACAGGATAACTGAACATAAGAAAGATGCAGTGCAACACAAAACATCACATTATCTAGTGCTACACATTCACAATAAAAATCATCTACCCAAATGGGAAGCAGCCAACGAACTAAGGATAGGGTTAGATAAACGGATGAGAAAAGCGATAGAAGCTGCTTATATCACCCAAAAAGACATAACCAACCACAGAGAGGGGTTTGTAAAATGGTCGGTTTACGCCGCTAATATAGTTCTAAAGTCAAGGGCAGGAGAAATTTGATTGTGTGTAGGCTATATATAAAAATTATGTATATGTATGTGTATGTATAGGTATTTGTGTATGTATGTATATATACTGTATCTGTATGTATGTACTGTATATGTAGGTATGTGTATATATTATGTGTATGTATGTATGAGAATGTATTTTATGTAGGTGTGTGTATATGTATATATATATATATATATATATATAGGTTGTGTATATGTATATATATGTAGGCTATATATGTTTACATAATTATCTGTATAATTATATATATTTGTTCAAACCTTTCCTGTTCCCAATAGTGAACAAATAAATAAAAGTCCGTTGCTGGTACCTAGAGAAGGTAATTAGAGAAAGAGGTAAACAATATCCCCATTCCAGAGGGTAGGCTAATATGATAATTGTTCTACTTAAAAAGAGTTAAACTATCGCCATAAAAATGGCAGCACTATTCTAGGATGCCAACAATGAATTTCCTGACTTTGTATATATTCTGAGTTTTCTAAAAATCTGTCAGTCTCCCTGAAGATGGGTACATAACATAACCCGAAACGTTAGAGAATAAAGATTCATAGCTCTTCCCTGTGTTTTCTCCTCCACCCAATATATATATTTATATATGCGATATAGACTAGTCGCATGGAAAGCGCAGTCTACATAATTATGAACAGTAGGTAAATATTGTTAATTTCTGTTTTTAGACCTGATGATGGACGCAAGAGTCCAAGACGAATTGAATAAAAACGCCTCCCAAGATGTTTTTCATAACCCTGGTCCTTCTGTTCATATATACAGTATATACACCGGATATATATATATATATATGTATATTTTATAATCCATATTATCAATTAGGCCTTCGAAGTGTGAATTGTTAATCATACTGACCATAATCTCTCTAATCTGATAATTATTAATGTTCTGTTTTTTCATTGTATTTAGTGAGGAATTTAGTTAATCTATAAGTTCTTCATCAATGTTCTCACCATTAACCCAGCCTCGTTCCTGCCTGTAGATATTTATTGGCGTCTTTATTATCATTCCATATCCTCCCCTCTTATCCTATCACTGTTCTCAATCTCTGTACTCTCTCTTTACAGCTTATAACTCAGCCTCCCCCCTACCTCGCAGACGTTAATAATATCGGAAACACATCAGGTGATATACAATATATCGAATTTATCTTACCGTATTCTTCATTTACGTAACAGTTTCCTAGTCATCATTCGCTTCAGGTATGCATTTTCAGACATATCACTAATCATACATTAACCCTCTCGCATCCAGCAACTTAATTATCTAACTTATGGTAAGACATTCTCTAATTTGCCATGAAATATCAGGCTGGGCGAGTTTTCGAAGCCTTGTGTTTTTCTGTATTTTCATCCACCAGAATGCTGTTTATTGTGATGTATCATATGTCAATGGAAAGAGGAATATTTATAGTACATGATAAAACAAAACAAAATGTAAATAAATCGAAATATGAAAGTGTAAATGAGTCCGGAATACAATTATTTCCCATGCAATTGTCTTCACACCGTCCTAGCTCTAAATTTTGAGTGATGAACATATATTTGTTTTTGCTCAAATAATAGTATTTTTTCTCCTCTTTCCAAATCTGAAAACAGAAATTGTTTATCTTTAATAGTTCTCAAGCAGTGACCGAAAAAATATATATATATATTTTGATTGATATGGTTTATAACATTTTCGATTTATTTCGTTGCTACGAAGTGTATGGTTTTAAATTTAGGCTGTATGAATACGGCAAATAATGCTGATGAGTATAAAACAAACTAGAAGTTCCTAGGACAAATACTTTTTGCGCTATGAATATTTGAAATGCAGAGCCAAAATGCGAATATTTACGCTTCACCCGTCTCTTTTCCGCCAATGCTAGCTGTTCCGAGCTGTTCCCCACCTCGGCATTGGTTTATTTGCTCAGATACGTATATAACTGTTTATATCACCGTCATCGGAAAATTATGCGCTTTCTAATGGTGAAAAAAAAAATAATATAGCGTTATTGGTTCGCGAGCTATGCGCAATTGTTTCCATGCATTGTTATTGTTATGTAAATATATGAGAATGTTTATACAGTTGTATATCTTTGCCACAATGTACAACATTTATATAAATATATAAATATAATATATATATATATATATATATTATATATATATATATATATATATAAATAAATGAAATCAAAATATAAATAAAATGAAATAAATAAAATAAAATAAATAAATATAAAATAAAATAAAAATGTATTAATAATATAAATACTCGATTATGGGCCTTGAGCTTGCTCGGGACCTTGGGGCTGATCCGCTAGACACCCTGGGGAACAGGAATAAAAAAGAAAAAAAAAATATATATATATATACCGGGTATATATATATGTATACTGTATATATAAATAAAATAAATAAAATAAATAAAATAAAAAATTATAATAATAATATAAATACTCGATTATGGGCCTTGGGCTTGCTCGGGACCTTGGGGCTGATCCGCTAGACAGCCTGGGGAACAGGAATAATAAGGAAAAAACAAAATATGTATATACCGGGTATATATGTATATATATATATATATATATATATATATATATATATTATATATTATACTGTATATATAAATAAAATAAATAAAATAAAAAATATAATAATAATATACATACTCGATTATGGGCCTTGGGCTTGCTCGGGACCTTGGGGCTGATCTGCTAGACACCCTGGGGAACAGGAATAAAAAAAAAAAATATATATATATATATATATATATATTATATATATATATATATATATATATATATATATATATATATATTATATATTATATATATATACTGTATATATAAATAAAATAAATAAAATAAAATGAAATAAATAAAATAAAATAAATAAAAACTAATAAATCAAATATATATATATTTAAATAAAATACAAAATATAATAATAATATAAATACTCGATTATGGGCCTTGGGCTTGCTCGGGACCTTGGGGCTGTTATATACTGTATATAGGCTATATAATATATATATATAATTATAATAATATACTGTAATATAACTAAAATTCCATAGAGTACTTACCATACTTCCTGTAAGCATTCCTGTGACATCTTCGTGATTATAATGTATTTATTTCGTAGGCAGTATTTATTGATAAATATTTGTCTTTCAAGCAAAAAATAGTGTAAAGTCATCAATGATACCTAGACAAAACTGCATCAATACTCAAGGG
This sequence comes from Paralithodes platypus, assembly GCA_032716605.1. NCBI lineage: Eukaryota > Metazoa > Arthropoda > Malacostraca > Decapoda > Lithodidae > Paralithodes > Paralithodes platypus. The sequence goes on from CM064539.1 coordinate 25,905,435, forward strand.
GTTAACCAAGATTCACTCCCCTCAGTCACCAAAAGTCACAAGTAACATCTTATATACATATATAGTTCGAATTATTCACTAAACACTTTCACTGGATAGATGAAATAATCCATAATTGCCTGCCTATAGCTAGGCATGGTGGGCCAGAGGGAGGGAGCCCAGAATTTAAAGGGCCGGGACCCTGCCTCACAGTCTGGGGGCCGGGAAACTACTGACTTTACAGAGGCCCGCGCTCCTCAGAGAGGTACGCTATGGGGTTGCTAGATACTTCCTTTTGTAACTTACTGATGCCTAACTTACCACTCCAAATTGAGTCAAAATCGAGTCATAAACTTATTTTTGGCGAATATTTCTAACTTTTAGGTGGCATTATGACGCGATTGCGTCATACGAGCACTTGTGGAGGGGTGGCGTTATGACGTGATCGCGTCCTATAGATGCGGGAGGGTTAAGGATGACGTTGATGTGGTGATGGTGGCAGTATTGTAGCTGGTGGTGTTGGTTGAGGTGGTAAGGGGCTAGGGGTTGTGGTAATTCGAGTTGGATTGTTGTTATTGGTGGTGATGATGGTGGTGGTGGTGTTGATGGCGGTAGTGTTGGTGTTGTTAGTGGCGGTTGTGGAGGAAAGAGGTTATTGGTTGTGGTAGTATGAGTTGGATAGATGTTATTGGTGGTGGTGGTGGTGGTGGTGATGGTTTTGTTAGTGGTGGTGTTGCTAGTAGTAATAGTAATAATAATATTGTGGATTATCTTTATTGCTGGGGGTGGTGATAATTGTTGTGTTGATGGAGGTGGTGTTGATATTGATGGTGGTGGTGATGTTGATGTTGGTAGTCTTAACATCTAGTAGTAAATAGTAATGATAATATTGTGAATTATCTTTGTTGCTGCTGGTGGTGATAATGGTGGTGATGAAGGTGGTGGTGGTGGTGATAACGGTTTTTGAAGTGCAGGATTCAAAACTGCATAATCAATCGTAGGCTTGTACATAATTCTATCTTGACAGCGTAACGAAATTTCGGTGTGAGTATCCTAGGTTCGAGTCCTTGGAGTGCCACATATATTTGTTGATTTCATTATTTGAGTTTAGAAGTAAAGTTGGTTGGTGAACAAAAAATGAATTGTAGTGGTGGGAAAAGGTCTGGTTCAATTGTTATTATTTGTGTTATGAAAGGGGATGGTAATCGTTGCTTTTGATCAAGGTATATTTGATTTGTTATTATGGGGACGGATTAGATGGCTTCGATTGTTATAGATTTGCTTGTGTTGTTGTATTTTGCCCCCGTTGTTGATGGTAATGGTGGCTGTTATATCTGGTGGTGATGGTATTGGTGATGGTATAATGCTGGTTGGGATTATGTGTTTACTGATGTGTGTTCTCGTTAGTCTACCCAACAATTTATTCCAGTTATTTTTCTGTAAATATCACCAAATTAATTGGTATTGTTACTATGTACAAACCAAATTTAACAAGCTATCTTCTCTATCGATCAATTAATCTATATTTATACACCTAATTATCCCTCTATACTAACCGTGATTGGTGAGGAAGGTGTGGGTTATTGGGGTTTTTTTTTTGTATAGAAGATGTATTTTAGATGTATTGTAGACTCGGATAAATATTCTGATAGATAGGCTTTAACTGCCATATAACCTTCAGGGCATAGAGGGGCGTACAGTTGCCTCAGAAATTTCAAAGACATAATTTGCATTGCATGTATATTACTCAAACCTACTATATATGAAAGTAGTATTAATGATTATATATACATTCCTAAATATATTTATATATATATATATATATATATATATATATATATATATATCACTTTATATGTAATTCATTGTGAACATGTATCAAATTAATGCTCACAGGATTAAGATCATGTTCAAAGTTAGACGGAATATTGTTCATCATTAATGCTCATTGATATATTTCTCTCCCAACTTATATGTGTATGTTCTAGTCAGTGCGCCTATGCAAAGGCAAAACATTTGCCCGTGGTCAAGAACATTAAGATCAATACAGTATTTTAATTTGTTTTTCTGTTTTCATTTAAATGTTACCAAATTTGTAGATTGTTGGTCTTGACATACAGTTAGTGCGAATCTAACTTCAAACTTTAAGAATCAAAAGTGTTAGATTAACGGTCAAAGGTAACTTTTTTGTATTTTTAGTTTTCAGCGGAAAATATTTGACTAATTTCTGTGAACGGTTAATTTCAGAATTCAAGGAAAAAGGTAAATTTTTGAATTGACGGATAGTTGCAGAGAAAAAATACATGCCAACTTTGAGATTAACCCTCCAGCCCCGGGGGCTATAGCTTGCGACTGTGCTCCGGTACCGGGTGTTTTGACGATCTTTGGCGTATGTTAACTACTCTGTAAGTCAATGAATATGGCATGTAATGTTGTGAATAAAAAAGAATAATGTTCCACAAACCTTCCTCTGTCGAATGGCGTTGAGTAGAGGTCTCTAGCCCCTCTGGTTGCATAATGGTGAGCGCGGGAAGACGAGTGCTTTTCGGCGGAAAATTCTTCCCGCGTTCGGACGCGGCGCCCCGGCCATGGCTACGACGCACCTAGCCGCTCGTCGCGCCAAAGTATTTATCTCCCTTAGACGATTTTAGTGTTTGATATTGAGAATGTGATGTTTATTTGATATTTTCTAGTTATTTTGAGGCCAATTATATAAAATATGTTTATTAGGGTATCACTGTCACTGATATTGCTAATTTTCACTCGATACCGTACATTTTATTAGTAATTGAGTTAGCTTATTGTTGTATTAGGCACTGATTATTCGTTATCACAGGTGTTTATTATACTTTGGCCATCATATATTAGGTCTTGTGTCACTTTCACTTTGACAAATATGCTTTAGAGAGTGTCACTGTCACTGATAATGCCCATTTTCACTCGATACCGTACATTTTATTAGTAATTGAGGTAGGTTATTGTTGTATTAGGCACTGATTATTCGTTATCACAGGTGTTTATTATACTTTGGCCATCAAATATTAGGTCTTGTGTCACTTTCACTTTGACAAATATGCTTTAGAGAGTGTCACTGTCACTGATAATGCTCATTTTCACTCGATACCGTACATTTTATTAGTAATTGAGGTAGGTTATTGTTGTATTAGGCACTGATTATTCGTTATCACAGGTGTTTATTATACTTTGGCCATCAAATATTAGGTCTTGTGTCACTTTCACTTTGACAAATATGCTTTAGAGAGTGTCACTGTCACTGATAATGCTCATTTTCACTCGATACCGTACATTTTATTAGTAATTGAGGTAGGTTATTGTTGTATTAGGCACTGATTATTCGTTATCACAGGTATTTATTATACTTTGGCCATCAAATATTAGGTCTTGTGTCACTTTCACTTAGTTATATGATTTGTAAACGTTTTATATACAATTTATTGTGTCTTTTTTCACTGATTTATATATTTCTATAGGTTCTAATCATATGAATGTCACTTGGTATATACATATGTGTCACTTTCACATATTATTATTTTTGCATGAGCGCATTATTTTTCCCTTCAAGAGAAGAGGGAATCTTCACCCTATCTATCTATCTATCTATTTATCTATCTAGCTATCTATCTATCTATGCAATAACAGATACATTGATGCTTACATGGCTGCTTGTAGATAAATTACCTAGTCTATGTGACAATGAAAGAACGCACCCATCTGTCGCACCAATTCCAGGAGGGTGTTTTTTTTTCTAGACCCCATTCTCTCTCATACTTCGCCCCCTTAGTCTTGAAATGTTGAGACTTTCACCCCATTAATTTGACGATGTTAAGACGTTTCGCCCCATTTTTTTTTTAATTTTAAGTCCTTTCGTGCCATTCAAGTGTCGATATTTTTTCCCTTCGCAAGCAATAGCGGGCCTTTTACTTAGGAGGAAAGGCCTTGGCACGGTCGAAGTAATCCATTGAGGATTATGATTCGTTTTGACAGTTTATTCTGGCTATCATTCGACGACTTCGCTTAAGAATATTATGTGGGAATTAAAAGGGTAAAGACTATTTCAATTAACTTCCTTAATTTCATATACCCTAACTAATCTAAATAAAATTGACCTGTAATAGCCAGAAAATACACAAATAATGCGTCATCGTATCTTAAAAAGGGTTAACCCCTTCATTACCGGTGCCGTCCTTTTTAACCTTATTCTGGCTACTATTAGACAATTGTATTCAGTTCAACAATTAGCAACTCCAGCAATTAACAGACTTCGAACTATCTCACTTAAAAAAATTGACTACCACAGATCCCTCTTAAACTACACAAAATCGTCTAAACATAGCTAGAACAAAATTAAACAGACGTAGCCGGTACAGAACAAATCTCTCAATTGTATTATATGAAAGTATTCAGGTATTCTTGTTCACGACTGTGCATGATAATTCACCCATTGATAATATTGATATATGATATGATCTGTATAGTTTTGTCAAAAGTGGTACAGTTAATCTACTGTATAAAGGGCACTTTCTGTCAGTCTGTTCACTATCTACTCCCTTATTTTTCAGGAAGGAGAGCCCATACTTGGCATGACTAATAAGAGGGTGCCAGAATAGGTTTTAAGCATTTTTGTTTGTAGCCCCCTCCTCTCTCTCTCTCTCTTCCCGATCGATACTGACGTCTTGCAAGTGAAGTTTCTGTTGCTAGGAACCCTAACTGCCTCCCCTGTGACCCTGAGACAGCGGGTGGGAAATTCGCGCCGAAAATTACCCGATTAAATGGGGAATAAGAGGAAATATAGGTGATAATTGAGAGGGGGGGAAAGGTGGGGAAGGGAGATGGGGTTTGGACACATGTAAAGGAGTGATAGAAGGTATGGAGGGGAATTATCTATCTTAATCACATATTGCTTTGTTTTGAGTGTCAGTGGGATGTTTTGAAAGGCATTTGTTATGCCTAACCTCTTAAGAGTCCCGGAACCTTTGCCCAGTAAAAACCTATTAAGAGACTCGGCCCCTTTTCCGTGTTAATAGGACTTATGTTTTATATCTACATGTTTAAGCTTATTTTTTACAAACTCTTATTACTAAAGTTCAAGTAGGCCACTGTGTTTTTATATTTGTAATTTTTCCATGCTGTAATGAAGTATTTTCATTTGTGTGTTTCAAGGTAAGCTAAATGTAAGATCCACCTAATGTTTTTTCCTAAAGTCCGATGCATATTATATTATATAAATCATCAAATATATATTTCAGGACATACAAAGCAACTTAATGTGAACCTAGTATAATTAACTAATAACAACAACTATTATAAATATTACACAAATGGAGTTACGTCTGTGGCAGACCATGAGTATATGACAGGTGTCTGTATCTAGATTATATAAATTATAAGTTGTGCATAGTATAATTTTATATGATAAATTCGTTCATACATAACTGGTGCTATAAATTGAGCCATTCATTTTATTAACCCTTTCACGCATATGACGCGATGTTGAGCCTATTGGGGATACTTTAAAGCCTTTGTTACCATCAGGGGTATTTAGAAACCTTTAGTTTAGTTACTTCAAATTTTGCAGTTGTCTTTGAGTTAGCTGTGGGCAGAAAACTAATTTTGGAGAGGAAATTATAGGAGTGAGAGAACTCTATTTCTTATTGCTAATCTGGCAACCTCTGCGTCATAAATGCGTGAAAGGGCTAAGCAATATGATGAAGGTGATTTAAATATTTTACAACATGAGTGAGAATAATTAATAAAGAAATATTGCTGTAGAATAGAAAAGGTTAAAACGCTAGTATCAACAGTAAAAGTTCTGATTCCGGCCGGTTATTGTCATGAAGTTCCGGCCGGAAACGGAACTTCATAAAAATAGAAGTTCCGGCCGGAACTAATTTCCTGTGTATCTCTAATAATTATACATAAAAAGAGCAATAACATACACACACACACAGTGAAACTAATACAAAATGTATCACACCTTCGAGGATAACAATGTGAGCTTATGATTAAACAAAACCTCTAGGAGAAAGAACTAGTATATACATCCTGAGGCTTAAGTCAATTACACTAATGGCACTATAAGCTCTATAGATCAAAGACAACACATCAACGATAATATCATAATAGCACTTCTATATATACTGTATATCTATGGATCTATCTATATAACTATCTATATATCTGTGGATCTATGTATCTGTCTGTCTGTCTGTCTGTCTGTCTGTCTGTCTGTCTGTACCTATTTATCTATCTTTCTATCTATCTCCTATCTATCTATCTATATATCTATCGATATATCTCTATCTATCTATCTATCTATATCATTCCATCTATCTATATTTTTAATTATATCTATATATATATATATATAGATCTACCATTCTATCTATCTACCATGCTATTTATCTATCTATCTATCTCTATCTATCTATCTATCTATCTATCTATCTATCTATCTATCAATCTATCTACCTCCCTCTCTCCTCCACATGTCTCGGAATATTGGGTATTGGCATGAAACTCACTTAGGCAAGGTGGATGGAAATAGAATGAGAGCAAAGACATGGGAGAAGACAGTGGACGAGAGAATACATGAGAGAAAGGTAAGAAGATAAAACGAATGACAGGTATGAACATAAATAAAAACATAGATAATATAATATATATATATATATATATATATATATATATATATATATATATATATATATATATATGAATGAATGTATACATGTATACATACATCAATACATTAATATGTACTAAATATATAATATATAATAAATAAATACATAGATACAAATAAATAGATAAATAAATAATAAATATATTATATATACAGTATGCATAGTAATAACAAATAGTAGTTGTTAAAAAAAGAGTGGGATAAATGAAAAGGGAAAGGGTGGAGAATAAAAGGTATGACAACAATAGTAAGATTGGAAAGATGGAGAATGAAAGTAAGAACAGATGGAAAATAGAAAATACAAGATAAACGTAAGAGAATGGAATGATTGAAAGGTAAGAGGGGTAAAAGAGAGAATGAGAGCAAACACAAGGCAGACAGAAGTGAGTTAGAGAAAACACAAGAGAAAGGCAAGAGCATAGACAGATTGAAAGGTAAGAGGGGTAAAAGAGAGAATGAGAGCAAACACAAGGCAGACAGAAGTGAGTTAGAGAAAACACAAGAGAAAGGCAAGAGCATAGACAGATTGAAAGGTAAGAGGGGTAAAAGAGAGAATGAGAGCAAACACAAGGCAGACAGAAGTGGGTTAGAGAAAACACAAGAGAAAGGCAAGAGCATAGACAGATTGAAAGGTAAGAGTGGAAAGAGAGACCAATGAGAGCAAGAACAACAAAGAAGGGAGAGGAGAGAACAAACAAGAGAAAGGTATTAGAATATAACGAATGGAATCTAAGAGAACAAAGAGTGGACATCTATAATGAGAGCAAGAAGAAGGAAGAAGTTAATACAGAGGGAGGTAAGAGAATGGTGCGATTATAAGTTATAGCAACAACGAGTAAGATTGGAAAGAGAGAATGAGTGGAATGAAAGTAAGAAGGGAGTGGAAGAGAGATAAAACATGACAAAGGTAAGAACATGAAGCGAATAGAAGGTATGATAACAAAGAGTTGGAGTGAAACGGGATTAGTTCAACAGGAATAGATAATTACAATGGGAATAAACAGGAACAATAAGTGGTGATGGGCTGGTCTATCAGAGTGAGAACTGAGCGATCTCTGCCATACCCATAGCTTACTCTGACTGTTCCTTTTACTTATATATCTTCTAGATCTCAAGTGACGGCATCTTTTCCGTGGATCGACCTCCCTACTGCCAACCTAAAAGTTGGCAGATTGGGAGCCAAAGCGTCACATTTTTCCCTTGCCCCTCAACTTTTCCTTCATAATTACTGAGGGGCACAGGGCCTTGGGTGGGGCTTTGGTTTCCCGGGCGTTTTCGCGCCCTCCTCAGCTCCCTGCCTTAGAGTGGCTTCGGTCACCTGGGTTTTGTTAGTGGTAAGCAGGGAGGGTTTTGTGGGGGGCGCTCTATGGCCTTGGCCTTGCTCGGGACCTTGGGGCTGTTCGGCCAGGCAGCCTGGGGAACAACAACAACAACAGGAACAATAACAAATGGAGAAGGGGAAATATCATGATAAACTGGGCAGGGATGAGAACATAAAGCGAAAATGTGGATAACATTTTGAGAGGAAATTGCAAGAAACATATACTGTAGTTGAATTGTTAAGTTATAACTTGTTTGATTGCGGTGAACCCATCTTTAAAGGAAATTTGAAGTGAATGAAGATAAATGGGAAGGAGGAGATACTAAGCAGAACAGAACTACAGAGATAAGTCTGCCGATAAGTGAACATTATAGTAATGTTGGAGTGATTAAACATGATGATCACTAGAATATCGTTGATATGACAAATATGATTCCCTTGACCCCCCCCCCCCCCCCCCACACACACACACACACTCACACGCGCACACACACATACATATACACACACACACATCTATAAATACAGTGACACTATTACAAAGGAGATCACACCTTCGAGGATAACTGTGTGAGCTTATGATCACACAAAAAACCGCAAGGAAAATAACTAGTACCTCCTGAGGCTTAAGGGGAAATGCGTCGCTATTCTGGTCCCCCTTCTTCCTCATGTTTAGCCCCATTAGTTTTCAGACTTGTAGACGTTCGGAGTTTGGATATTTTATGACTTTACACCCTATTTCTTTCTCAATATTATGACCTTTCGTGCCATTTAGGTGTTGATTTCTCCTTGGCGAGCAAAAACGAGCCTGTAATATTAAGAGTAACCGGCCTTCGGCCGGGACAATTTTCTACCGAAAAATGTAAACATTCATCTTCAAGGGGTGTTCTAGGGGGTGTTCCTTTCATCCTTATGGAGGTCCAGGGAGGAAACTAAAAAATATATATATGATAAAACAATAAGCTAATAAATAGGCTCATCCCCCTTAAGTCAATAAAAATAATGGGACTCTAACCTCGATACTTCTATAGATCAAAGACAAAACAATATTTTTAAATTAACAGTATCATAATAATACCTCTCTCTCTCTCTCTATAAGAGAATGGATATAACTCGAGGTAATACATATATTATTTGTTATATCGATCAGGCTGAATATAAGCAACATGAACATTTATGTGGCGAGTAGATGTAAGTCAAGATAAAAGAGCCAAAGAAATAGCAGAGGGTGTGCATGGCGACGTTAACTAACTTTGTTATCAGTGAGTCTTTAATGATAACTTTAAGACAGCTTGTGATGGATTTGGGAAGCTTACTTTAGATCCAAGTAGGGACTCTGACGGCAGATACATTTTAAACTTCATGTATTAAAGGTCAAAGCGGCGAATATTTAGCCAGGTGTAAAAGGGATCTAGCTTCGTACTGCTGTTTGAGCTTTAGAATCGTCAGTTACACATTACTAAAACGGTTTGGCTCCAACCCTAAGAAATTGAACATATGGTTTGCTTTTGAATTATCGGTATTAGTTTATGACCAACCAGTTACGGGCCCCATCGATGATTATCAGTGTTTTATCACTTTCATGAACGATACTTTGTTGGTGTACATATAATTACCGTCTCAAAAGCACTATAAGTTAATATACGAGAAACTGTTGGATTGTTCACCCATAACACAGGGAACGTGAGCTGGGTCTAGACCGTCGCGAACCCATAAACAGGGAACGTGAGCTGGGTTTAGACCGTCGCGCACCAATAAACAGGGAACGGGAGCTGGGTTTAGACCGTCGCGGGGTCGCGGAGACAGGTTAGTTTTCGGTTAGGTTAGGTTAGGCTATTTGTTTTGGCATTTTCCGATGGGGTTCATAAAAAAACACCCCTAAAAAACACAAAAACAAGGAAACAAAATAAAAAAATACTTGTAAAAATCGTCCCCGGTGTAAAACAGGATATTTGCCTTTATTTTAATACCACGATTTGTGTTTATAAATTTGAAGATGAATATGGATTCTAAATGCTCTAAAGATCATATGAACATTTGTTTTAACCTTCGGCAAAACCTAATAAAAAAGTATGGTACTAAAATCTCTTTTTCGTAACAAGGTTGTCAATACGGTACTTCCAGATTTCGACAGCTCTAAAGATCATATGAAAATGTGTTTTAACTCTCGGAAAAACCTAATGTAGAAGTATGCTCCTAAAATGTAATTTTCGTAACAAGGTTGTCAATACGGTACTTTCCTGTTATAAACTTTCAATCAAAGCTGAAGATTGCAGAGTAAACACTGTAGACTTCATGGACTTTTTCTTTCGCCTTCGTATTATCGATTTTATTTTTATTTTACTAAGGGATTAGTACCCAACCAGCGGGGGTGTGGGGGCGGCAGCCTCCACCCATACTACTAGAATAGGTTAGGTAAGGTTGTTTTGTTAGGCTAATGTCTTTTCAAATCATAAAGCCCTCCCCACTATCAGGGGAGGGGGGGGGGTGGGGGGGGGGGGGGGGGGGGGGGGCAGCGTGTCTCAACATCGATCGAAAATGGGGAAAATAGTTTTTCCCGAGATTTCTAATTAAAGACTAACACTCTATATTGATGCAAATGAACAAAGTAAAAAATGAAAACACTGGGAAAAATTGTGGTATACAAATCAATATTGTCCCACCTTTCTTTCCCCTCCACCTTCCCTTGCCCTCCCCACATGCCCTCCCCTCCCCACCCCCACCTTCCCTTCCCTTCCCCTCAGACTGTCTGCTTGCTAAACAAATTGCTAATGATAGATTAAAATCCTCACAAAATGACGAAGAACGGGTGAAATTTGTAGAGCTACGACGCAAAGCCAAAAAGTTAATTAAGCAAAGTAAAAAGACCCTGGAGTTACATGTTGCGAATCAAAGTAAAACAAACCCGAAAGAATTCTATAGTTATATCAGAAAGAAAAAAGTAGTTACTTCAACTGTTGGACCGTTAGTCGATGAAAATGGAGTATACCTCAAAGACGAAGTACAAATGAGTAATGCCCTCAATACCTTCTTTGCATCAGTTTTTACAACCGAAGACCTCAGTGATATCCCTACACCATCGCCGATTCAGATTGATAATTCAGATGTTCTAAGCAATATCACCGTTACAGAGAGAGAAGTATTGAATTGTTTAGATAAACTCAAGGTAAATAAAACGCCTGGACCTGATACAATCTCGCCTAGAGTTCTAAAGGAAGCTAAGGATGAGCTCTCCAAACCACTGACATTGCTATTCAATGAATCCTTGCAATCTGGGACTATGCCTGATCAGTGGAAGCTAGCCAACGTAACACCGATATTCAAAAAAGGCAGCAAATCCCTACCCAGTAACTATCGTCCAATTAGCTTAACCTCAATTGTATGTAAAATGCTAGAAACGGTCATAAGAGACAGACTCGTAAATCACTTAGAGGCAAATAACTTACTTAAAGATACTCAACACGGCTTTCGTAAAAAACGTTCCTGTTTAACAAACCTCTTAGACTTCTTCCACGATATCCTCATCCTCTACGATGAGAGTAAAGCTGTAGATATTATATACCTTGATTTTCAAAAGGCCTTTGACAAAGTTCCCCACAAACGTTTACTGCTAAAACTAAAAGCGCATGGAATACAAGACGGTGTGTTGAAATGGATAGAAAATTGGCTGAGTGACAGAAAGCAAAGAGTAGTCATAAACGGTAAAGCATCTAAATGGACCAATGTAAGTAGCGGGGTACCCCAGGGATCGGTACTAGGACCAATTCTCTTTCTAATTTACATCAACGACATAGATGAGGGTCTCACCTGTACAATCTCAAAATTTGCTGACGATACAAAAATTGCAAATAACGTACTCTCAAAAGAACAAATTGACGATATGCAACACAATCTAGATAAATTGTCATGTTGGGCCCAAATTTGGCAAATGAGTTTCAATGCGGATAAATGTAAAGTACTACATATCGGATACCTAAATGAGAAAGCAAACTATTCGATGAATGGCACTCAGCTTAAGAATGTAAACAGAGAAACCGATCTGGGAGTAACAATATCGAGTAACCTAAAACCGAGTCAACAATGTTCAGAAGTTGTTAAGAAGGCAAACAAAATAATTGGCTTTATAGGCAGGTCATTTGAGCATAAATCCAAAGAAGTTATCCTAACCTTTTACAATTCCTTAGTCCGCCCTCTTCTGGAATACTGCGTTCAATCCTGGTGCCCTTATTACCAAAAAGATATAAACAAGCTAGAACGAGTTCAACGTAGAGTTACCAAAATGATACCTAGCCTAAAGAACAAACCATACGAAGAGCGTCTTAGAGAATTAAATCAATTTCCTTTAACCCAGCGCAGAATAAGAGGTGACTTAATTCAAGTGTTCAAAATCATCAAAGGCATCGACAATATGAACTGTAGTAAGTACTTCACTATCGACCAATCTAATTACACGCGGGGAAACGGTTGCAAAATTATTGGTAAATCTTTTAACACCTTACGAGCGGCCTATGCGGTTTATTTATGTGTACCGCCCAGCGGGGTGTTTTTAGCCAAAATAGGGCTGTTTACGTGATAATTTTCATGCCTAAATAAGACCCAGAACGTTAAACAAGTACCTATCCCTGAAAGGGCATAAACAGAGCTTTCGAATGACACCATAACGATCCTTGTATGATGGATAGTTTTCTTGCAATAACCGTGCAACGCGAGTGCAAAAAGCAGGTAATTCGGTACTTTCGGTACATAATTGAGTATGTAGCGAGTGAGAGAGGGAGGAGGGAGCTGAGATTTGTGTCAGTAGGTTCGCCGCGGTGGTCTGGAGCAGTCATACGCTCACTAGTCTCCTGCCACCACTTGTCTCTCTCTCTCAGCCACATTACGTGCTGAAATTGCCACTCGAGTTATGTCGAGCGCCGCCACATAGTCCAGCTTTATTTAACTCGACTTATGTTGCTCGCCGCTAAATAAGGGTTAACTCACACGAATCTAAGAATTTCTTCTTCAATCAAGTTGTCAACTTGTGGAATGGGCTTCCCCGAGACGTTATAGACTGCAGCACCGTTGATTTATTTAAACTCCGCTTAGACAAATATCTTGCATCAAACCCGCGACTGACTGCGTTTGTAAATGAATAACTTTATTTTATCCCCCCCTCAGTTACTAACCCATCTGTCCCCTACTAACTTCCTAATCCTGCTACGGACATTAGTTCTAGGGCAGTAGTTCCCTTTCCAATATTCCCTTACCCACTCTAAACCACTGTTTGGACACTTGATCCTCAGTGTTTTGGAGGACAAGCAGCCTAGAAGGGTCACTAGACATGTTGTTGCTTGATTTCCTTTGTACTCCTTTGTACTCTGTTCCCATCCCCTCCCTCACCTTCCCTTCCCACCAACACCTTCCCTTCCCTCCCCCACCTTCCCTTCCCTTCCCTCCCCCGCCCCCGCCCTCACCTTCCCTTCCCACCTTCCCTTCCGTTCCCACCCCCAATAACCCTTCCCACGTCATACTTGCAACTGACCTCATATGTATACATCGTAATGTTATGTGAAGTTGTTTAATTGTATTGATTTGTTTGCTTGTCTATATAGTCAAATTTAGTCAGTAAATTCGACTTGGTTAGCTTAAGTTAGCTTGGGTTAAGGTGACTGATATAAGTGTTGTTTTGTTTATACTGTAATATAGCCTACAACTACCATTTATATTTCCGAAGCTATCCCAGACTGAAGCAAATCCATATCATATATTTGGAGTGTGAAGGTTCATTTATAGTGTTCGAGTTCATATACACACATTCCCAGACTCTCCCTCATATTGTGCCTGGGATTCTAATCTCAATTCTTGTGAAACTATAAAGAGAAGGACTGTTTTTGATGAGTATGATTGTCTGTTGGTAGCTAGCATTTATATATTGTCATCATGGGAATGTTTCTCATTGTTTTCTTTCCCCCAATCACAATAGGATTTTCATGGTTTGAACATAATATACAGTCATTTAAGTACACATACAATCGTTAGGTGATAGTTGTAAATCATTATATCATATGTTTTCTATATCACTCCTTATCCTCCCTCACACACATGATGGTTCAAAGAAATTGTTTCACATTCTGATTATAACCTTCCTAAATTTTACAACACACATGTAACATTTTATTTAATTAGAGGGGCAATTGGGAGAGCACATACCTCAACCTACGCTCGCTGAGGTATGCACTCTCCTGATCGCCTCCTAAATGGAATCATTTCTTCCTAGGTGCATATAATTATCTACCCACCATAATTCTTGGAAATCTGTTCTTGACTTTGCGAGCCTCCTACACTGGCGGAGGTATGTGCTCGTTCTAAATTGAACCATTTCTTCCATGGCGCATATTCTATCTGCCCACCGTATTTCGCGAAAATTGGCTCCTATTATTGTGAGATATCTTGTTAACGACAAAGAAATAGACACACATGTAAAAATATAACCTCCGCCTAACTTGGTTAACGGAGGTATTTAATTGATAAAGGTGCCCTATACACACAAAGACCAACATTGACACACACCGTTATAGGGGTCTATTAACTGATAAAGGTGCCCTAAGAAGGATAATTACAAGTGAAGTAGTAAAGGATAGAGAATTCAAGGCTGCAGGGTGGAAGTTATCAAGTTGTGTTTCTCAGGTTACCACAGAGACTCAGGAAGTAATTAGTTTACCAACGCTGAAAACCATGGGGAACCAAACGTTACTGAGAGAGAGAGAGAGAGAGAGAGAGAGAGAGAGAGAGAGAGAGAGAGAGAGAGAGAGAGAGAGAGAGAGAGAGAGAGAGAGAGAGAGAGAGAGAGAGAGAGAGAGAGAGAGAGAGAGAGAGAGAGAGAGAGAGAGAGAGAGAGAGAGAGAGAGAGAGAGAGAGAGAGAGATGCAAGTATAAAATGTCTCTCCATTTGTTTTCATCCTTCATTAATAAAGGAGCTTACATATATGTATGCTACCATTTGAACTCTTTCTTTTCTCTTTGCTCCTCAAAATCGTTTGTTTTTTGTCTTGTACCTCTCCACATCTTTTCTACATATTATATTTGGTTTGCTAAGTGTCAAACTTGCCTCGAGTTTTCTGTTTATATTTTTCTGTTTATTCTATTCTCAACATTGTGTGATTTCACTTGCCTTTACCTGTAAGTTAATTATAATTGTTATGTTGGGCAATAATATTTGCCTATGTATGTATCTTTCCACTATAGGCACACTTTTAAGAACTACAACCTCAGCAGGAACACAGCTCACTTCAGATATATAATTATAAATCTCCTCAATCTCCACCAATGATACAGAATATACGGTTGGGTTTCACAAGTTTTTATTTCACTTTGGAACAGGGCACTTGGCAAAGGACATGAATGGTTATAAGGTTAAGTGGTATCTATTAGAGAAATATTCTCTAACCTACTTCAAGAAGGATTAATAATATTCTTGAAGTCTAGATATGGTACAATCAATCTACAAGAGTAATA
The DNA here is from genome assembly GCA_032716605.1 of Paralithodes platypus. Lineage (NCBI taxonomy): Eukaryota > Metazoa > Arthropoda > Malacostraca > Decapoda > Lithodidae > Paralithodes > Paralithodes platypus. The sequence continues at coordinate 25,920,932 of CM064539.1, forward strand.
GATAATTCAAAATTTAGTAACAAATGATGAATACATAGAAATCGCATAAATGCTAACAGAGCGGCTAGTCTCAGAGGATAACGGGGAGTATCCTACAGGTCAAGGTTAACGCGTGGTAAAAAGGAGATGTGGTGTACGGTCAAAATACTGTGGTTACGACGTCTTAAATAGACCTAATAAATGAAATATAAATATCAATTGAAAGACAAATAACTAATGAGTTATAAATACAGAAAGAGGTTTTAATTTCCTGCTAACGTATAAGGTTAGATTTAATAATCGCAGTTCCAAGGACTGAGCAAACAAAGATTTGTCTTATGTAAAAGATGAAAATTAAAGAGAGAGATTATAACTCTCCCCTAATGTGTATAGTTAGATTTAATAATCGCAGTTAAGGAAACTGATCAAACAAAGATTCGTCTTATAGAAAGGATCAAAGTTAAAGAGAGAGATTATAACTCTACTAACGTATATAGTTAGATTTAGTAATCGCAGTTAAGGAAACTGACCAAACAAAGATTCGTCTTATAGAAAAGATCAAAGCCCTCGACATATAAATATTAACGCGATAATGGGCCAAATGGAATTACGATGAATTCAAGTTAAATGTTTAAACTGGGGATGGACCCAGGAAACATAAATCAAAGGGGTTTACTTAGATACACGACAAGCAATACACTCTGTGAACATTTATAACCGAAATTAACTTAAAATTAGATCTGTCAAGGGTGTTCAAGTATTTACGTGTAGCGTGTGGGTAATCTGGCCAAATGGATATATATATAATCTTTTAGCAATACAAGAGTATATATTACGAAGTATATATATAGATCAATCCCAGGATAGCGTTTGTACTGTACTCACGACACAAGTAATCATGGGGCTAAGGAGAGAATAAAAGATCTGATATTTACGTTAATGGAACATGTAACATATTTTACACAACTTTGCAATAATCACACAACACTACGAGTAAAACAGAAAGCACTTAATTTCGGGTAGGAGTATAGCAGGGGTGGGCCTCATAGAGATCTGACACACGTGGAGTGACCAAGTACGGGGTACGTCTGGCCTGGGTGCCAAGGGGGTACGGTCCAGGGGTACCTCCACACAGGTAGCACTAACGTGGGTCACTTCCGGGACGGCCTCCACACACACACTCTCGGCTGGTCACAGTCTCTGCTTGCAGGGCACGATTTAGAGGATTTTGGCTAATCTCATTCGGATGGTGCTATCCAATCGAGTGATTCACGTATACTCTCCCACAGAAACTCCATGGGACACAGTGCCTCGACTTGCCTAACTCAAACCTGATTTCGGCCAGGTAGTATTGGACTTTACAGAGAGTGAGTGACAAGTCTGCAGTTTCTGGAACATAAGGAGCTTGGAAAATATTTGTTTTATGTATTGCTTGTTTGTCTAATGTCTTAAATATACAATGCGCACATGAATAATTAAATGGGGAATAGTGTGCTTTATTAACTAATACTAAAAGGTAATAGCTTAATGGCTAAGGGTACATATGATAATTAATTTACATAGTTGGAGGCCGCCCTCCATTTAGAGGCTGGTATGGAATGGCTTGCTTATCTTCTTGTTTCGTGGCATTCCAAGCACAGCCCTGTCTAGCTGTGATAGTGGTGCATTAGACGCCCAAATGGTTGAAGAGGAATGAAGGAGGTCGGTGTCTAATTAACATAAAGTCCTCCTCTGTATAGTCCAGGTCTATCCCAGGTGCGGGTGGCCATTGTTCACCTGGTGCCTGGGGGTATGGACTAGCAAACTGTGATGGATGTTCTACCCCGCGTATGGTATACGTAGGGTAAACCGCATTCCTCTCCTGGGGTGGTGCTATGCGCGACTGTGGTACCCTGTTGTTGCTGTCCCGGGAGGGCTACTTCTGGTCTCTCTTCCGGCGGGTTATGGACGCAATCCGATAGTGGTGATTTGTGGCTCCTGCCGTTGATGGGAATGGTTTTGGGTTTTCCTTTGGCATTAGGTTATCCAACCCTGTCATTTCACCAATGTCTGTTATAAAGATGAATTTAGTGATATTTTTGTTTACTTTTAACCCACTGAGCCCCAGCGACGCAGCGTTTGCGTCCGCAATGTAATGTAACGCTAAACCCCAGCGACTCAAACGTTGTGTCCATGTTACTCCGGTCCCAATTACTCCGGTCCTATGGCACCTAGAGGGCTCAGATTTGTATGGGAACTGTGTAAGTATCTCACGCAACCATGCCGATGGTTGAAAACTCTCAAAGCTTAACCGCGTGCGCGTGAGCGTGCACAAACCGGTATTTTGGGTGTATTTGCCTTCAACTTCTTACTCTCGACTTTCGGGGGCTCCGTAGGACCAATTTTTGACCTTTTTGATTGTTTTTTTGTGTTTTTTTCTTCATTCCTAACCAATTAGCTATTGTTTCTGGATTTATTTTTTTTTCAAATCCTGCTTGTCCCTGGTGGTACATTTATTATAAACTAGCTGGGGCTCAGTGGGTTAAGTTAAACTTATGTATCATATTTTTTTTTTTTTTTTTTTTTTTTTTTTCTATGTGATTGAGGGAGGCAAAAGGCATAACTGCCTATAGCGAGTGCCTCCCCCATAGTTGAAAGAGTGACAGGGCCAAAACCAAGGGACGTTCGAGCCAAAATGCCTGGACACATGGAGTTTGAAGCAATTTAAGTCATAGGAAGAGGGAAAGACTGATTCTGGGAAAGAGTTCCAGAGCTCAGCTGTCGAGTAGAAGAAAGTTTGAGAGTAACGTTTCACTCTTGGGTTGGAGAGTTGCACAGAGTAGGGGTGGGATTGAGTTGCAAGACGGGTACCACGTGCCCTACGTAAAGGAGGTGGTATGCACTGGGATAGCTCTGAGGAACACTGATTATTATAGTAGCGATAGAATAGCGAGAGAGATGCAACATTGCGGCGGAGAGAGAGAGATTGCAGAGAGTTGGTGAGTGGACGGGAGTTAATGATACGAAAGGCCTTCCTTTCAACTTTGTCTAGGAGAGCGGTGTGGGAGGAACCTCCCCACACATGTGAACAATACTCAATACAAGGGCGCACTATGCCCCTGTACAGAGCAAGAAGCTGTGCAGGGGAAAAGAACCCCCTAAGGCGGTTGAGCACACCCAGCTTCTGGGAGGCTGCCTTAGCAAGACTGGTAATATGGTCCTTCCAAATGAGAGCAGAAGAAAAAGAGACACCAAGAATATTGAGAGAAGATGAAGGGTTGATTTTTGTATTGTTGAAGAATAAGGGATAGTCCGCTGGGAGATCCTGACGGGTAGATAGATGGAGAAATTGGGTTTTGGAAGCATTAAAGTTAACAAGGTTTTCTCTGCCCCAATTGGAAATGTGGTTTAGATCAGAATTTAAGAGTTCTATGGCTTCATTACGTTTGTCGTTGAGGGATTGCTGGCTGGGGCGTTCTGAAAACTAATGGAGTAGTGTAAGGTTGAGTCGTCTGCGTATGAATGGATGGGAATTAAGGTACAGTTAAGGAGATCATTTATAAAAATTAGAAAGAGAATAGGAGATAGGACAGAGCCCTGAGGAACACCGGAGTTTATAGGGTGAGGAAGTGAACAATGGCCGTCCACAACCGCGGCTATGGAACGGCCGGAAAGGAAATTAGAGACAAAGGCACAGATGGAGGGATAGAAACCGAAGGAGGGTATTTAGAAATTAAAGATTTATGCCAGACTCTATCGAAGGCTTTCGATATGTCTAGTGCAATAGAAAAAGTCTCACCGAAGTCCCGGAAGGAGGATGACCAAGAGTTAGTAAGATATGAAAGAAGATCACCAGTAGAGCGACCCTTAAGGAAGCCATACTGGCGATCTGAGAGCAGATTATGAGAAGAGAAATGCTTAAGAAATTTGGAAGCAAGAATAGTTTCAAAAACTTTAGAAAGACAAGAGATAAGAGCAATTGGACGATAGTTGGAGGGTTGAGAGCGGTCACCCTTCTTTGGGACAGGTTGAATGTGAGCAAACTTCCAGCATGAAGGGAAGACGTTAGAGGATAGACAGAGACGAAAGAGTTTGCCTAGGCAGGGAGTCAGCACGGAAGCACAGTTTTTGAGAACAACAGGAGGAACACCGTCCGGACCGTACGCCTTATTAGTGTTAAGCCCAGAGAGGGTAGAAAGTACATCTTTAGAAGAGATTAGGATATTAGGCATAAGTAAGAGAGAGGAGGGCGGAGAGGGAGGAATAGCACCGGAATCATCCAAGGTGGAGTTTCTAGCAAAAGTTTGAGCGAAGAGTTTAGCTTTGTCAGAGGAAGAAGTGATGGTTGTGCCATCAGAGTGGGAAAGGGGAGGGAAAGACGAGGAAGAGAAATTGTTGGAGAGGTTTTTGGCTAGATGCCAGAAAGCTTGGGAAGAGCTAGAGTTGGATAGTTCAGTGCATTTATTATTGATGAAAGAGTGTTTGGCAAGTCGAAGAACAGATTTGGCTTGATTCCGGGCAGAAACATATGAAGAATGAGAGTCTTGAGTTTTAAGGCGTCGGTACCGTTTGAATGCTTCCTCCTTATTGCGGACAGCAGTAGAACAGGCGTGAGTAAACCAAGATTTTTTAGCATTAGTCTGAGAGAAAGAGAATGGAATGTATGCTTCCATGCCCGATAGGATTACCTCGGTAATGCGTTCAGCACTCTCCTCGGGTCCCCGGCCATGGAAGCAGAAATCATTCCATGGGAAATCAAAGAAGTACTGCCGAAGAGCCTCCCAGTCGGCAGCGCCAAAGTGCCACAAGCGCCGCCGGCTAGGAGGATCGGGTGGCTGTACTGGAGAGATAGGACAGGTGACAGAGATAAGTTATGGTATAGAGATAACTTACAGTTATAAGTTATATGGTGCGTCTTGGGCAGTTAAGTGGAATCAGCATTTTACTTGTTAACAGATCATGTATTAAATATTTCTATTGTACAGTCAAAATACAAAAACATGTGGCAAAACTTCATTGTTTGTGCTAAATCTAAACAGGGAGAAAACAACCAACATTTCTACAACATAAAAGAAATAGTAGCAACTGCAGACTATTAAACAACGGCCGCTGACCGTCAAACAAAAGGTACACTAACAGAAAATTACACAGTATTTGAGCAACATTGTTGGCGAGCTATTGGTTGTGTGTGTATACTGTGCTAAGTAACTAAGGTGATACTGAGGGTGATTAGTGCAGATGTTTATATTAGGGGTTAATCATAAAAGGCAACATTGGCTATCAAATAATAAAAGGCAACATTGGCTATCAAGTAATAAAAGGCAACATTGGCTATCAAGTTATAAAAGGCAACATTGGCTATCAAGTAATAAAAGGCAACATTGGCTATCAAGTAATAAAAGGCAACATTGGCTATCAAGTAATAAAAGGCAACATTGGCTATCAAGTAATAAAAGGCAACATTGGCTATCAAGTAATAAAAGGCAACATTGGCTATCAAGTAATAAAAGGCAACATTGGCTATCAAGTAATAAAAGGCAACATTGGCTATCAAGTATAGTTGTATTATAGTTTCATTATTGTATTATTTAGTCCATATTCGGTTATAAATACCTTTGCTTGGTTTTATGTGATTAACCAAAATAGTTCCAACTGTCTGTAACCTTCCCAGACTAGGACATGCCTAGTTTGGGAATTGTTTAAATTATTACAAATCTGGCCAGAATCTGCTCACTCCTGTCTCTCCCCTTCTTCATTACTACATTACGGCTTTGTTCCTCCAGTTCACCTCTCTGTTCCTCATCCTGCTTAATTACCACCCTATGCCCTGTACCCTTCTCTGCATTCTTCTGTCCTTTCATACTATCGTATTTCTCAAACATTTATCTCTCAGTTCTCTAATATTATATTTTAAATATATATTCTGTCCTTGTGTATCCTCTTTTGGTTGTAGTGTATTTCCAACCCTTCTTTATTCCTTATATCTTAACGGAGCCATCTCTTGCTTTTCATATTATTAAAAATTTGCATAAATTATTCTTCGTTAACGTTGATCCCCCAAACAAATAATGTTCTAAATTGTTTTCCAATACTGCCGTAATAGGACCAGCTCAGGGGTTCGGCTCGCTTGCTGTGTATATCCATTTGATGGTTCGAGTTCATTGTTTACGTTTTTGTATTTGTTTTTGGCCGCCAGGATTATTTTCATTGTTTTGCATATTCAGTTTCTCAGCTGAGCCACAATAAAAATGGGAGATGCCTGACTCTGTTATATAGTGAAACATAAACTTTTAAACTATAAGTATACCAGTATTGTACAATAATTCACCAAACCCCAACAAAAATAAAATGTCAAGATACTGGAGTATACACAACCCAGCACTTATTATTATTATTAGTTTTGTTATATATTCGAATGCAGTTCGTCTATAACACCGTTAATCTTTATAACAACAACATAATAGCATTACCGGTAACATATCGTTGAATGATGCTTACCCAAAACTGAGTAGGTTTACCTTGGAACACGGGTTTGAACGATCCAAATTCTCTTTACCTCAATGTTTGTCTCGCACTAGAAGTACAAGCTCCAGCATATATTTCTACCTCAATGTTTGTCTCGCACTAGAAGTACAAGCTCCAGCATATATTTCTACCTCAATATTTGTCTCGCACTAGAAGTACAAGCTCCAGCATATATTTGTCTCGCACTAGAAGTACAAGCTCCAGCATATATTTCTACCTCAATATTTGTCTCGCACTAGAAGTACAAGCTCCAGCATATATTTCTACCTCAATATTTGTCTCGCACTAGAAGTACAAGCTCCAGCATATATTTCTACCTCAATGTTTGTCTCGCACTAGAAGTACAAGCTCCAGCATATATTTCTACCTCAATGTTTGTCTCGCACTAGAAGTACAAGCTCCAGCATATATTTCTACCTCAATATTTGTCTCGCACTAGAAGTACAAGCTCCAGCATATATTTCTACCTCAATATTTGTCTCGCGCTAGAAGTACAAGCTCCAGCATATATTTCTACCTCAATGTTTGTCTCGCACTAGAAGTACAAGCTCCAGCATATATTTCTACCTCAATGTTTGTCTCGCACTAGAAGTACAAGCTCCAGCATATATTTCTTATATCACCATTAAAACCTGTAGGCCTATCTGAGACTGATTCCAAGATGACACACAAACGTTGCTGTTTTGAGGAGCGAAGAACAATTCGTGATCGATCAATGAAATAAGTATTCAAATGACAGTAGATCCCATAAAGCCAACTAAAACTCACCCAATACGGTTTTGTTGTTTATGTTAGCCAAGGAAATGTGTTTGGCACTGTTTTAATTGCCACTGGTTGAGAGTTACTGGTTAAAAGTTGATTTATACTGTCCATCATATCTATGCAACTAACTATGTATCTCGGCTAGACTCTCACGTGTTTATCTTGCACACCTTATACACCTTCTTCAATAAGTTTTCCTCATGCATATATTTTCACCCCAGTGCTCCCAGCCCCAAGCCTATCATCATCCTCCTATCGTTTGCTCCTCCTCCTACCACCTTTCCTCCTACTTTCTACTCCTCTTCCTCCTTCCACCTCTCTTCTCCTCTTCTCATACACTGTTTCTCTTTCTTGCCTTTTTACTTACGGTTGCTTTCAGAGTTATTATTACAAGCTGCTTATATTACCGCTGGCGTTTCCATCTCTCTGATTTCTACTTTTCTTATTTCTTTACTATCGTTTATCAGATATTTTTTTGTAATTTCCTCGTCTGCAATTCCTCACATTTTATTTAACCCTTGCAGCTAATATGTACGCATCTCTGGCTCTCTCTCTCTCTCTCTCTCTCCATCATGTTAACCATTACGGTGAAGCAACCTTGGCCTGGTTATGTTTTTCAAGCCTCATTGTCAGCCATTATTTCTCTCACTTTCTCGAAGTCTATTGCGCTGTAAGATTATTTGACTTTATTGTAATATTTCCCTAAAACACCTGACGTTGACGTTTCCTGAACTATATTTTCAACACTTGGTTATTACTCTAATATTCCGTAGTCTCTCCTACCCACCTTGGTCCTCTTCAGTGTCTCCACATCACCACTTGCGTCATTTTTTAGCATCCTTACACCTAAGAACACACCGCAATTTTCCCAGGCGGAATAAGCCCTATCTCCCTGATGGCGTCATTGCCCGCTTCACCCAATAATTTAATTTCCCGCTTGAGCAAGGTGAAGTTGCCTGCACAACAATAGCACATTATAATTATCAAACTATATTGATAGATATTTGCTTTTATCTATTTATATTTCATACAACAAGTTGTAATAACTATATACATTATTACTGGTGTACATGATCAGCTTACAGATGATCGGAAGTGCAGATTTAGAGTCGGAGATTATAATGACGGAGTTACAGTTTTAACCCCTACTCTACCGTAGGATACAGTAATACAAATTCCCTGCAGTCCCAAGCACTGTGGCCAAAATGGCAAGATAGAATACCCTTCCCCTTCAAGAGATGAAGCAACACGTATGGCTCTCCCACGGTTCAGTGGGTCTTATTTAAGCTGAGAAGTGTTGCCGTAAAGAGAGTAGTGCTCAAACGGTCGTGGTACCTGGTACAGCCTTGTACAGGCAGATACAAGGAAAGTACATTACTGACGGCGATTCGCCGTCGCTGAGACTGGGGAGTTAATTATCTACTGACGGCGATTCGCTGTCGCTGGTATTGGAGGGGTTAACATCTCGACTGCCATTGATTTTGTTTTACAGGTATTACGAACCAACTTTATCAATCAGTTGGTTAATTCATATAATATTCACTGTCTAATTTTCTAAAACGTTACTGAATATACGTCATGCGTTTATCCTTACATATTATATTTACTTGATGTGTATTTTTAGTATTCGCACTTATTGTTTATTTTCGAAATACAGTATATATATACTTAATAATTTGTGTTGAACTTCATTAAATAATTATATTTCAAAAATATATCAACACAATAGGGTACATGCCGGTACGCAATCCTCGTTTCTGCAACTCCCAAAATTCTTAGAAGTCTGGAAGATAACTTTTTTTGTTTTAGAATGCGCCTTATTGTTCTCTGAATAAAATGCGGGTATCCAATCTTGCCTTTGATTGTATGTCTTGACAAGACTGACTATATGAAAGCTGAGTTCTTCAAGAATATTTGAAGATTAATGCAGGCAAGAGAGGGAGAGTAAATATATACGTAAAAGGTATCGACACGGTGCAAAATGTGTTTTATGTATCCAGGTAAAAAAGTGAATATACCTGCAAAACTCCCGTGTAAACCAATTAGCCTCTGGTGGATGTAAAGTGAGAGTTAATATCAACCACTGTAAGAATCTCCAGGGGAAAAGTGTAAGGGTAGAGGTAGACCAATTAAGCCATATTGTTTGTATTTCCTTGTAACCTTCCTTCTTCCTCCCTTTCATCTATCCTTCCATCCACTCTTCCTTTCTTTCTCCGTTCCTAAACAGTTTTCGTACCGGCCAAGCTTCTCGTGTTGACTAAGTGCACACTTTTACCTTAGGACACTCACATATTTACCAAGTCTTCCGTAAACCTTGCGCTGGCAATCTCCCAAGAAAATCTGGAACACTTTATATTTGAAGTATCTATGCTATGCTACACAAAAACTAGTATATATTGGCAGAGGTTTAGTTGAGTGAGATTATAATAGAATAAGTAGGACATTGCTTTGTGTATGGTGTCGCTATATTTTGTATCTTTGTCTGACCGTAATAGACGATTGTGTACAGTGTTTATGCAGTTTAAGTGTCAAAACAGATTATTTTAAGTGTCAAAACAGATTCTTTAAGATAGTTTGAACCCACTCGATATCTAGAGATGCTGAGGATTGAAATTTCGTAAATCATACCTGTCATTTGTGCGATAACTAAACATTCCCGAATTACCTAGGTGATTTAATGATTAATATACAAATACTGAACTGCAGAAAGTATCAACATCCACTAGTGTTAGTAGTCTAAGAAACAGAAACATTTCTTTTGTGCTGGCCTTCCTTGGTGTATAAGTAATAGTTCTTTTGTGCTGGCCTTCCTTGGTGTATAAGTAATAGTTCTTTTGTGCTGGCCTTCCTTGGTGTATAGGTAATAGTTCTTTTGTGCTGGCCTTCCTTGGTGTATAAGTAATAGTTCTGATAACTGTTTTCTGTACTATTGTTAATGGTTTAATTTTGGTTATCCCTGCTGCTCCCCATACGGTTGTTACATTATGAAAATAACGGATATATTGAAGAATAATGTAGTTGTTTAAGGGCATTATTGTTAAAGCAATCTCGGGTGTGGTAAGCCATACCGCACTTTGTATTTACTTTAGTTGTTATTATAAGTGAGGACCCCAAGAGAGTTGTCCAGCCACAACAATCCAAAGAAACTTTACATTATCCTCTTCCTTCATATATGAGTTACCAAGTTTAATTGGTTCTTTATCTGCAGGTTTTTTATTATTTCTGTGGAACATTATATATCTAGTTTAATTTACATTCAATGTGAGTTTGTTGGCAGTAATCCAATTGTTAACACTATTGAGTTCAATGTTTGTTAAACCAATGATGGAGTTCAGGTCCTTGTGAGTTGCAAAGGTAGTACTATCGTCAGCAATTATAAGTCTAAATAATTTACTTGAGTTAGCAATGACATTAATATAATAATGTAAAGCAAAGGGCCCAGGATTGATCCTTGAGGTACACCGTAACATATTGTGTTTGTATATGATTGAACGTCTATAATAATATTGTACATAATGTTTGCGATTTCTTAGGTATGATGCAAACCAATTGTATGTGGCATTTTGAATTCCATAATATTATCCAAAATAATGTTATGATCAACTGTGTCAAAGGCTATTGAACAATCTAAACACATAACAATTGTATACTTCCTATCATCAAAACAAATGTAAATGTAAACATATAACAATTGTATACTTCCTATCATCAAAACAAATGTAAATGTAGTTCTAAAAAGAGTTAATGCAGACTCTGTGAATCTTCCTCTCCTGAATCCAAACTGGGCCTCTGTTTTAATATTGTTTTTCGTGCGAAAGTTGATGATCCATTATACTTGATTTTAACATTATCGATTTATATCGATACTGTGACTTCGATACAACTGCCGTTAAAGGTGTTACTGTGACATAGGTTTAACACCTTATTGGCGGGCTAGGCAGTCTATTTATATATACCGCCCAGCGGGGTGTTTTTAGCCAAAATAGGGCTGTTTACGTGATCATTTTCATGCCTAAATAAGACCCAGAGCGTAAAACAAGCATCTATCCCTGAAAGGGCATAAACAGAGCTTTGCAATGACACCACAACGATCCTTGAATGACCGCTAGTTTTCTTGCAACAACCGCGCAACACGAGTGCAAAAACCATGTAATTCGGTACTTTCCCCATACATTTCAGTATGTAGCGAGTGTGAGAGGGTGGAGGAGGGTGGGATTCGTGTCAGTAGGCATGCCGCGGTGGTCTGGAGCAGTCATACGCTCGCTACTCTCCTGCCATCACTTGTCTCTCTCTCTCAGCAACATTACGTGCTGAAATTGCCACACGACCTATGTCGCGCACCGCCACATAGTCCAAATTTATTTAACTCGACTTATGTTGCGCGCCGCCAATAAGGGGTTAAGTAATAATAATAATAATAATAATAATCTTCTGGTTACTTATATAGCGCCCGTATCTCCTCCTTCGAGGATTCACAAGCGCTTGGCTTTCTTTAGTCTACCAGAGACCATTACCCATCCCCCTTGCTCATGGGGAGATGGTAACCGCCGGCTGTATCCCAGGAAAACTTTTCAATCTGAGCGGGGATTGAACACGATACCTTCAAGATGGGAATCAGGCACGCTATCAACTGAGCCAGCCGGACGGCTGAGAAGAACATCCTATAATACATTTTAGTATCCGAATTTCACCTCCTTTGTGACACAATTTTTAATAATTCCGTAAACAATCTAGAATAGTGGAATAAATTGATGTTCTGGTTAATAACATCCAGTATTCCAAATAACCTGGTAACCTATAGCGGACCCCGATTCACCGATACTATTACTGTCAACATTACACGAGCGAGCGGTACCTACATAAAGGTCATTGTGTCTTGCCATCTCGTATTCGTCTTTGGGTATTTACATTTTTTCAATTTCAACTCCGACAGCTTTTCTTTCTAAAAGTTGAAGCAGTAATATGACCACCAACTTATACTACAAACTAAACTCGATATATCCTGCAGTATGTTGACGTTCAAATACTGCTTCGTGTTAGGCTCTGCCAGTATTCTATTACTAGTGTGAGAGATTATCATGCCTATAATGATCACCTTTACAAATTAAACATTATTATTATTCATATATATATTTATGAAACACACACTTTTTTATTCTGGATATCATATAACTATATTAGTCAGTTTAGTAACTACATGTAAGAGTCACTGGGTAATAGTAAGATAGTGTGTACACCTTAGGTTGATAATTTTACTTCCTGCTCTTAGTAAATCATCTAATTTGAACCAGGATATAATCAATTAACGAGGTTATTATATAATAATCTAATATAACAGATTATTGTATGATGTGAAGCAACTTGATGGTGAGAGACAATACATGTGGTTCAACTGACTATTTAGTACATTATTCACAGACCTAGACATCCATGTACGCCCCCGTTCAAATGTTCGCTGACAATATATATAACACAACAATCTGTTTCACTATGTAATTTTCATAGATTCCAGTTCTTGTTTACCACACATAAATCCATGATGCTTTATATTATCGATCATAGGCACAGTACAATTTGCATTAGTCTGTCAGCTACAATATATACACATTTGTATCAAGGTTGTCGGAAAACGTTTATCCATCTGGACACCTCAACACAAACGATAGACCTTATTTATATATATAATATACTGTATATATATATGTATATATAAATACATCAAAATCAAGCTTCCTGTCCCTTGTTGAGAAATAATGATAGGAATATGTGAATCAATTAGGTGATGTATCGAATATAAAGCTCAAATCATTAATATACTGAGCATTATATATATATGCTATTTATTTCCAAACCCATACCCCGTTCAGTACCAGTTATGTCCTTTTAATTGTATACTGGCTAATAATAAACCCATACCCCTTCAGTACCAGTTATGTCCTTTTAATTGTATACTGGCTAATAATAAACAATTGTATATAGCTTAAGAAGGGCCTCTACCAATTAACAGGCTTCGAACTACCTTATAATATATTAACCTATTTGACTACCACAAATCCTTCATAAGCTGCACAAAATCATCTTAATATAGCTAGAATATACAGTAGTAAAACAACAAGTCATCTTAATATAGCTAGAATATACAGTAGTAAAACAACAAGTCATCTTAATATAGCTAGAATATACAGTAGTAAAACAACAAGTCATCTTAATATAGCTAGAATATACAGTAGTAAAACAACAAGTCATCTTAATATAGCTAGAATATACAGTAGTAAAACAACAAGTCATCTTAATATAGCTAGAATATACAGTAGTAAAACAACAAGTCACCGGTACAGAAGGGGTTGAGATAGTGACGTGGCTAGTGAATGACCAATGTCAAGTGTTGTAAAGTGTCTCTAAATGCTACCAGTCAATTACAAAAATATATACTGTATATATGTTTTGTTATTTTAATTTATGTTTGTCTCTCTTCCTTTTATTACGTGTCTCTGTTTCTCCATCTTCTCTACGTTACTCCTAACCTATTGTACAGCCCTGGCGATCTTTTGTATATTCATTGTTTTCTTCTTGTTTATCGGAATTCGGATGTCCAAGCTGTTCCGTTCTTCCTTTCTTTGTAAACTAATTAAAGGTAGCTCCGTTATTTTTACATAGCCTCTCTTTCGTATTTCTTGCTACATAGAAACCTTCTCCAGCGTCTAATCAACTGTACATGCGAATATCTTCTTCCCCTGCCTCTTATTGCAAATCAATGATTCGTTCTTTCTCCCGTCTTTTTCCTTGTATTGCGTGTTTTTTCCCTTTCGCCTGCCAAGCTAGCTCTCTCTCTCTCTCTCTCTCTCTCTCTCTCTCTCTCTCTCTCTCTCTCTCTCTCTCTCTCTCTCTCTCTCTCTCTCTCTCTCTCTCTCACTCCTCTCTCTCTCTCTCCTCTCTCCTGCTCCTCTCTCTCTCCTCTCATCTCTTCTCTCTCTCTCTCTCTCTCTCTCTCTCTCTCTCTCTCTCTCTCTCTCTCTCTCTCTCTCACCTTATATAGTACACCCTGCTAGGTTTGTTATCGTTATCCATATAGTGTTAACCTTGTTGTATGTGGGTTACGGTCGGTGCATTATTAGTGTGTGTTTGTGTTCCCAGTGTAGTTGTAAACACACACAAACACACACACACACGCACACACACACAGACACAGACATTATAATTACAACCACATTATGTCTTAAATTATGAACGTAATCAGACATTATATTACCAAAACATTGTATGAAGTAAGTGTCCGACATGTATGTATACTACAACACATAAATAATAGAAGGCTTTAGTTTAGGTTTCGACCACTTACTGATATTATTTTCCATTGTAGTCCGTTTGTCTTGAGTTTATTGAATGTTATTAAAACGGTATCTAAATATAAATATTATATATTATAGTAACTATGGCTATAGTGTGTTAGAAACAATACATTTGTATAAGAAACATATTTTTACTGTACTATCATACTATAGTAATAGTATATAATACTATATTTCCATACTACCTATGTTAGTAATGTTTTTTGTGAATCATAAATTCCGTTGTTAAACAAATATCATGCAATTATATATCAAATATGTTATGTGTGTAGGTGTGGAAGTATATATACACATGTACAATACATCTTGACTATGATAACTTCTAGATCATAATATGATCATAGTATATTATACTGTGCATGAAACATATTTTGAGATTTTCTTGAACACAAATATTTAGTAGTGAAAAACATTACTACAGTAACTTTATGGTTTACTTCGGTGTGGGTGTGTATAATGCGTGTAAATAATATTCCTTAAGACAAGTATCTTGAAATATAATGTAAGCATTGTTTAGGGTAACGTAACACCTTGAGCAAACTGTACAGTAACCTATAGTATTATTAAATCACCGCTACAACGTCATATTCCTTTCTTTATCTGGTTATACTAAAGAGTATAGGAGTAATAGTTATTGTAGCCTGACAATAATTTCACACATTCGATTAAGTTAATGGACAGCAGAGGGGTAAACTCTTAATTAATCCTCTATCTATATCATAGGATGCTTTTACAGTAAGCTAAGTATAATGGTTTAATAATAAGCAAATGGCATGAATATATATTGTAGTAGTTGGGGTGGGCCAAATATTATTATGACAGGTTACCAGCAGTACCACACAAAGCTTAGATCTCATCACCCTCATAATGGTTGGCCCTCGTCAGCTGAGATTTATACTGATAACATATCATAACAATTGTGGTGTGTGTGTGTGGTGGTGGTGATGGTGTTTGTGTGTGGTGGTGGTGTGTATCTGTGTTGGTAGTGGTGGTGTCTGTCTGTGGTGGTGGTGGTGGTGTGTGTCTGTGTTGGTGGTGGTGGTGTCTGTCTGTGGTGGTGGTTATTGTTATTGTTGTTGCCGAGAAGCCCCAAGGTACCGAGCAAGGCCAAGGCCATAACCGAGCACCCCCACAAAACCCTCCCTGCTTACCACTAATAAAGCCCAGGTGACCGAAGCCACTCCAAGGCGGGGAGCTGAGGAGGATGCGGAAACACCCAGGAAAACAAAGCCCCATCAAAGGCCCTTTGCCCCTCAGCAAATATGAAAGGAAAGTTGAGGGGCAAAGGAAAAATGTGACGCTTTGGCTCCCAATCTGCCAACCTCTTGGTTGGCAGTAGGGAGGTCAATCCACGGAAGAGACACCGTCACTTGAAATCTATAAAATATATAAATAAAGGGAACAGTCAGAGTAAGCTTTGGGTATGGCAGAGATTGCTCAGCTTTCACTCTGATAGACCAGCCCATCACCTGATGACTAGAACCCAATCCTCCCAGCATCAGCTGGGAAAGGCCCTAGAAAGCCGCCTTTGGCGGAGAATAACTCCCCTATTTCAACTTCTTTCGGGGTTGGGCACCCGCCCTGTGGTGGTGGTGGTGTGTGTCTGTGGTGGTGGTGGTGTGTGCCTGTGTTGGTGGTGGTGTGTGTCTGTGGTGGTGGATGTGTGTGTCTGTGGTGGTGTGTTTTTATGGTGGTGGGGATGTGTGTCTGTGGTGGTGCTGGTGTGTGTGTCTGTGGTGGTGTGTGTGTCTGTGGTGGTGGTGGTGGTGTGTACCTCTGGTGGTGATGGTGTGTGTCTGGTGGTGTGTGTGTCTGTGGTGGTGGTGTTGTGTCTCTGGTGGTGATGGTGTGTGTCTGTGGTGGTGGTGGTGTGTGCCTGTGGTGGTGGTGTGTGTCTGTGGTGGTGGTGTGTGTCTGTGGTGGTGATGTGTGTCTGTGGTGGTGGTGTGTGCCTGTGGTGGTGATGGTGTGTGTCTGTGGTGGTGATGTGTGTGTCTGTGGTGGTGGTGTGTGTGTTTTTGTGGTGGTGGGGGTGTGTGTCCGTGGTGGTGCTGGTGTGTGTGTCTGTGGTGGTGTGTGTCTGTGGTGGTGTGTGTGGTGGTGGTGGTGTGTGCCTCTGGTGGTGATGGTGTGTGTCTGAGGTGGTGATGTGTGTCTGTGGTGGTGGTGTTGTGTGTCTGGTGGTGATGGTGTGTGTCTGTGGTGGTGGTGGTGTGTGCCTGTGGTGGTGGTGTGTGTCTGTGGTGGAGATGTGTGTCTGTGGTGGTAGTGGTGATGTGTGTCTGTGGTGGTGGTGTGTGCTTGTGGTGGTGATGGTGTGTGTCTGTGGTGGTGGTGTGTGTGCCTGTGGTGGTGATGGTGTGTGTCTGTGGTGGTGATGTGTGTGTCTGTGGTGGTGGTGTGTGTGTTTTTGTGGTGGTGGGGGTGTGTGTCCGTGGTGGTGCTGGTGTGTGTGTCTGTGGTGGTGTGTGTCTGTGGTGGTGTGTGTGTCTGTGGTGGTGGTGGTGTGTGCCTCTGGTGGTGATGGTGTGTGTCTGAGGTGGTGATGTGTGTCTGTGGTGGTGGTGTTGTGTGTCTGGTGGTGATGGTGTGTGTCTGTGGTGGTGGTGGTGTGTGCCTGTGGTGGTGGTGTGTGTCTGTGGTGGAGATGTGTGTCTGTGGTGGTAGTGGTGATGTGTGTCTGTGGTGGTGGTGTGTGCTTGTGGTGGTGATGGTTTGTGTCTGTGGTGGTGGTGTTGTGTGTCTGGTGGTGGTGGTGTGTGTCTATGGTGGTGGTGGTGTGTGCCTGTGGTGGTGGTGTGTGTCTGTGGTGGAGATGTGTGTCTGTGGTGGTAGTGGTGATGTGTGTCTGTGGTGATGGTGTGTGCTTGTGGTGGTGATGGTGTGTGTCTGTGGTGGTGGTGTGTGTGCCTGTGGTGGTGATGGTGTGTGTCTGTGGTGGTGATGTGTGTGTCTGTGGTGGTGGTGTGTGTGTTTTTGTGGTGGTGGGGGTGTGTGTCCGTGGTGGTGCTGGTGGGGGTGTCTGTGGTGGTGTGTGTCTGTGGTGGTGTGTGTGTCTGTGGTGGTGGTGGTGTGTGCCTCTGGTGGTGATGGTGTGTGTCTGAGGTGGTGATGTGTGTCTGTGGTGGTGGTGTTGTGTGTCTGGTGGTGATGGTGTGTGTCTGTGGTGGTGGTGGTGTGTGCCTGTGGTGGTGGTGTGTGTCTGTGGTGGAGATGTGTGTCTGTGGTGGTAATGGTGATGTGTGTCTGTGGTGGTGGTGTGTGCTTGTGGTGGTGATGGTGTGTGTCTGTGGTGGTGGTGTGTGTGTCTGTGGTGGTGGTGGTGGTGTGTATGTGTCTTTGGTGGTGGTGTGTGTGTCTGTGGTGGTGGTGGTGTGTGTTTGTGGTGGTGTGTGTGTCGGTGGTGGTGGTGTATGTCTGCTGTGGTGGTGGTGGTGTGTGTCTGTGGTGGTGGTGTGTGTGTCTATGGTGGTGGTGGTGTGTGTGTCTGTGGTGGTGGTGTGTGTGTTTGTGGTGGTGGTGTATGTCTGTTGTGGTGGTTATGGTGTGTGTCTGTGGTGGTGGTGGTGTGTGTCTGTGGTGGCGGTGGTAGTTGTGGTGTATGTCTGTGGTGGTGTGTGTGTGTCTGTGGTGGTGGTTGTGGTGTATGTCTGTGGTGGTGGTGGTGTGTGTCTGTTGTGGTGGTGGTGTGTGTCTGTGGTGGTGGTGTGTGTGTGTCAGTGGTGGTGTGTGTGTGTGTCAGTGGTGGTGGTGTGTGTCTGTGTTGGTGGTGTGTGTCTGTGGTGGTGGTGGTGTGTGCCTGTGGTGGTGGTGTGTGTCTGTGGTGGTGGTTGTGGTGTATGTCTGTGGTGGTGGTGGTGTGTGTCTGTTGTGGTGGTGGTGTGTGTCTGTGGTGGTGGTGTGTGTGTGTCAGTGGTGGTGGTGTGTGTGTGTGTTGGTGGTGGTGTGTATGTCTATGGTGGTGGTGGTGGTGTGTGTGTCTGTGGTGGTGGTGGTGTGTGTATCTGTGGTGGTGGTGTGTGTGTCTGTGGTGGTGGTGTGTGTGTCTGTGATAGTGGTGGTGTGTTTGTGTGGTGTGTGTTTGTGGTGGTGGTGGTGGTATGTGTCTGTGGTGGTGGTGGTGTGTACCATTGATGGTGGTGGTGTTTAAGGTGGCGGTGGTGGTGTTAGATGTTTGGTAATGTGGAGGTGATAGATGGGGTTCTGTTTATAATGCATTCAATTGTTTTATTCCAATAGTTTATATTATTTAATTACTAATTTAAAACAAATGTGAATTATATACATAAGCGACAGACTGAAGAATATAAATACACTTGAATATTCGAGGGCGTAGTAGCTTTACTTTATAGATGTAGTGATTTATATAATATATGTAAACTCAATACATTTAGGCGATATCAAAATGTTTACGCATTTAGAATTAAGACAAATTAAATCAACTCAAATTAAATCACTGCGAGAGATCCTTACAAATCACCGGAAATCTAGACTATAATTCATGATTTATGATAACTAAAACAGCTTGGTATTATATTATATATATTTTCGCCTAAGTTATCTAATTTACACTTCATCATTTGTGATTTATAGTTCTGGAAAGCAATGAGTCATTCTGAATTGTAAATGTAAATTGAACAATACACAGATACTGAGAGACTAACTGATGTATTCTAAACCACGAGTAGACAATATGGCAAACAAGGCGACAATGCAGAAGATCGTGCTACCTAAAACAATATACACCTACAAATAATACTCCCACACCGAGCCACATAAAACACAACAACACAAACACAAAACACTGCAACCGTGAACTAAACAAAAACAAAATAATTCAAACATATACAAAAGTTGGAAGGTGGGAGTGGCCGCTTGAATACACACCTTTTATTGGGAGAGGTTTTGTTGTAGTTGTCCTTCCCTAGGCTGCCTGGTCGAACAGTCCTGAATCCCTAAGGAAGGCCATGGCCACGACCGGGCTTTCCCACAGGGCTCTCAAGGAGTGTAGATTATGTTGTTGGCGTATGTGATTGTGTGGAATGCTGTCTTCTGTGATGTGTTTAATGGTATAGGGTGCTGCGTTACATCCTGGGCAGGTGTCGTTGAAGGAGCCATCCAGTCTCGTCTGATAGCTCAGAAGAGCTGGTTGGAGCCCACATCTCTACCTGGCCAGGTGGACTCTGTTCTCGCAAAAAAGGGCGGATTCGGGAGGATGCATTTCAGGAGGTCATACCTGCAGCTGAGTGTTGTCGTTGAGTGATTTGATGGAACGGCGAGAGATATGAGTACGGTACAGATGTACTTCTGGAAGTTGGTTTTGGGTGGGCAGGAAGAGATGATTGTATTTGTGTGTGATATCGTGTGCTGGGTGCTGTTTTGATATTCCTTGGTTTCTGTGGGTGTCCTGCCATGTAGTGTAGTGGATGGTGTTGGTTTGTGGAGGCTGCAGCCAGGAATTGAGTGCCTCTCATGTCTATGTGGTGTTTGACTTTGAACACTTTGGTTTCTTGATGTAGGTTACCTATGTGATGATTGTTATGGCTTTGTTTTGAATGGTCTGCAAGGTCGTGTGGTGGGCTTCAGCTAGGTTAGAAGCCCAGGCAGGGCTTGCATATTCCATCACTGATCTTATATATTGTTTGTATACTGTGGTGGTAGTTTCTTTGTTGTGTCCAAATTGTGTGTGGGCAAGTGACCTGAGGGTGTCAAGTCTGGGTTTCAGTTTATTTTGTATGTTTGTGATATGTTTTTTAAATGTCATTAGAGTATCATATGTTACCCCTAGGATTTTGGGTATGTGTGTGTATGTTAGGGTGGGTGTTGTTTATGGTGAAGTGCAGACTTTTTTGTATTTGACTGTCCAGCTTGTGAGGACGGTTGCAGTGGATTTGGCTGTGGCTAATTTGAGTCTGTTTGTAGTGCACCAGTCATGTAGTGTGTAGAGATAGGGTTGAAGGAGATGTCTTGCTCTGTCTGAGTCTTGGTGTGTACATGTGAGTGTTATGTCGTCTGAATAGAAAGTTATATTTATTTGGGGTGCGTGGGGTGTGGGTATATGCATGTATAGATTGAAGAGTTCAGGCGACAGAACGGATCCTTGTGGGACTCCGTTGGTGAAGTTTCTGATGTTAGATGACTAGCCGGCAAATGATGCATGTGCATGTCTGCCTGCTAGGTATTTGGCCAGCCACCTTTTTGTATTGTTGTGCATGTTTGTGTTGTAAATTGTATTTGTTAGGTTGTGGCGGAGAATGGCATCGAAGGCTTTACTAATGTCGAATGTGGGAAGTAGTGATCTGTGTGCCTGAGTTGATTCCGTCAAGAGCTCTTTGTGTAAGGTCTGTAAGAAGAGTGTTTGTTGAATGTTGTGACCTGAAGCCTCGAAGAGGCTGTCCAAAACGCTGACAGTAGATACCAAGGTGTGTAACTGTTAAAGGCCCACTTACTTTGGATAATTTACTATTAACTTACTCGAAGATGATAAACATTGTATATGAGGCTGATTTATCTGTGGTATGGTTGAATATAGCGGCAATTCGATGGTAAATGTGTAATATTTGTTTTATAAACAAAATGGGTAAATGCTAATTTACGAAGGTTCGTCAGCTGAAACTAGGCAGACTATATTTGTTGGAGTGTTTGGCAACAAAGGTGAAGGTAAAAATTAACTTAGAAATTAATAGAAGCACCATTTCAGGAGGAATACTTTATTGACAACGCTTCGTAGATAGCTTCTACAATGACCCGAAGAAGCTATCTGCGAAACGTTGTCAATAAACTGATCCTCCTCAAATGGTGTTTATATTTAACAGACGTGAACGTAGCAATCCCTATAGCAACCTAGGCCATTAACAATACCAACACTACGACTGTCGGTATTCAACAAAAGTGGACGTAACTCTTCCTATAGCAGCCTAGGCCATTAACAATACCACCAACGAGGCTGTTGATATCTGAACATAAAGATAAACGACCTAGGTAATTTTAAGAGGGTCTGGGTTGGTCTAATATGACCGTAATTAGGCTTCTTGATGTGTGTGTGTCTTTCTATAATTTTATCTGTCTAGGATATTTATGTGGCCGAATTAATGTTATACCTCAAAATCGGATTATATTAACTAGTTTTAGATGATAATAACCGCACTAAATTTAACTAATGAGCATTAATATAATAATGTGTATTATTATACTAACTATTATGACATAGTGCTTCTTCGAAATATTGTGTAGGCCACCTATAGAGAGACAAGAGTCAGACAGCGATATTATACAGCCAATACATCAGACAAGGAGACATAAACAAAATAATCATTAAGGGATAGGACAGGAGAGAGCCAGAACAAGAGCCAGGTAACAGAGATAGATAAGGATAATTGTGTTACTGTCTACTAATAGTAGACATTCCACGAACTACTGTGTGTTTGTCTGTTGACTTCTGTCTTCACTGTTTACTTGTACTCATACTGCACTGATTAAAATACCCCTCACCCCCTCTCTCTCTCTCTCTCTCTCTCTCTCTGCATATATGTATATATAGTGTGTGTGTATAATTATATATATATGTTATATATATATATATATATATATATATATATATATATATATATATATATATATATATATATATATATATATATATGTGTGTGTGTGTGTTTATCAATCAACACAATTTTGCAATGTTTCGTAACCACAAAAGACAACAAGTACTGCTGCTACTACTACTACTAATATTAATACTACGTCTTAAAACAATAGTTAAAATATTAATGGTGATAATAACACAAATAAAATAAATAAATAAATAAATAAATAACACCTTAAAATCTTCGCTATGCCGTAAAACAGTCCACTGCTACATTTTTGAAGAATTAATAAAACATTGTTTGAGACTGACAAGGGGAAAGGGTTGAACTGTTCGCTAACCTGCCCTAAAACAGTCTACTGCTACATGTTTGGCTAGTTACTAAACTATTGCCGGAGACTGACAAGGAGAAGGGTTGAACTGTTCGCTAACCTGCCCTAAAACAGTCTACTGCTACATGTTTGGCTAGTTACTAAACTATTGCTGGAGACTGACAAGGAGAAGGGTTGAACTGTTCGCTAACCTGCCCTAAAACAGTCTACTGCTACAAGCTTGGCTAGTTACTAAACTATTGCTGGAGACTGACAAGGAGAAGGGGATGAACTCTAAAATAATCTCTGGTGGATAAAACATCCTCACAGTTGTTTAGGGTAGGAAGAAAATCACACAAATCGATATGATTTATGTTACA
>CM064539.1:25943901-26242819 GCA_032716605.1 Paralithodes platypus
TGCTACAATGGATTAAACGTATAATTCAGGTACAACTTGGGAAGCTTTTAAGTCTCCCACATCTTATAGGTAGGAACCACTTACACTGAGACAACACAGAGTGAACCAACAGCCAAGTATTAATCTCACCCCTATGTTACCTGTGTGTAAGAGACAGAGAGGGGAGGGTTAGTTCCCGCTTCACGCTCACTTGTATAGCCTCTTAAGGGGAGATGGGTCGTTTTTCTGGTCCCCCTTCTTCCTCATGTTTAGCCCCATTAGTTTTCAGATTTTAAGACGTTCGGTCCATTAGTTTGGCGATTTTAAGACCTTTTGCCCCATTTCTTTGCCAATATTAGGACTTTTTGTGTAGGTGTCGATTTTTTCGTGGCGAGCGATAGCGAGCCTGTAGTTTAAGAGGATTCGGCCTTCGGCCAAGACATTATTCTATCGAAAAATGTACAAATTTATCTTGAAGTAGGATCTGGGTTTTTTGTTTAAGCTTGATGGAGGTCTAGGGAGGAAACTAAGAAAAACATAAGAAAAATATATAAATGAGCCAATAAATACGGCCACCCCCCTTAATAAATACGGCCACCCCCCTTAATAAATTCGGTCACCCCCCTTAATAAATACGGCCACCCCCCTTAATAAATACGGCCACCCCCCTTAATAAATACGGCCACCCCCCTTAATAAATACGGCCATCCCCCATAATAAATACGGCCATCCCCCATAATAAATACGGCCACTCCCTTTAATAAATACGGCCACCCCCTTAATAAATACGGCCACCCCCTTAATAAATACGGCCATCCCCTCTTAATAAATACGGTCTTCCCCTCTTAATAAATACGGCCATCCCCCTTAATAAATACGGCCACTCCCCTTAATAAATACGGCCACCCCCCTTAATAAATACGGCCACCCCCCTTAATAAATACGGCCATCCCCCATAATAAATACGGCCACCCCCCTTAATAAATACGGCCACCCCCCTTAATAAATACGGCCACCCCCCTTAATAAATACGGCCACCACCCCTTAATAGGTTCCAACATGTGGGACGGGGGCTAGGCCAGAATGTGTCTAGGTTGTACAGTAGGGCCAAAAGTTCGTGTACCACCTTCACATTATTCAACCTTAGCTTCCTTTCTTAAGGGGGTAGTGCTTAAGGGGGTAGTGCTTAAGGGGCTAGTGCTTAAGGGGCTAGTGCTTAAGGGGCTAGTGCTTAAGGGGGTAGTGCTTAAGGGGCTAGTGCTTAAGGGGCTAGTGCTTAAGGGGGTACTGCTTAAGGGGCTAGTGCTTAAGGGGCTAGTGCTTAAGGGGGCTAGTGCTTAAGGGGGTAGTGCTTAAGGGGCTAGTGCTTAAGGGGCTAGTGCTTAAGGGGCTAGTGCTTAAAGGGGTAGTGCTTAAGGGGCTAGTACTTAAGGGGCTAGTGCTTAAGGGGCTAGTGCTTAAGGGGGTAGTGCTTAAGGGGCTAGTGCTTAAGGGGCTAGTGCTTAAGGGGCTAGTACTTAAGGGGGTAGTGCTTAAGGGGCTAGTACTTAAGGGGGTAGTGCTTAAGGGGCTAGTGCTTAAGGGGCTAGTGCTTAAGGGGGTAGTGCTTAAGGGGCTAGTGCTTAAGGGGCTAGTGCTTAAGGGGCTAGTGCTTAAGGGGCTAGTGCTTAAGGGGCTAGTGCTTAAGGGGCTAGTACTTAAGGGGGTAGTGCTTAAGGGGCTAGTACTTAAGGGGGTAGTGCTTAAGGGGCTAGTGCTTAAGGGGCTAGTGCTTAAGGGGGTAGTGCTTAAGGGGCTAGTGCTTAAGGGGCTAGTGCTTAAGGGGCTAGTGCTTAAGGGGGTAGTGCTTAAGGGGCTAGTGCTTAAGGGGCTAGTACTTAAGGGGGTAGTGCTTAAGGGGATAGTGCTTAAGGGGGTAGTGCTTAAGGGGATAGTGCTTAAGGGGATAGTGCTTAAGGGGGTAGTGCTTAAGGGGATAGTGCTTAAGGGGATAGTGCTTAAGGGGATAGTGCTTAAGGGGGTAGTGCTTAAGGGGGTAGTGCTTAAGGGGCTAGTGCTTAAGGGGCTAGTGCTTAAGGGGCTAGTGCTTAGGGGCTAGTGCTTAAGGGCTAGTGCTTAAGGGGGTAGTGCTTAAGGGGCTAGTGCTTAAGGGGCTAGTACTTAAGGGGGTAGTGCTTAAGGGGGTAGTGCTTAAGGGGGTAGTGCTTAAGGGGGTAGTGCTTAAGGGGATAGTGCTTAAGGGGTTAGTGCTTAAGGGGTTAGTGCTTAAGGGGTTAGTGCTTAAGGGGTTAGTGCTTAAGGGCTAGTACTTAGGGGTAGTGCTTAGGGGCTAGTGCTTAAGGGGCTAGTGCTTAAGGGGTAGTGCTTAAGGGCTAGTGCTTAAGGGGCTAGTGCTTAAGGGGCTAGTGCTTAAGGGGGCTAGTGCTTAAGGGCTAGTGCTTAAGGGGCTAGTGCTTAAGGGGTCTAGTGCTTAAGGGGCTATGCTTAAGGGGCTAGTGCTTAAGGGGCTTAGTGCTTAGGGTCTAGTGCTTAAGGGGGTAGTGCTTAAGGGGCTAGTACTTAAGGGGGTAGTGCTTAAGGGGCTAGTGCTTAAGGGGCTAGTGCTTAAGGGGGTAGTGCTTAAGGGGCTAGTGCTTAAGGGGCTAGTGCTTAAGGGGCTAGTGCTTAAGGGGCTAGTGCTTAAGGGGCTAGTGCTTAAGGGGGTAGTGCTTAAGGGGCTAGTGCTTAAGGGGGTAGTGCTTAAGGGGCTAGTGCTTAAGGGGCTAGTGCTTGGTTTGTTGGTGTATATATTTGGGAGTTTTCTCGCTAGACCTTCATCAAGCTTGAGAAATGCACCCCCTAGACCCCCTATCAAGATTAATTTGTACATTTTTCGGTAGAACTAAATCTCGGCCAAAGGCCAATTATTCCTAGAATCACAGGCAAAAATGTACACCTAAATGGCACGAAAGGTTTATATATTAACAAAGAAATGGGGTGATAGGTCTTAAAATCGGCGAAGTAATGGAACGAACGTCTTAAAATCTCAAAGCTAATGGTATTAACCCCTTCTGTACCGGTGACGTCCTTTTCATTATATTCTGGCAACTTGTAGACGATTTTATTCAGCTTAGGAAGGACGTCTACCCTTTACAAAGCTACAGACTAACTCAATTCACTCTTATAGCTGCCATATGTCCTTCCTAAGCTTCATAAAATCGTCTAAATGCAGTTAGAATCAAAATGTAATAAGACGTCGCCGGACCAGAAGGGGTTAATTGGATAGGCCTTTGAAACACATTGATGGCTTGTAATCAAGGCAGTCAGTAAACAAAATCCAAACCAGTGAAGATTTTGTTTAATTAATATGCGAATCAATGCTCTTTAAGGGGGGATGGATGGGCCGGTTTGCTGGGCCACTCTCCCTCGTTCTCTCCCACTTTCTCCCTCGTGTTTAGCCCCATTAGTTCTCAGATGTTAAGATGTTTGCCCCATTAGTTAGTCGATTTTAAGACCTTTCGCCCCATTTCTTCGTTAATATTTAGACTTTTCGTGCTATTTGGGTGTCGATTGTTTCCCTGGCGAACGATAGTGAGCCTGTAATGTTGGAAGAACCGGCCCTCGGCCGGGACATTTTCCTACCGAATAATGTACAAATTAATCTAGAAGGGGGATCTAATGGATGTTTTTTTTTTAATTTGATGGAGGTCTAGGGAGGAAACTAGACAAATAGTTACTACATGCAAAAATCGGCCAAAAAGTTAATCATCCCCCCTTAGCATGTGTTATACCCTGTTTCTTAATAGATAGGCCGGAAATGGTAACCCCTAATACTCTGCAACTAAATAACAGGCTAGAGCAAATGTGCTGTCAATGTAAAGGGAAGAAATATGTGGGCTGGGCTATAGAACGATAGTAGGGGTGGGATTAGTTATAGAGGGAGTTATAAAGGGAAGGGTTTATGTGGTTAGTGTGTGTGGAGAGAGAGAGAGAGAGAGAGAGAGAGAGAGAGAGAGAGAGAGAGAGAGAGAGAGAGCGCGAGCGCGTTGGTGTGTGTGTGTGGGTAAGGGAGTGAGTGAGTGGAGAGGTAATAACTCTATTTGATATGGTTATTGCGTACCAAGGGAATTATTACACACACTTAAAGAGAGAGAGGGAGAGAGCGTTGGTGTGTGGGTAAGGGAGTGAGAGAGAGAGAGCGAGTGAGAGTGAGTGGAGAGGTAATAACTCTATTTGATATGGTTATTGCGTACCAAGGGAATTATTACACACACTTAAAGAGAGAGAGAGAGAGAGCGTTGGTGTGTGTGTGTGGGTAAGGGAGTGAGAGAGAGAGAGCGAGTGAGAGTGAGTGGAGAGGTAATAACTCTATTTGATATGGTTATTGCGTACCAAGGGAATTATTACACACACTTAAAGAGAGAGAGAGAGAGAGCGTTGGTGTGTGTGTGTGGGTAAGGGAGTGAGAGAGAGAGCGAGTGAGAGTGAGTGGAGAGGTAATAACTATTTGATATGGTTATTGCGTACCAAGGGAATTATTACACACACTTAAAGAGAGAGAGAGAGAGAGAGAGAGAGAGAGAGCGCGCGATGGTGTGTGTGTGTGGGTAAGGGAGTGAGAGAGAGAGAGCGAGTGAGAGTGAGTGGAGAGGTAATAACTCTATTTGATATGGTTATTGCGTACCAAGGGAATTATTACACACACTTAAAGAGAGAGAGAGAGAGAGAGAGAGAGAGAGAGTTGGTGTGTGTGTGTGGGTAAGGGAGTGAGAGAGAGAGCGAGAGCGAGTGAGAGTGAGTGGAGAGGTAATAACTCTATTTGATATGGTTATTGCGTACCAAGGGAATTATTACACACACTTAAAGAGAGAGAGAGAGAGAGCGTTGGTGTGTGTGTGTGGGTAAGGGAGTGAGAGAGAGAGCGAGTGAGAGTGAGTGGAGAGGTAATAACTCTTATTTGATATGGTTATTGCGTACCAAGGGAATTATTACACACACTTAAAGAGAGAGAGAGAGAGCGTTGGTGTGTGTGTGTGGGTAGTGAGTAGAGAGAGCGAGTGAGAGTGTGGAGTTAATAACTCTTATTTGATAGGTTATTGCGTAGGATTATGTACACAAACTTAAGAGAGAGAGAGAGAGAGTACAAAGGAAATCAAGCAACAACAGATCTAGTGACCCTTCTAGGTTGCTTGTCCTCCAAAACACTGAGGATCAAGTCTCCAAACAGTGGTTTAGAGTGGGTAAGGGAACATTGGAAAGGGAATTACTGCCCTGGAACTAATGTCCGTGGCAGGATTAGGAAGTTAGTAGGGGACAGATGGGTTAGTAACTGAGGGGGGGATAAAATAAAGTTATTCATTTACAAACGCAGTCAGTCGCGGGTTTGATGCGAGATATTTGTCTAGGCGGAGTTTAAATGAATCAACGGTGATGCAGTCTATAACGTTTCGGGGAAGCCCATTCCACAAGTTGACAACTCGATTGAAGAAGAAATTCTTAGATTCGGTGAGTTAAAAGATTTACCAATAATTTTGCAACCGTTTCCCACGCAGGTAATTCGATGAGATTGGCTCGATAGTGAAGTACTTACTACAGTTCATATTTGTCCGATTGCCTTTGATGATTTTTGAACACTTGAATTAAGTCACCTCTTAATCTGCGCTGGGGTTAAAGGAAATAGATTTAATTCTCTAAGGAACAGCTCTCGTATGGTTTGGTTTCTTTAGGCTTAGGTATCATTGTGGTAACCTTCTACGTTGAACTCGTTCTAGCTTGTTTATGTCTTTTTTGTGTAATAAGGGCACCAGGGATTGAACGCAGTATTCCAGAAGAGGGGACTAAGGAATTGTAAAGGGTTAGGATAACTTCTTTGGATTTATGCTCAAATGACCACTGCCTATAAAGCCAATTATTTTGTTTGCCTTCTTAACCAAACTTCTGAACATTGTTGACTACGGTTTTAGGTTACTCGATATTGTTAACTCCCAGATCGGTTTCTCTGTTTACATTCTTACGCGGAGTGCCATTCATCGAAATAGTTTTGCTTTCTTCAACATTAGGTACATCCGACATGTAGTACTTTACATTTAATTCGCATTGAAACTTCCCCAAATTTGCCAAATTTGGGCCCAACATGACAATTTATCCTAGATTGTGTTGCATATCGTCCAACATTTGTTCTTTGATGAGAGTACTGCTATTTTGCAATTTTTGTATCAGTCCATCAAATTTTTGTGAGATTGTACAGGTGAGACCCTCATCTGTGTCGTTGATGTAAATTAGAAAGAGAATTGGGGCTAGAGAGAGAGAGAGAGAGATGCAAGAGAGAAGGAGGACGAGAGAGGAGGAGAGCGAGAGAGAGGGACGTCGAGAGAGAGAGCGAGAGAGAGGGAACTAGGGGCCACCAGAATAAAGGGGCATGCGGGGCGGATATACAAGTACAACAGAGGGGTGGGGAGGGGGGAAGGGGGGAAGGAGGAGGGGGGGGGGGGGGGTGGGGTAGCAAGCAAGGGAGGGGCACAGTCAATTTAATATACACTATAGTCTACAATGTTAACCCTATCTAGTGCGGGGTTGGTCTTCTTATAATCTCTACCCCCGTCTTCCTTGTTACACTTTACCAAGGAGGGGGGGGGGGGGGGGGAGGGATTTTAAGAAGTTTCACCTCCTTAAGTTTGGAATATATATATATATATAACGTGCTCCTCCTCATAGGGTGTATATACTCACACCTGCTTGCCAGGCTCTGCAATATATCACTTCACGGGTGTCGGCGAATTTCTGCACGCGGGTATACACGTGGGGGGAGGGGAGGGGGGGGAGGGCGGCGGCCCTGATTAGTGGGGTGATAAGGAGGGGTTGGTGTGGTCATAGCTGTGCTTGTGGTGGTAGTGGTGTAGTTGTGATATAATTTTTGTTGTTGAGGTAGTGGTGGTTGTAGTGGTATTGATGTAGTTGTGATATAAATTTGGTTGTTGAGGTAGTGGTGGTTGTAGTGGTATTGATGTAGTTGTGATATAAATTTGGTTGTTGCGGTTGTGGTGGTAGTGATGTACAATAGTTGTTGTTATAGTGATGTGGTTGTTAATGGTATAATGCCCGGGGCCGGTATTGTGGAAGTGGTATGGTATTTGTAATGTTATAGTTGTTGCAAGTGTGGTGTGATGGTGGCTGTTGTCCTGGGCTTGTAATTGATAAAGGGGTAGTGCTTGGTTTTTGGTCTATATAATTATATATTTATATTTTAGTTTCCTCGCTAGACCTACATCAACCTTTAAAAACAAGACCCCCTAGACCCCCTTACAAGATATATTTGTAGATTTGTTGGTAGAACAATTTATGATCTTCTTTGATATAAGATTAAAGTTATAATGCCCAGAATATATGTTTGCATGCTCTATTATAATAATTGAATATGTGAGTCTCATGACAAATAATCTTTGTTTATTTGGAGGTTATAAGAAAGCTAATCATACAATTAAATTATCCTATCTTTTGAGCGGTGCTCATATGCTAGGTAGATAAATGGGGAATAATAGTGTGTGTAGTTTACCCTTAATGGTATGGGACTGTAGCTTGAGTACTTTATCTAGGGTTATCAAAAACTATATAACCGGTTGTGATTAGGGCTAGATCAAGACAACCTTCCCGTAGCTATTCATCAGTTTGAGTACAATGATGTTCCTTGGAAATTCCGACCCTGTCACTTTCCCCTAGACTGTCTACCAAACTACACTTTTAACTTATTTAACTGTGAAATGCCCTACATACTACCAAACCCTGGCGATGTGTGACCCTTTACCTGGAAGGCCACACTTGTTCTGCTCATCATCCTTCACATGTTTACCAACTCAGACAAATCCATTATCTTTAAGCTATTACCGTTCATATACTCACTGCATCCTTTTACTACGACCACCAATATCTACCCTCATCATGTTTGCACCTCTCAACTTTACGACTGCCAATCTATTTTCCTTGATGATCCTGGTGTTTGTTACCCTCCCTAACCCACAACCTCCTGGCACTATGAACGATACAGAATCCCAAGTAACCACATATTTATGACGCCCACACTACGAGGGCTGGTGGGCCACAGATAAGGAGTTATCAGTGAGTTGTGAGGAATATGGTCTTGTATTTTGCATGTTCTGTACTAGATGATCAACCAAGCATTCAGTGTACAGTACATAACACAGTGAGTGGATTCAATGCATAGGGGAATACATAGCCTACCTCTTGTACGAATATGTATTAAATAATGTATCCAGTATTTCAACAAGATCAGTATAGCACATTTGTTGTTCTTGTATATTTGGCCTGAGAGCCTACTTGATAAAAGAACCAGGCTGTATATAAGATATCGTGGCTTATAAGACCAGTGTTGTGATTACGCAATCTTCACACTGACACCGGCTTGCCTGGGAGTCTAGTTAAGTGTATTACCACACAAGGCAGCAGCTGAGGTCAGATTTGTTAATCTCCCAAGTCGATACACTTCCACGATGTGTTGAAAGGTATACGAGTTTGGCAGGGATGATATAAACTAGTTGTATGAGCAAATAGATCATGTGTGAAGAAAGTAACGAGTGTCTCCCCCAAAGCCAGTAGTGTGACAGAGAGCCAAATTCAAGGGACGTTGGAGTCAAATGCCTGGACACATGAAGTTTACAGCAGTCAAAGTTATAGGATGAAGGAAAAATTGATTGCGGGAGAGAGTTACAGAGGTCAATTGTTGAGTAGAAGAAAGACTAAGAAAAAAATATAATTCTTGGGTTAAAGACCTGGACAGGATAGTAGTGGGGCTGTGTTGAAAGGCGTGTGTCTCGCACTCTCCGCAAGGGAGGTTGTATGCATTGAGAGAGCTCTGAAGAACACTGCTTGTTGTAATAGCGATAGAAGAGTGAAAGAGATGCAACATTGCCGCGTGTAGAAATATATTGTAGGGAACTAGTAAGAGGAAGCGAGTTGATGAAGCGAAATGTTTTTACTTCTCTGGAGAAGTGTGGAATGTGTGGAACCACCCCTTTCATTCGAACACTACTCCATACATGGGCGCGCTGTGCCTCTATACTGTTTATATCTTGACCTTTACAATATTATAGTTATTTCCATTTGTACAGCTGTACTAGAACAAGTAATATAATATATACAGTACAGTTGCCAGCACATGATCCTGGGAAAAGTGTTGTGGAGAGTTGTCAGCATGTAGCATCCATAATAGGTTAATGTATTGTACTAATGATAATCAATAATGTATATCTCTTCAAACAACATTATTACAAAAGGATGATTAACAAAACTTACCATCAAACTACATGTATACTTACGAGAGCTTTACATTCTGGCCCACATTCCTAACACGTGTCACATGTTTATGTCCAGGTAACTGTACATACACCGACATTAATATACAGTAAATGTTTCATATTCAGCATATTGTGTTTCCTAAAAACAAAACCTGAATATGATGTCGACTTTTAGCGGCTGCACTGTCGAATTCGAAAAACATATAGTCCCATTTCACTTCTGGGCGACACACCGTCTACTTTACTATTTAGCAGCGAATTTTAGGGTATGATCCGCCATCCTGGACAACAGGGAAAACATGTAATAGTTGGGCGACAAAGGGAAACACAACAAATATCACAAAGCCATGACAGCTGATGGTGTTACGATAACACATAACCATATACAGTATGTTATATATATACATATGAGTGTCATGAGTGTCAAACCATAGTTGATAGAGCTTTACTACTTCGATCGCTATCGAGATGCATTAACATACAAATAAACAGCAGATAGATACCTACAGAGAACGTTAGATAGAACAATAAGTACTATTATAACAATATAGACGGACGATGGCTACACAGAAGTGAGAAAAATCCCTCTATTAACATAATCGCCGGAATTAACATTGGGAGCGGCTAATTCAACCAAATATTATACAAATATTATACAGATCCAAGCTCATCTAGATGGATGAGAGTCAGAGTGAGTGAGTGAGTGAGTGAGTGTGTGTTAGTGTTGGCTAGGGTGAGATCATACAATGGACAGTGAGGGTTCATAGCTATGTTATAATACAGCTTACCTTTGTTGGTCTATGCGGAATTCATGTAAACGTACATTGGTCCCTAGTTGTTGTTGTTGTTGTTGTTGTTGTACATACCGGTACCTTCCCTGTTTGAAGCTTTTGCACATAAAGAAACTGATGAGTTTTTGTTTCTGGAATAAATGTTCGTTTGATTTGAGCTATGTCTATATTGTTAGATTACGATAATATACTAGGTTATGCTATTATTTATATAACATAATGCCCTAAGAACATTTTGTTGTAATTCTATTTTCATAAGTTGAATGGCAATATTTGTAGTATGCAGGATGAATATATTTATATTTATGAAGTAAAATATTCTTATCAATCTGGCGATATTTGTATTTGTTTTGGTGGGACAATATACAGTATACAGTATATGGTACGACGTATCTCCGGTCTTTAATAAGAAATACACACAGTATATATATAAACATAGAAATACAAACAGTATATATATAAACATAGACACTTTTTTGGGGGCCAAATTATGGCACCACATTCAGACCATCTGTTGTTATGACAGAAAAATAAATAAGAGTTTACGTTTGTTTTTGTTTCACCGGATGGAAGCCATTGTCAAGCAGGTTATTGTTGGTTATAGAATTGTTTTTGTTGATATTGTTGTTGGTCTACAGGCGGTGTGGTAATTAAACGCCTGAGGGACTTTGTTTACTTAGCCTTCTTACGTCTCTCTCTCTCTCTCTCTCTCTCTCTCTCTCTCTCTCTCTCTCTCTCTCTCTCTCTCTCTCTCTCTCTTTCCATGAAGCATTGTTTTCACATTGTGTCAGTTTATTCGTCACATCCTAATTGCCTAATTTTAATGTTATTGCTTCTCCTGCTGCTCCTTTCATTAATCAGTGCTCTACTATCATGTATAACTGATCTGTAATTAGATTAACCCCAATATGTTACTCTAATATACTATCATATTATCCTGATAGTCCCAGCTACATCTAATTTGTAGGTTTGTACTGTACATCCACTAAAAAGCGTTCTGGTTTGGTCAACGTAACGTAGTGATGGACTGTTAAATTGAACAACTGAGCTACCGGTTTACTGAGCATAGTTGATCATATATTTCTCACTGAGCCAAAACAAATTTAATGGAATCAGTTTAGTTGAATACCATTTAAGCAAATATTGTCGGTTGCCTATATTTAATGGACGTGCCATAGTTTAATGTTTGTAAATCTCGGCACGGGGATCAGCGTCAATGAGCTTGTTAAAATGCGTCTTCTTGTGCTCGGCATAAAATGAAGGTGTCTAATTTTGCCTCCGAGTATTTCTCTGGAAAAGACTGTATAGATGAAAGCCGAGTTCTTCACAAATATTTGAAGGTGAATGCAGGCAAGAGAGGGAGATACAGCATAAACACAAAAAGTATCGACTTGGTGCAAGATGTTTTGACTGTATGAGGATAAGGAAGGGAATATACCTGTAAAACTACCGTGTAAACCAATTAGTCTCTGGTGGATGTAAAGTGAGAGTTATTATCAACCACTATACAAATCTCCAGGGGAAAAGTGTGAGGCTAGACCAATTACGCTGTTTTCGCTTTTATGTATTTCCTTCCATCCTTCTTCCCTTTCATCTACCCTTCTATGTTTTCCTTCCTTCCTCCGTCCCCCAACCTCTAGTGTACACATCCTTTCGTCAGTCTGTGTACCGACTAGTCTTCACGTGTTGACTGAGCGCTCTGGACTACCTACCAGTTTTTGTTAGAAGACCCGCATATTTTCCAAGTTCCCCGATAATGTTGTGAGGCATATTTACAATCGATCAAGAACACTTGATATATGTGAACTTTCCATTTGATACTAATAAATACAAACAAACCTCTAACCAGGGCAGTTTTTGTTGGCAGCTTTTGTCAGATACTCTTTCAGTAGCATTATTTTGATCACACGTTACGAGTTTATACCGTTTACGTAGGACTCGTTTGTTAAACGATTCAACATAATATTTGACTTGTTAGTATCTACGAGTATACGTGTTTCCAAAGCTGAATATAATCATACAAGGTTAGCCTGAATAAGATATAAAAATAAACACCATTATAAAGCTTGGAGGTTACCATGAGATCCTCCCGGGAAATGAAAATGAGGGCAACAACAAAGTTTTAAAGAAACTTTGGGAACAAGCGTGAACTCATGCATGTTTTGTGTTCAGAAGAACTGCCGGTAAACGTTTGTAAGGAAGCCGAGGAAACATGAGAGGCAAGAGTTTCTAAAAGTGTGTAAGGGGAGAATGAGACAAGACAGAGAAAGTTAATCAAGAAAGATGAAATTGCAATACCGCGAGGAAAGGAAACAACCGTAAGATTGATCCAAACATGAAGAGATTATATATAAGAAATTAAACCAATTGCTGGAGAAGTGATCACGTGCCTTATTCTTTCCTTTCCTAATGCCAATGTTCTTTACCTCAATACATTAATTTATTTATTTTTGTATTTCAATATATCCTCTAATATGTAATCCCCACACTGTAATATAACTTAGTGCTAGTAAGCTGAAGGGTATTTTTTTTTAAAGTCTCTCTCTCCCTCTCTCTTTCTGTGTACAATATATATATATATATACTCGTAATATGTATGTATGTACGTACGTATATATGTGTGTACGTATATTTGTATATGCATTATTTATTTGCCTACCTTTGTATTTAACCCTTAAAAAGCGGCTCACCACATAAGTCGTTTTTAATAAAGCTGGACTATGTGGCGGCGCTCGACATAGGTCGAGTGGCAATTTCAGCACGTAATGTTGCTGAGAGAGAGAGACAAGTGGTGGCAGGAGACTAGCGAGCGTATGACTGCTCCAGACCACCGCGGCGAACCTACTGACACGAATCTCAGCTCCCTCCTCCCTCTCTCACTCGCTACATACTGAATTATATGGGGAAAGTACCGAATTACATGCTTTTTGCACTCGCGTTGCACGGTTATTGCAAGAAAACTATCCATCATACAAGGATCGTTATGGTGTCATTCGAAAGCTCTGTTTATGCCCTTTCAGGGATAGATACTTGTTTTACGTTCTGGGTCTTATTTAGGCATGAAAATGATCACGTAAACAGCCCTATTTTGGCTAAAAACACCCCGCTGGGCGGTACATATAAATAAACCGCATAGGCGGCTAAAGAAAGGTTAAGCACCATTCAAACTATAAATCTATTTCTGTCTATTTATGTATTTCAGTATAAAAATGTCCCCTTCCTCTTCTATATTCTTGCTCCCTTCCTCTTCTATATTCTTGCTCCCTTCCTCTTCTATATTCTTGCTCCCTTCCTCTTCTATATTCTTGCTCCTTCCTCTTCGATATTCTGCTCCCTTCCTCTTCTATATTCTTGCTCCCTTCCTCTTCTATATTCTTGCTCCCTTCCTCTTCTATATTCTTGCTCCCTTCCTCTTCTATATTCTTGCTCCCTTCCTCTTTTATATTCTTGCTCCCTTCCTCTTCTATATTCTTGCTCCCTTCCTCTTCTATATTCTTGCTCCCTCCCTCTTCTATATTCTTGCTCCCTTCCTCTTCTATATTCTTGCTCCCTTCCTCTTTTATATTCTTGCTCCCTTCCTCTTCTATATTCTTGCTCCCTTCCTCTTCTATATTCTTGCTCCCTTCCTCTTCTATATTCTTGCTCCCTTCCTCTTCTATATTCTTGCTCCCTTCCTCTTCTATATTCTTGCTCCCTTCCTCTTCTATATTCTTGCTCCCTTCCTCTTCTATATTCTTGCTCCCTCCCTCTTCTGATTTCGACCACCTTCTCAGCTACACACTTCTCTATGGTTATTCCTAATCCCAGTGTTTTAATTTTCTCCATTTTATAACTCCGTTCTCCAGACACAGATTATAAGGTGCGTGTGAAGGGTCGGGAGAAGGACAAGAAATAGAGTTGTGAGTTGAGGTAGGCAGGAAGGAAGAGAAGGGGAATTATTTGGGTAAGAGGGGGAGGGAGAGTCGGGAAAGGAGAGGAAGGAGTGGGATGGTTGGGAAGGTGGGTAGTGAGAAGGGAATTAAACAAGGGGAGGGAGGAGGGGTATGAGGTAGGAAAGAGAGGGATGACGGAGAGTGTTGATATAGTGTAGAGGGTAGTGATAGTAAGAAAGGTCACTGTGATATCCGAGGGTAAAGCAGGAACAAGAAGAGGGCATGATGGAGACATACAGTTTGGGATGAGTTGTAACACATGGAAAATATTTAAAACAAAATACGAGAGGATATTAAACGAATGCAAGCCTATTGTGTCAGGATACTAAATGAATTAAATATAGATGATTAGTATAAATGTGAGTGTAGATGGTGTAGTTAAGGTACAAGTGGTTTGACATAAGGTGACACAGAAATATATTAGCGTTTCCACACGTAATGGTTTATATGTTTATTGTTTTTCGGACGATTGTTTAAGCAATTAACAAATTAAACATCAGTATAATCAGGGACACCAGTGCAAATATACCCACACATGTCACGGAATAATGTTACCAATCTAAAGGTACCGGATAAAGGGGTTGTGTATAATTATCTGCCTAACATACTGTAGTAATAGGTATAGGGAGGTGGTGCAGGTGTGGCCATGTCTACAACAGTCTAGGAGGGCCGTAGTATTGACTTAACTCTAGTAGTGGTAGTATGGTGGTGCAGGTGTGGCCATGTCTACAACAGTCTAGGAGGGCCGTAGTATTGACTTAACTCTAGTAGTGGTAGTATGGTGGTGCAGGTGTGGCCATGTCTACAACAGTCTAGGAGGGCCGTAGTATTGACTTAACTCTAGTAGTGGTAGTATGGTGGTGCAGGTGTGGCCATGTCTACAACAGTCTAGGAGGGCCGTAGTATTGACTTAACTATAGTAGTGGTAGTATGGTGGTGCAGGTGTGGCCATGTCTACAACAGTCTAGGAGGGCCGTAGTATTGACTTAACTCTAGTAGTGGTAGTATGGTGGTGCAGGTGTGGCCATGTCTAC
Organism: Paralithodes platypus; assembly: GCA_032716605.1. Taxonomy (NCBI): domain Eukaryota; kingdom Metazoa; phylum Arthropoda; class Malacostraca; order Decapoda; family Lithodidae; genus Paralithodes; species Paralithodes platypus. The sequence continues at coordinate 25,958,925 of CM064539.1, forward strand.
AACAGTCTAGGAGGGCCGTAGTATTGACTTAACTCTAGTAGTGGTAGTATGGTGGTGCAGGTGTGGCCATGTCTACAACAGTCTAGGAGGGCCGTAGTATTGACTTAACTCTAGTAGTGGTAGTATGGTGGTGCAGGTGTGGCCATGTCTACAACAGTCTAGGAGGGCCGTAGTATTGACTTAACTCTAGTAGTGGTAGTATGGTGGTGCAGGTGTGGCCATGTTACAACAGTCTAGGAGGGCCGTAGTATTGACTTAACTCTAGTAGTGGTAGTATGGTGGTGCAGGTGTGGCCATGTCTACAACAGTTTAGGAGGGCCGTAGTATTGACTTAACTCTAGTAGTGGTAGTATGGTGGTGCAGGTGTGGCCATATCTACAACAGTCTAGGAGGGCCGTAGTATTGACTTAACTCTAGTAGTGGTAGTATGGTGGTGCAGGTGTGGCCATGTCTACAACAGTCTAGGAGGACCGTAGTATTGACTTAACTCTAGTAGTGGTAGTATGGTGGTGCAGGTGTGGCCATGTCTACAACAGTCTAGGAGGGCCGTAGTATTGACTTAACTCTAGTAGTGGTAGTATGGTGGTGCAGGTGTGGCCATGTCTACAACAGTCTAGGAGGGCCGTAGTATTGACTTAACTCTAGTAGTGGTAGTATGGTGGTGCAGGTGTGGCCATGTCTACAACAGTCTAGGAGGGCCGTAGTATTGACTTAACTCTAGTAGTGGTAGTATGGTGGTGCAGGTGTGGCCATGTCTACAACAGTCTAGGAGGGCCGTAGTATTGACTTAACTCTAGTAGTGGTAGTATGGTGGTGCAGGTGTGGCCATGTCTACAACAGTCTAGGAGGGCCGTAGTATTGACTTAACTCTAGTAGTGGTAGTATGGTGGTGCAGGTGTGGCCATGTCTACAACAGTCTAGGAGGGCCGTAGTATGGTGGTGCAGGTGTGGCCATGTCTACAACAGTCTAGGAGGGCCGTAGTATTGACTTAACTCTAGTAGTGGTAGTATGGTGGTGCAGGTGTGGCCATGTCTACAACAGTCTAGGAGGGCCGTAGTATTGACTTAACTCTAGTAGTGGTAGTATGGTGGTGCAGGTGTGGCCATGTCTACAACAGTCTAGGAGGGCCGTAGTATTGACTTAACTCTAGTAGTGGTAGTATGGTGGTGCAGGTGTGGCCATGTCTACAACAGTCTAGGAGGGCCGTAGTATTGACTTAACTCTAGTAGTGGTAGTATGGTGGTGCAGGTGTGGCCATATCTACAACGGTCTAGGAGGACCGTAGTATTGACTTAACTCTTGTAGTAATAATTATCACAGAGGATTTGATGGAGTAATATTGAACTAGTAATGGCTAATGTGTGTGTTTTATATTAATGGGAGCTTGATTTGCATGACTCTTTTATCATGGATAAGTGTACTTTATGGGGCTGGCATGTGTGAACTTGCCTGCCTGGGTGTTATATAGAACATTTATGAGTAGTAATGTACATACCGTTACCTCAAGTATGATCACACAGTAATGCATAGGGAATTATAGTGTAGGCTTCCAATAAAGACATTAATCATTGTTGTTGTTGTTGTTGTTGTTCCCCAAGCTGCCTGGCCGAACAGCCCCAAGGCCCCGAGCAATTCCAAGGCCATAACCGAGCGCCCCCACAGAACCCTCCCTGCCGACCACAATAAAGCCTGGGTGACCGAAGCCACTCCATGGCAGGGAGCTGAGGAGGGTGCGGAAACGTCCGGGAAACCAAAGCCCCACCCAGGGCCCTGTGCCCCTCAGCAATTATCAAGAGAAAGTTGAGGGGCAAGGGAAAAATGTGACGCTTTGGCTTCCAATCTTGGTAGATTGGGAGGTCAATCCACGGAAGAGACGCCGTCACTCGAGATCTAGAAAATATATAAGTTAAAGGAACAGTCAGAGTAAGCTATGGGTATGGCAGAGATCGCTCAGTTCTCACTCTGATAGACCAGCCCATCACCACATGACTAGAACCCAATCCTCTCCGCATCAGCTAGGAAAGGCCCTAGAAAGCCGCCTTTGGCGGGGGGATAGCTCCCCTATTTCAACCCCTTTCGGGGTCGGGCACCCGCCCATTAATTACTAATCATTGTTGAAAAATATAAAGAATAAAGATAAATAATACAGTGGAAGATAAATAATAGGATAATGTTGTACACATACACAAATAATAGCTCATTTATAAAGGCTTACCAATGTCGGGTTATTTAGTATATGAACATCCTCAGCGGAGAAACAAGGTAAAACTTTAAATGAAGGTCAGTTTGTAAGGGATGGAAGGTTGGTAAGAACTGGTCATGCATCAATGAATATACCCATTGCTACAAGAATTGACATTGATGGTGTTTGAACATAAGTATATGTCTTTTACGCTATTTTCTAATTATGTGTGAGAGAAAGAGAGAGTTTATGTGTGTGTATTTGTCTTTAAAAGAGAGAGAGAGAGAGAGAGAGAGAGAGAGAGAGAGAGAGAGAGAGAGTAGCTGAATGGAAGCAACCATAAAAAGTTAGATGAGTGAGAAGCAAAAGAAGCAGCACCAAAGAAAACTAAATTAAAATGAATCTAGTTTGTGTAAAGAACTAGGTTGTTTGAGCCGGGGAGAGGGGGGGGGGGGGGGTAGGTACTTATTTAACCCATTTCTGACTAGTGATGCATTTTCTAACAAGTTTTACAAGTTTTATATTTTAATCTAATATGGCAAACTAGCATACAGTATCCCAGTGTAATTTACCACAACCTATTCCGTATTTATATACCTATACCAAAACAGGACAAGTATCGAACCTCAGAGCGATACTGATGTCAAGCAGGTTAGACGCAGAGATGCCATAATTATGAACTGTCCAAGATGCAATAATAAACTTGCGTTACGTATAGGCTACAGTGCTTGTACAAACACAAATATATTCGGTCAGGCTGAGAAGGAAGTAGATCGTGGACAGACACGCGACGAGGAAGAAATGGAAGAGAGACAAAATTAACCTGGAGGAAAATACATTGTGGTATAATCGATTTGGTTAATAGATCGAAACAGAACGAGAAAAACAAGCAGTCGTTAACTTAATGCAAACGTATGTACAATTATGACTATATTTAATTAGAAGAACTATACAAAACAAACAAGGAAAATGGAGGTGACGGGTACGAATATTGTAATGTTGATATATAACTATTTAAATAGTGTAGACGTTAAGTCAACGTAAACCAATATAACTTTAACATAAACGTGTGATACAATATTATTGGGCACAATGCAAGATATGTTGTATATACGACTGAACTGCCGCTGAAAGACCTCTCAACGGTACACCGAAACTGAGTCGTCTTCGGGTATATAACATTTTTCAATTTCGACTCCGAAAACTTTTACAGACTCTTTCTAAAAGTTGAAGCAAAAACATGACAGCCAACTTTAACTACGGAATACACTGGAGATATCCTGACAGACACATTACAGCAGTAGTTTCACATTCAAAGACATCCATTATTCTGGTTTATTTTTAGGTTGTGTTAGTACTTAATTACTAGTGTTACCCATGCCTATAATTATCACCTTTACAACTTCAACTATATTTATCTCCATTTATATATGAAACACTAATTCTTAACATTATATACAGCTTGAATATATGGAAGTATAAACACTGTTATTCCCTTCCATTGTGGAAATTATTGGAATAGATGAGTCAGTTAAGTTATTTATCAAATATTATGGCAAAGCCGTTATTACACTGAACATATTTAATGTATCCTATATATTTTCAGATCTTAAAGATGTGTCATGACGACTGAGTGTAGAATTTCTGTGTTGTTAAGTGTCTCCAAACCCTACCTATCAACTTTAAACAAAATATGTTCTGCCTCTCTTCTTCTTACGTTTCTGTGTTTATCCATCTTCTCTACGTTACTCCTATCCCCTTTTTTAAAAACGGCAGTTGTTTTGTCGAGTCCTCCTCCTCCCTCATAGTGAGCCCTATTAGTTTTGAGATTTTAAGAAGTTCGCCCCATTAGTTTGGCGTTTTTCAGACATTTTGTCCCATTTCTTTGCCAATATTAAGACCTTTCGTGCCATTTACAGTAGGTGTAAAAAAAAATCCTGGCGAGCGATAGAGAGCCTGTATTTTAAGAGCAATCGGCAGGGACATTTTCTACCGAAAAATTTACAAATATATATCGAATGGGGGTCTTGGGGGTGTTTTTTTAAGCTTGATAGAGGTTTAGAGAGCAAACTAAACCCCTTCCTTAAACCATTGAGCCGAACCAGTAATTCATGCTGCACAATACCGTCTGGGTCTCCTTAAGTTCAGGCTCTCTTTTGTATATTCATTGTTTTCTTCTTGTTTATCGCTATTCTAATTTCCAAGCTGTTCCGTTTTTCCTTTCTTTGTAAACAATTTGAGGGTAGTTTCGTATTATCTTCATAGTTTTTCTTTCGTATTTCTTGCTACATATAAACCTTTTCCAGCGTCCAATCAACTGTACACTCGCTCCAAGAAGTATCTGCACCCCTCCGCTGATCATCTGGTGTGTACAGCTCGGTAGGGTTGGCACCTCTGCCTGCAACTATATCCATGTGTCAGAGACGATCGTCTCTGACACATGGATATAGTTGCAGGCAGAGGTGCCAACCCTACCAAGTTGTACACACCAAATGATCGGCGGAGGGGTGCAGATACTTCTTGGACCGAGTGTACATGCGAGTATCTTCTTTCCCTGCCTCATATTGCAAATCAATTGTCCGTTCTTCAACGGACTAATTCAACGGCTAATTCAACCAAATAATATACAGTACAACTCCAAGCTTATTTCGATTCGATGGTTGAGCGAGAGAGAGAGAGAGAGAGAGAAAGAGAAAAATAGAGAGATTGAGAGTGAGTGAGTACTAGTGTTGACGAGGGAGAGTAGATGACACAAGGAACAATGAGGGTTAATTGCTATTGTATTACAGTTTATCTGTGTTGGTTTATGCATACATAATGTATACATACATTGGTTCCTATTGTATTAACATTGTAAGCCCTATACCTTCCCGTTTTGAAGTTGTTTGTATAAAATAAAGTTGTCTTTGTTGGAGCTGAGAAATTTCGAAAAGAGATATTTATGAAGCGAAGGACCATGTTGGGAGAATTACCTCTCTAAGTTACGAGAGGTAAAGGAGTTACGAAGTTAAGGTAACATTAAGTTTACATTTAGGACAATAATTAGGTTGGGAACACTTTTATTTGGGTGCAAGAGTAAAGTTAGCAGCGGGAGAGACACGACACGACACGAGAGAGGAAGATAGGAATGATAATTTAGATCAAGGGGCATACACTGTTCCTATTCACTGTTCAATTCAAATATAATATAATTCTGAATTTATATGTATAATGCCTTTAACCCTTAACTGGCGGCTCACGACATATGTCGAGTTAAAGAAAACGTGCCCATATGCGGGTCACGACATATGTCGAGTGCAATTTTTAGCACATAATGAGCTCTGAGAGAGAGCGGAGCGGTGGGAGGAGCATAGGTTACCTCCTGACCGCTCGCCACGGCCGCCGTGGATCTACTGAAATTTATTGCACCCTCCTCCACCCTCTCTCACTCGCTACACACGTAATAATGTAAGAAAATTACCGTATTTTAGCGATTTTGCCCTTCGGTTGCACGATCGTTGCAAGACAACCAGTGATCGTAGAAGGATGGTTCGGGTGTCATTGGAAAGCTCAATTTACGCCCTTTCAGGAATACATACTTGTATTACGCTCTGGGTCTTGTTTATGCATGAAAAAGAGCACGGAAACATCCCCATTTATGGTAAAAAAAACACGCTAGGCTCTACATAGTAATTACCCTCCCGCCCGCTAAATAAGGGTTAATAGTCAATTGTGAATTGAAGCCAAAATAAATAGCAGAATTGGGTATGCAAAACTGTCTTTCTAAAATGCGAAAACGAAATTTCTACTCTATGCACATTGACGAAAAAATGGGTCAAATATGGAAGAGGAAACTAATGATAATACGTGGATCAGATCAGGTCACCAGATTGGTCATTGGTCAATACAGTTTATGACAGTATAGCTCATATATAATTAATGTTATTTGATTTATACTTTTGGTTTGTATAGTATAGAAAGTATGTTATCATGTCAACAAATACAATGTTGAGCCATCCCTTTTTGCACACACATACACCAGGAAATAAGAGACTAACGAGGAAACTTTAGGAAGTAGAATAATAATCCCCCCCTCCCCCCCCCCCCCAGGAAACACTGCCTCATTAACGAATTACCGAATAAATAAGGCATTATTTCCGTTTACTATTCTGGAGAGCAATGGCCGCAGGTGAATCTTACCAGAATTAATTTCCTTTATACAAACCAGGTCATTCATCAAAGGTATGATATAATCCTTAATATGTGTGGTAATATATTATAAAACACACACACACACATACACACGCACTTAAACAAACACACACACACACACACACATTCACAGATAGAACAATGAATAGTTTAATACATAGATAATTTAGTCATTGATACCAAAGCCTTCATGCACATATAGATACATAGAGATGATAGCTATTGGCAATTAGTAATCTGTATAATTGACCACCTCTCTATTCATTGACCGCTTGAGTTCTTCCATTGAAATATTAGACAGAGGCTTGTTACTGAAATCCCCCATGTTGTCCCTTTCAATGAACTCGGTGGAAGTTCAAAGAGAGAGAACCACTTTTGTAGCACAGCCGTTTGATCTAGGTCAATGACAATTATTACCAATTAATCTTTCTCTTGCAATGATGACCTATTTCTGTATTCTAGTTCTTTCCGCTATTAGATTGTAATCAGCTTAGGAAGTACCTATCCTAGCCATGGAGTATAACCCTCTGGTTTGGAAGATTATAATATATTAATAGTATTTGGTTATCACTATACTTATGATTATAATATATTAATAGTATTTGGTTATCACTATACTTATGATTATAATATATTAATAGTATTTGGTTATCACTATACTTATGTATCAAACTTAAGTAAATAGAAGCACTTCAACAACTGCTAATGTAAGGGTGATTTTGGATTGTCTGTGAACGACATTGTCAAAATGATTCTCTAAAGGCCTATATTTTATAATTTCCATATGCCTGACATGCGATGAATTAATATAGCTAAAGACAGACCTCTCGTAACAGATGGTTATAGCCACACCCATAGTAGTATTACCAAGTTGGTTGATAAATATGGCACCAAATGACGTCCAGAGAGAGAGAGAGAGAGAGAGAGAGAGAGTAATACATTGTCATGGGTGTGCGTGAATGTAATCAATGCGTGTAATGGACTCCACGTTTCATATTTTCATGTTCTGTTCACACCAAATTAAATGATGTTAGAGCGTGATTTTGATGGGTGTATGTGAGTTTGTTTGTATGTGTTTGTGTGAATATTTGCATTATCGAGCGAGCATGTATGCACACTTTGTCCAACATTTATTTGTGTATATAATAATGGTATTATTTGATTAATAATTCGGGAAGGATATCAGTTTACTAGTATCGGTTTTACCCTATTATTAAATATACACAAGTGTAAAATCTATATTATTACGCTAGGTAAACCTATATACAGATATATTGACCATCGTCATTATGAACAGTAAACCATGTCCTCTTTGTATCAGTACGATATTATACAAGAGTGTAGTATGTACTTAATACAGTGTAAATTATATTACTTATAAATCACTGTTGGCTGTGAGGTATTGTTAACAGTTGCGTAATTATTTTGTACTTCTCCATTGATTAATTTTCTTCTTCGATTACAACCACAATTAGCTTCACACAATTGTTCTGTTACTGGATATTTCTGTCTTCTCTTCCAATTACCACTGGTATGTTATAATCAGGTTGATCGTTTAGTTTATGTTTCTTCTCTTTCCTCGGTCATTCCCGGTTAGTGTTTCCCTTATTAGCATTGTGTGTCATCAGTCTGCATTATATCTGTCTAACGAGCTTATCTTGTCTTCACTGATATGTGGAAATAATTGAGTTTATGAATATTGATATATATCACCAATAATAAAATGTATCCTCGAACGGTTTAATATTCAAATAATGCATGGCAATAGGAATGTATATATAATTAGGTTGTTGGTTATACATACCTGTATATAACGTTGGCTTTAATTACAGTTAGGTTACTATAACAAGCTCAAGACAAGGCATGTACTATTTACGTCACCGGTACAGAAAGGGCTAAGATAGAGCCATTAATTGACAGGGCGCCATTAATGCATTTATATTGTTTGCCAACTTCATAAAAGTGAAGCAGAAAACTAATTAATACCTACCAGACACTCATAGAGGCAAGTTCAAACCTCTACAATAAATGTTCCAGTTCATATTATACAATAATGCTGACATTTTACTTTCCATAAATGTTTTTAAGCCAAACATTACTAAAACGGAAAACCCCAGTATACATGTATCTTAAATGCAACCTTTCATGTATGAGTTATGTAGTCCCTTCGCGCGCTCTCGATCAATATTAAATAAATCCCCACCCTCCTACCACCATTACACTAACACATGCTGTCATGTGTACTGCTATAGTTATAGTGTAGCTTATGTAGTAACAATATTTATAGGCCTCTTCATATTCTTGTAATGCATAACATACTTTTGGAAAGTTCAATTACTACGGCAGTAATGCAAATACAAAAGAAACATTACTTGCACGATGTTGCTCGTCTCAAACAATGTTGCCCCTCCTTTTATGCACTATAGGTTATGAAATATTCATTCATAACATTATATTGTTCACTACAGACGAGTTGCCACACACAATAACACACTACAACATTTAGTTGTCGGACTAAGTCAGTCATCAATTTAACCTGGCTAAATATGACCACGTTCATATTTTTATCACATATATGTTTATCATCTGTGTGTAAGTTGTCAGTGTTAGTGATAAAGTTGGGGTTAACATATAGGAAGGTTATGTTGGGCAGTAAGGAGATGAGTTACTGGTATGTTTATCATCTGTGTGTAAGTTGTCAGTGTGAGTGATACAGTTGGGGTTAACATATAGGAAGGTTATGTTGGGCAGTAAGGAGGTGATAGTTAATGGTATGTTTATCCTCTGTGTGTAAGTTGTCAGTGTGAGTGATACAGTTGGGGTTACCATATAGGAAGGTTATGTTGGGCAGTAAGGAGGTGAGTTACTGGTATGTTTATCCTCTGTGTGTAAGTTGTCAGTGTGAGTGATACAGTTGGGGTTACCATATAGGAAGGTTATGTTGGGCAGTAAGGAGATGAGTTACTGGTATGTTTATCATCTGTGTGTAAGTTGTCAGTGTGAGTGATAGACACGGGATAATGTTTAACAGTAGGCGGGATAAACACATGGATCAATAAAGTATAGATACCACACTAACACATGTCATCAATTGTTACTATATGAAAGGTGAAATATTCCATGAAACACCTACTACGAAATACAGATAATTATTGACAAAAGGAGTTAACTCGAAATTACATGTTTATTCTAGTGCAAGTACTGTAAAGTTGCGTAGATTATACATATAATTTTAAATCCACACACACACACACCCCCACACACACACACACACACACACACACACACACACACACACACACACATACACACATGAATGCACTAAACATATTTTCCAGATTGGTTTATCTTGCATGTATGCAAACAGACTCTGAACATGGAAGCCACTTTCCACTACAATTGTTGTTTAATTTTGAAACATGTTGTGTGGTGATATGTTTCCTAAATAAAAATGTTATGAAAGGTTGAGATTGGAACTGGGTCGAAGGTGGTGGGAGGGAGGGAGGAGTGAGTGGTCTGGTTGAATGGAGAGAGAAAGAAAGAGAGAGAGAGAGAGAGTAGGAATATATCAACAGAGGTAATAACCTGTCATTGCCACACTCTCCTTCAGGTTCATGTCTTTCTTTCCGTTCAGTTGCTTTATTGTTCGTTATTTCATGTTATTTCATGCGTGTCGTATATTTTCTGTCTTCTGTATATTTGTGCCTCATATTTTGAACTGATTATATAATCATCTTATATCATCTTGACTGCTCTCTGTTGATACAATGGCAATATTTGTATCCAGAACAATATTTCATGAATAGTTTAAGTTAATCCTCAATGGTTTGTTGGTTGGTTGGCCGGTATATATATTGATATACAGTATATGCCTCCCCCCAGTCACTACCCTTTACATGCATGCCCAGTGTTATTAAGGCAGATACAATCAACCGTTGAAACAATCTCCAGGCGTTTCGCTAAAGTAGACGATTTGTTTAAATGGACATTATATGTATGTGTATAATTTCTATAATTGTTACCGGTATATAATTATATACTGTATATATTTGTTGTAGTTTGCTCACTATATTTCTATCAAGCTTTAAAAAACATATCCGATAGAACACCGTTCAAGATACATTTGTACATGTTTCGGTAGAAAAATATCCTGGCCAAATACCGGTTCCTCCTAAATTTCAGGATCGCTATCGCTCGCCAGGAAAAAACAAATCGACAATAAAATGGCACGAAAGGTCTTATTATTAATAAAGAAATGGGTGAAACTGTTAAAATATGAACACTAATGAAGCAAAAGATGAAGGAGCAGGAGGTTCAGAAACAAATATATGGAACACACACAATACTTGTTTTTAACTGTTGGGGTACAGGGCTGGGTAATGGTTACGTCTTGGTATAATAGCACGGTTGGCTGCGGTCAGAGATGGTACATGTCTGGACACTGGATACCATCATCCTCCTTCTCCTTTTGCTTGTACTCACGTGTTCATGTTCCTTCTTCTCCCAGTGCTCCTTTTCCTCTCCTCACTTTGTATCTCCGCTATGTCTCCTCCTCCTTCTCCGCCGCTCTCTTCTTGTCCACCTCCTTTTCCTCTCCTCTTCCTCACTTTGTACCTACGTTATACCTCCTCTTTCTACTCCACATCCTACTTTTCCACCTCTCCGGTTTTTGCAGTCTTTCGTGTCTCCTTTAAGCTTCTTTATAGACCAATTTTACTTCTCACGAAGTTGGGAAGGTCCTAGAATAAATTTGTTGTTTCTCTACAGCTCCGTTTGTTTGGTTAAGATGTCTTCTACTGTATGTATAAGGAATATACACCAAATAATTAATACACGTTTATTAGCTGCTTTAATTGTATATATATTTTTACGAAGTTCAGAACAGTCTGTTATGGGTTCCCACAGATTGTTCTTAGCTCTCTCTCTCTCTAGTTTTATATATATATATATATATATATATATATATATGTATATACCCCCTGGGGGTAAGGGGGCCTCCATCTTATGGTGGATGAAAAACAAGAATATGCCCCACGCGTCCTACTGCGTGTCGTACAAGGCGACTAATAGGGGGAATGGGGGTAGATTGTAGGCACCAATCGAACAGGGCTATACCCAGGAGAGGCTGTAACCATTTGATAAGGAATCGCTGGAAATCCTGTTTCATTTGCTTGGACTCTCTTACTGATTCCCTTAGTGCCTCACTTACACTGAGAGTAGTCCAGCAAGCTCTCACAAACACTTCCTCCTCCTATCTACTTCACTACACTTAACATGCACATCACACTTACTCCTTCAAAATTAGTTAACAGAAATTATGAACACATGCCCAGCCTCGGAGTCCCCAAGGGGGAGGGGGGGGGGACCATAAATACCCCCACACATGCCTGACCTTCCCCTGACGACCCCTCTAAATGCTCTGGACAACGGCCTGTCACTCTTACTTTCAACTTTCGCAATATTCGCGGCCTTTCCTCTAATTTTCACTCTGTCGAACACCATCTCTCCTCCTCCAAACCTGATCTTCTTTTCCTCACCAAAACCCAGGTATCTGAAACAACCTCCAGCAGCCCCTTCTCTGTATCCTCCTACTTTCTCTATCCTAGTTTCTAAGCCAAAGGCGGATATTTTACATACGTGCACAACAAACTCACTTGCTCTCGTGTTCCCGATTTCGACTCCTCTGAATTCTCAACTTTATGGCTCAAACTATCCTGTCATTCTCATACTAAATATTTCTGTGCTGTCTATCTTTCCCCTAATGCCCCTTCCCCACATGTGTGACTTCATACGATTTTCATCGCCGACACCCATAAATTGGCACATTTGTGGCATGTCGCAAAGAAATCATATACCCTCGCATAATAATCGTATGCCTCGCAAAGCCTCGCATGGGCCCTCGCGGGTCGTCGCAAATGTTCGGACTGTTCAAAATTTTGGACGAGGACTCACGAGGGTTCGTAGCCCTCGCAAGCATCGTCGAACATCGCAGAAAGATCTGCGAGGTCCTCGGGGAACATCGGCGACATCGGCAAGACATCGCGGATGGTTTCGCACAAAAAAAACTTTGCAACGCTGCACGGAAGCTCACCGATGCTCTCAGATGTTCAGCTCACCGATGCTCTCAGATGTTCCGAGAACATCGACGAAGTCAAAGAGCACCTTCGGCGAGGTGGGTAAAAACAAATGATTAGGCCTATAGTGAACCTGTCAACCATTTTTTCTATGCACCTCTCTTGGGGGGTTCACCTGTTTTTTGTTCTCTTTCTCTCCTTTTCTCTCTTTCTCTGGTTTGTATCCATTCAGCCCCATTCAGCCAACTGTTTTAAGACGTTTATCCCCATCCAAGTATCGATATTTTCCTGGCAAGCGATAGCGAACCAGCATTATATGGAGAAATCCGGCTTCGCCGGAGAAATTTTTCTATCGAAAAATGTACAAATTTAGCTTGCTCTCAACACATTTTTTTATATATGTTGGCTCGCTACCGCTCACCAGGAATATATTGAAACCTGGATGGGGGTAAACGTCTTAAAACAGTAGGCTGAACGGGGCCGAACGGATACAAGGCAAAGAGAGAGGGAGAGAAAGAGAAAAAAAAAACGAGGAGAGAGGGAGAGAAAGAGAAAACAAAAAAAGGCGAGGTGGGCTCAATGTTTGCATTACGGCTTATGAGCCCACCTCGCCTGTTTTTGTTTTCTCTTTCTCTCCCTCTCTCCTCTTTTTTTTTGTTCTCCCATTCTCTCCCTCTCTTTGCCTTTTATCTGCTCGGCCCCGTTCAGCCTACTGTTTTAAGACGTTTACCCCCATCCAGGTTTCAATATTTTCCTGGTGAGCGGTAGCGAGCCAACATATATATTTTTTGTTTTGAGAGCAAGCTAAATTTGTACATTATTTGATAGAAAAATGTCTCCGGCGAAGCATTGCCAATCTCCGAAGTAAGGGGAGATGGGTCGTTTTTCTGGTCCCCTTCCTTCCTCATGGTTAACTCCATTAGTTTTCATATTTTATGACGTTCGGCTCATTAGTTTGGCGATTTTAACACATTTCACCCCATTTCGTTGTCAATATTAAGACTTTCGTGTCATCGCTTGAATCTCCGAAGACGTCGCAGAACATTCGGCGAGTTTTCTTTTACCATCGCATGATATCACAAGATATTTTTGAAAATGTGACATTCCTCGCAGAGATCATCGGCGAAACATCGCTCACTTCGCCGATAACGTCGCAAAAGGCGGTGATTGCGTATCATTCATCGGCGACATCTTCGCCGAGTATAATTTGTTATCTGTTTGTAACGGTCAAAATCGTATACGTCGCACACGAACCCTTGCGAATTGACAAGGCTACGTCCTCGGCGACGAAAATCGTATGAAATCGCACATGTGGGAAAGGGGCATAAATCTACCGACTTTCCCAAATTCTTCGACTATCTAAACTCTAAAGTGGAACACATTCTATCTCTCTGTCCCTTCTTTGAAATCTCCATCTTAGGAGATTTCATCGTTCACCACTGCCAATGGCTATCCTCTCACTCTACTGACCAACCTGGTGAACAAGCCTACGCCTTTTCTATCATAAATTACCTAGAGCAGCTGGTCCAGCAACCCACCCATATCCCGGATTGCTTCGGAGATCGGCCCAACATTCTTGACTTATTTCTGACTTCTAACCCTTCCTCTTATACGGTCATTCTTTTCTCTCCTTTGGGCTCATCCGACCATAAATTTATCTCCGTCACCTGTCCTATCTCTTCAGTACGGCCATCCGATCCTCCCAGCCGGCAGCGCTTGTGGCACTTTGGCGCTGCAGACTGGGAGGCTCTCCGGCAGTACTTCTTTGATTTCCCATGGAATTACTTCTGCTTCCGTGGCCGAGGACCCTCAGAGAGTGCTGAACGCATTACCGAGGTAATCCTCTCGGGCATGGAAGCGTACATTCCATTTTCTTTCTCTCAGTCTAATGCAAACACATCTTGGTTTATTCACGCTTGTTCTACTGCTGTCCACAACAAGGAGGAAGCATTCAAACAGTACCAATGCCTTTAAACTCAAGAATCTCATTCTTCCTATGTTTCAGCCAAGAATCAAGCCAAATTTGTTATTCGACTTGCCAAGCACTCTTTCACCAATAATAAATGCAATGGACTATCCAACTCTAGTTCTTCTCAAACTTTCTGGCATCTAGCCAAAAACCTCTCCAACAACTTTTCATCCTCGTCTTTCCCTTCCCATTTCCACTCTGATGGCACAACCATCACTTCTTCCTCTGACAAAGCTGAACTCTTTGCTCAAACTTTTGCCAGAAACTCCACCTTGGATGATTCCGGTGCTATTCCTCCCTCTCCACCCCCTTCTCTCCTACTTACGCCAAATATCCTAATCTCATCTAAAGATGTGCTTTCTACCCTCTCTGGGCTTAATACTAATAAGGCGTACGGTCCGGACGGTGTTCCTCCTGTTGTTCTTAAAAACTGTGCTTCTGTGCTGACCTCCTGCCTAGGCAAACTTTTTCGTCTCTGTCTCTCCTCTAACGTCTTTCCATCTTGCTGAAAGCTTGCTCTCATTCAACCTGTCCCAAAGAAGGGCGACTGCTCTCAACCCTCCAACTATTGTCCAGTTGCTCTCATCTCTTGTATCTCTAATTTTTTTGAAACTATTCTTGCTTCCAATTTTCTTAAGCATTACTCTTCTCATAATCTGCTCTCAGATCGCCAGTATCGCTTCCTTAAGGGTCGCTCTACTGGTGATCTTCTTTCATATCTTACTAACTCTTGGTTATCCAACTTTCGGGACTTCGGTGAGACTTTTTCTGTTGCACTAGACATATTGAAGGCCTTCGATAGAGTTTGGCACAAATCTTTAATTTCCAAACTGCCCTCCTTCGGTTTCTGTCCCTCCATCTGTGCTGTTGTCTCTAATTTCCTTTCCGGCCGTTCCATAGCTGCGGTTGTGGACGACCATCGTTCATTTCCTCATTCTATCAACTGCGATGTTCCTCAGGGTTCTGTCCTATCTCCTATTCTCTTTCTAATTTTCATATATGATCTTCTCAACTGTATATCCAGTCCCATCCATTCATATGCAGACAACTCTACCTTACACCACTCAATTAGTTTTCCAGAACGCCCCAGCCAGCAGTCCCTCAAAAGTAAACGTAATGAAGCCATAAAATGCTTATCTTATGATCTAAATACTATTTCCAATTGGGGTAGAGAAAACCTTGTTGCATTTAATGCTTCCAAAACTCAATGTATCTATTTACTACCTGTCAGGAACCTCCAAAGGACTATCCCTTATTCTTCAACAAAACAAAAATTAACCCTTTATCTTCTCTCAATGTTCTCGGTGTCTCTTTTTCTTCTGCTCTTACTTGGAAGGACCATATTACCTGTCTCGCTAAGGCAGCCTCCCAGAAGCTGGGTGTGCTCAACCACCTCAAGGGGTTCTTTACACCTGCGCAGCTTCTTGCTCTGTACAGGGGCACAGTGCGTCCTTGTATTGAGTATTGTTCACATATGTGGGGAGGATCATCTCACACTGCACTCCTAGGTAAAGTAGAAATTAAAGCCTTTCGTATCATTAACTCCCGTCCACTCACCAACTCTCTGCAATCTCTCTCTCTTCGCCGCAATGTTGCATCTCTCTCGCTATTCTATCGCTACTACAATAATCAGTGTTCCTCGGAGCTTTCCCAGTGTATACCACCTCCTCTACGTAGGATACGTAGTACCCGCCTTGCATCACAATCCCACCCCTACTCTGTGCAACTCTCCAACCCAAGAGTGAAACGCTATTCTCAGACTTTCTTCTATTCAACTGCTGAGCTCTGGAACTCTCTCCCAGAATCTGTCTTTCCCTCTTCCTATGACTAAAATTGCTTCAAACTCCGTGTGTCCAGGCATGTTAGCTCGAACGTCCCTTGATTTCGGCCCTGTCACTCTTTGAAATCTGGGGGAGGCATTTGCTGCAGGCAGTTATGCCTTTTGTCTCCCTCATTCACATAGAAAAAATAAATAAAAAATAAAAACAAATATATATATATATATATACCGGTATAATATATACCGGTATATATAGATATATATATATATATATATATAAAGAGAAAGAGAGGAAGAGAGAAAACTAAGAACAATGTGTGGGAACCCATAACATACTGTTCTGAACTTCATAAAGACATATATATATATATATATATATATATACCGGTATATATAATATAATATATATAATATATATATAATAATTATATGATAGTGATTTATCATGTTCATCTTCCTTGTCTCAACATTCAGTCATGTTAATAGTGGTCACGTATCACTTAGCTTCCACCCACCTACTTAGTCTTAAATTTCCTTGACAAAAGTTAATCTTCCTCCACCTAGAATAACACCCATGTATGTTTAGGTCCGTGCGAATCAAGGACCTCTAACGCTTACTCATGTCCTTGTTGTTAGGTCGAAGCGAGGACCTATAGGGCTTACTCATGTAATTGTTGTTAGGTCGAAGCGAGGACCTATAGGGCTTACTCATGTAATTGTTGTTGTTCTTCTTCTTGTTGTAAATTAAGGCGACGCTTATTAAAAAAGGCTAGTTATCAGTAATCCTAAACCAAATGTAATCATTTTGTTCACATGCATATACGGTGAACTATCCTATAGGCCATAACGGGGCCCTATTCTTAAATTTATTTCTGGGCGCCCCGCTAATTGGCCACTTCTGCAGTAGTGGTGAAAAGTGAAATGGATGCGCTTGCTTATTGTTCAGGCTGTAAGAGGGCAATTTTAATATACTTCGCCCTTGGCGGTTAAATATACAAGAGTTGATTGAAAATTACATCGACTGTCTTTTGGGGTTTTTGCTTTGCCAATTTCATGCAGATGCATACTGTACAGTATACTGTACTCTAATATATTTCATGCAGATGCATACTGTACAGTATACTGTACTCTAATATATTTCATGCAGATGCATACTGTACAGTATACTGTACTCTAATATATTTCATGCAGATGCATACAGTATACTGTACTCTAATATATTTCATGCAGATGCATACTGTACAGTATACTGTACTCTAATATATTTCATGCAGATGCATACTGTATACTGTACTCTAATATATTCCTTGACCATTTCGGAGTCCAATCACCAACTTTAGCCCAGGGTGCCTCGCTACTGTGATCGGATATTTCTATGTGACTAATGAACCACATATGATATAGTGTACATACATATACGTCCAATAACTAATTGGATCCAACATATCTGCCATGGCGCCCCACCTCAGGGCCCCTTAGTGCCAGAAAGATAAAATGGTTATTTGGGGGGAATATTAGTAATTATGTCTCTCTCGTGCATATCTTTGTAATTTAATATCCAAGAATGTAGTAGCTTCATATTGAACATACCGATATAAAACCTAGTATTAGCTAAAAATGCTAGAAACTCTCCTAGACAACAAACGCCGAATAATCGTGTTTATGTTTTGTTTTTGTTTTTTTGTATTATATTAATGGTAAAATTAAGTCACATTAAGTTTGTTGTAAATCATATAGGTAGTGTTCTCATTTTATGTTCCTATTCCAGCTCCTTCCTTCCTCCTGCTTTACCCAACTTCTCTCCCACACTTCTTCCTTACCCTGCATCAATACCAGCAACTCATCCTTCATTTTCCATTAGCCTACCTGTCATCTTCAGTCCCTTATTTATGAACCAATATTTCCCTGATGTTCTCACCACAGACGTTTTATCCGCAGTAATATATTGGGGCAATTCATCAAATCCGTCGCTAAATCAGCAAATATTTCGGTTATCGCTTATTCTTCTAATAAGCCTTTTAAACTGACATTGCTTCTTCAGTATGTTAATATAGTGTATCATTCATACATTTACATTAAATTTAAGCTAAATAGTGGAGCAGGTAACTGCAAATTTCAGGAGAATCGTTCATTTCCGGAAACAAGCACCAAATTTGGCACACATACTCCTTGGGGATTGCTCTTTTGATAAAACCCGTTAGCCACCTAAAAATTCAAGATGGCCGCCATTGAATATACAGAAATATTGCATTTCGCAATAAAATCGCAAAGACTTGTCCTATTTGAATGATCTTGGTGTCAAATCATACATTTTTCACTATGTAGAATCCGAATTTGGAACCATGGACTTACTCACTAGCTTCCTTGTACCATAATATCAGTCCCGGAATCCTAATATTCAGCTAAATTAGAGGTTCATGTTACGTCTGACTCGGCTAAAATGCATGGTAGTGTATATCGTAGTAGTGTTAGAGGTTTAGTATGTGTAGCATCTTCCTTACAAGGCTTCCAAACTGGACATGACACGATGCGGTGGGGGGGGGGGGGGGGGGGGGGCGGGACGTTGAGAGACTTGCAGGAAAGGTGTAGAGTAGTAGCTCAACAGAGCGGATGTCAACGCACAGCCATGGCACACTGGTGGCACCGCTGCTGTGAAACTCAGCATGGGGTTCAGTATCAGCTGAATAATTAGTTTAGTGTAGCTAAATAATTAGTTTAGTGTCCCAAATGCTGTCTAATAAGCCTCACATCAGTTAGCTACTGTAGATTACATGTAGTTTAACATAGATGTTTAGTTAGATAGCCGTGCCTGAATTGACAGGGTGTGCCAGCGCGGGAGAGCCGAGCCAAGGGTAACGGGGCTTTACATTGCTTTGCATGGATGGTGTACAGATCGCATGGGACTTAAATGATACTGGATGAACGATCGGGCTAGGTGTAGGTCATATATTTGTATTCCCGAACCTAGTCGTATCCCATACCTTATTGTGCATGATTGTGACCAAGGTGGTAAAAGGATAACCCCTCGATCTTGATTCACTGAATACAGATAATTATCATACTGTGATTATCTGTTATATCTGTTATCATATAACATACTGTGTTATATCATACTGTGATTATCTGTTATATACTGGGATTATCTATCTATCTATCTATCTATATGCTCAGGCCCAATCCCCATTTTGGGGGTAGCCGACTCAAGACAGAGATTATCTGTTATCTATTATATCTGTGTTACAGATAATTATCATACTGTATTCACCAAGATGGCAAATACAGATCCAGGACCGTCTAAATTCCGGACTGACTGGAGCAAGTGTTGTCTTTGCCAGAAGAAGAAGAGTGAAGAGCTCAAGTCACCATGTGTGCAACAACCACAAGAACATGATGGCTACACTATGATTGCGACTACTATTCCCCTCTTTCACGCAATTAATGAGATGCCTATTGTTCTGGATCCAGCCAGACTTGATGATGGTGGTGGCATTGAAGAAACTCTGAGGAGGAACAAGGCGCAGTATCACCAAAGTTGTTGCCTTATGTTCAACAACACGAAACTGGAGAGAGCCAGAAAAAGAAGAGCAGAGAGTGCTCAGGAATGGCTATTGACCAAGCTCACGAGCAGGCCAACGCTGTCATCAAGGCAGACGGGGGTGTGATCGGCGTGACTGAAGGCCCATCAGCACTGAGAAGATGGATGATAGCTGGTCCTCAAGTCAGCCACTTGGTTGCACAGTATGAGGCATCATGTGGGACCAAAGAGGGTACACACTAGCCACCATGAGGAGACAGAACGAGCACAAAGAGTGTTCCTTGAGAAAGTAGAAAAGCTCTCACAAGCCATGACAGATATGTGCAATCCTTTCCAGGAGGAGAGTCGGGACCTGCTTTCGCTTGATACAAAGGATATTGCTCACCACACTGCCGCCGAGCTGATTGGCACACACCTTGAGAAAGGCAAGGTCCATTTCCAGGAGTTTATGAAGGGACTGGAAGGGGAAGAAGAATCCACCTTCTATGAACCAATCAAGAAGAACAGGGTTGACTTTTTCCGACAGGTACCAGCCTCTGTTGACTCTTCAAAGCAAAAAGTGCTGAAGGAAGACTGTCAACTGTTCTCCAAGCTGTTCATATCATGCCAGAGCAGAGAGTGTGACTTGAAGGAGTTCTTCCGTCATGAGAACCAGTCACATCCTGCTGCCCTCAGTGATGGTGGAAAGCTCCACACCTCTCAGAAATCCCACCTCACTACCATTCTTCAGAGCCAAGTTACAACCCCTGAGGCAGAGCCAGACGCCGACACCATCATCATTGATAGTGCAGCGTTGGTGAACAGTCTGCCCCCACGGAGTTCGAAGAAGTTCCTAGAATACAAGCATACTCTACCAAGTACAAGAGAACAGACATTGTGTTTGATGTCTACCGGCCATCTAGTCTGAAACCTGAAACTAGATCAAATCGAGGATGCGGGGTGAGACGCAGGGTGACAGGGAAGGGCAAAATTCCCTCAAACTGGCAAAACCTCCTGAGAGAAAATGACAACAAATCCGAGCTGTTCAACTTTCTGGCTGATAAGATTGCACGTGTGGCCACACCAAATGTGGTCATTGTGACCAAGGAAGAAGATGCTGTCAGCAACCGCACTATCAATCTGTCTGGGGTGGCACCGTGCAGTCATGAAGAAGCTGACATGCGGATCTTTGTGCATGCCAGGCATGCAACAGAAGCAGGCAGCAAAGTCATCATGGTCAAAGCCAGCGACACAGATGTTGTCATCATCGCAGTCAGTGTTCTGCAGGCACTTCAGGAGCTAGGTCTGCAGCAGTTGTGGGTTGCCTTTGGCCAAGGACAGAACCTGAGGTGGGTTCCTGTACATGACTTGTGTTGCACTCTTGCAGAAAAGAGCAAAGGGATGCTCTTCTTCCATGCCTTCACTGGCTGCGATGTCGTTTCAGCATTCCGTGGCAAAGGGAAGAAGTCTGCTTGGCAAACCTGGGATGTTTGTGATGAGGCTTCCGGTGTCTTCAGCAAACTCAGCCAGTACCCACCGGTAGTTGATGATGAAGACCGGGAGAACTTGGAGAAGTTCGTGGTCATGATGTACGACAGATCCAGCACAGGTGAAGGTGTCGATGATGCAAGGTTGGGCATGTTTTCTCGGAAGCAGAGGCCGTACGAAGCCATTCCTCCAACCCGAGCAGCACTGAAGCAGCATGTGAAGCATGCTGCCTACCAGGCAGGCTGCATCTGGAGTCAGTCAACAGTACGTCAACCAGAAACGCAGACTCCTGCCAACTGGGGCTGGACCAAGAAAGGAGATCTGTGGCAGATTGTTTGGACAGAGCTCCCACCCATTGCAGAGAGATGCCAGCAGCTGACCAAGTGTGGATGCAAGTCGGAATGCTGCGGTCGATGCAAATGCTACTGCTTTAGTCTGACCTGCACGGCACTGTGCAGCTGCAGATGCGAGGTTTAGAAGCATTGTAGTATACTCATCCAGGCAGCAAGACAAAAAGTGACAAACAAGTATAGGCCTACTGCCTACATGTATATCCAATAATATATCGGACCGATGGTGCCTATGATATGGGCACTTTTTACCCTAATTATGATTCCGGGACTGATATTATGGTACAAGGAAGCTAGTGAGTAAGTCCATGGTTCCAAATTCGGATTCTACATAGTGAAAAATGTATGATTTGACACCAAGATCATTCAAATAGGACAAGTCTTTGAGATTGTATTGCGAAATGCAATCTTTCTGTATATTCAATGGCGGCCACCTTGAAAAATGCCGCTATTTTGAATTTTTAGGTGGCTAACGGGTTTTATCAAAAGAGCAATCCCCAAGGAGTATGTGTGCCAATGTTGGTGCTTGTTTCCAGAAATGAACGATTATTCCAGTTATCTGCCCCACTAAAACAGGTGATGAACTAGTTATATTCCCTATTTCCTAGTATATTAGTTGCTATAGTAGGATTGAAGTTTAGTTTTATGTTCATAATAGATTTTGTTACTAACGAAATCTTATGGTGTATTGCAGCACACAACTCAGCATTGCTAAAGTAACATATGATAGGTGTGCATCTATAATAGTTTATATCTATCATGTACAGTCGTCAGGATTAATTCGTTTCATTTCCCCTGGACTAGGCGTTAGTAGCACTGCACGGTGGAGGGGAATCCCTTCTACTTCCTTTCCTTGTTGGTTCCATACCCTCACCAAAGCCCTCCCATTTTCTCTCGACCCCAGAACTGCACCCACCCTCCCTTCTCTCGCTCTCACCCAGCTACTTCTGGACCTCACCAATTGCATGTATTCTGAACAACTAATGAAGGAATGCAATGTATCATAGGTAGAGTTAAGTATGATCTTTACTAAATTTGAAAGCAAGAGAGAGAGAGAGAGAGAGAGAGAGAGAGAGAGAGAGAGAGAGAGAGAGAGAGAGAGAGAGAAAGAGGGGGGGCGGGGGGGGGAATGTTCGACGAAACCTTACATATGATTCGAGTGATTCCTACTGATACATTTAGGCCTACCATTGAAACCTGAAAATTTCATACCGATTCACTGATGGTTTAATACTGTTGAACTATCATACTCTAATAAAGCTGCCAAACTAACTCACGCGAAGTTGTATTTCCTGTTCATCGTTGTAATGGCTCAGGCTCGGCTACGTAACAAGCTTGAGACAACAAGGTCCGTCTGTGTCAATTCCTCCATGAGTCTCTCCCATCAATAAACACACAAAATAAACCAGTCAACTATTTTGAATTATTTCTTTGTATAACATTATTTACTACTAATATAACTACTTATTAGCACCGTATACACGAACTAAACATTTGCTTAATAATTTTCTCCACATATCTCACTGGTGCCAGACAATTCAGGACGCATTAAGTGTAAACAGCCAATTTACCAATACATGCTATGAATTATTGGCGAGAATGTGCCCCGTGAGTCGGCCATATGATTGCATTACGTGAATTCAACACTCTTAACATAGCTATCTACCCAATCATTAGGCCATATTGCTTTCCTAATTGGCCATAATGTAAAACTACTCTATATAAACGGGACACGAACTACCCTCGGGCAAGGTGCTGTAGTTTTGAGAAGAGGCTCCAGCTTTGAAAATATTACTTGATTTAAACAGGCTAAATAATCCTGAAGGGTTGATAACCAATATATATGCCTTATTTCTACTAACTACCCCTAGGGCACTCTTACGTTCATCTATCCATTAGGGTGGGTCTTATTTTAAAGTTCCCTTGCCCTCAGCACTTACGTTCACCCATACATTAGGGAAGGACTTATTAATTTTGTTACCTTACCCTTAAAACCTTGACATAAGGTTACTCTGTTTTATCAGGTATCTTGTGTTGTAACCAAGTTAAGGGGGGCGTCCGCTATGGCTATGCACCAATATGGGTTGAAACATAGCAAATTGTGTTCAATACTCCCTGAGTAATGGCAAGACGTAGAGTGTTTACTCCACATAATACTATTGAAAGCTTCACGCCTATTCAAGCTTATTCTCTTGAGATAACTTTCAAGATAATTGGAATTCATATATGTTAAGAATAACTACTTAATAACTATATAACGCTCATTTATTATATCCCAGACTAACTACAAGAGTTATAATATCGAACTGATCTATAATTCTTTTACTACAATACCACTCTGTATAACAGTTTCGTGTATAATTGTATCTCATTATACCTTATATATAATTATATAAGTGTGTATATCTACCCCTCATACCTGGTATATCCATAAACACTATACAGTAACGTTAACCCTACTAGTAACGGTAGTAATTAGCAGCTTCAGGTTAGGTATCGTTTATTTCATATGTTTAATGTGCAGGCGATGGTGATCGAGAGATGTGTGTGGAGTACTTCATTCCTTCATCAGGTGTTCAGAATAAATGTAAACGGTGAGGTGCCAGGAGTAGCTCCTAGCTAGGTAAGAGCGAGAGAAGGGAGAGTAGTGGGTGTAGTTCTGGGGTCGGAGAGAACATGGGAGGGTTTAGGTGGGGGTATGAAACCAACAAGGAGAGGGGGTGGAGGGGATACCTCTCTACCGTGCAGTGCTACTAACAGGGAAAATGAAACTAATTAATCCTGACGACTGTACATCTATCATACCCTGTATAGCTACATATTTACCAATACCCCGTGTATATCTAATTGTCCACATGCACTCCATATTATCATGTTACGTTTGATAAGAACATAAGAACATAAGAAAATGGGAGTCTGCAGAAAGCCGATTGGCCTAAGCAAGGCAGATCCCTGTCCCACACAACCCCAATTACAAAGCCCAATTATAGGCTCAACACTCTAATACCCTGAGGATCATCTTACCAAACCGGTTAGAGATTAACGCAGGATTACGGGGGTCTGCAGAGCGCTGATTGGCCCAACCCGGCTGATCCCCCTTCACACCCAACCCTTCTCGTCCATATGCTTATCCAATTTTTTCTTAAAGCTCCCTATCGTTCTTGATCCCACTATATCACTTGGTAGCCTATTCCACTTTATGATATTCCACTTATGATACTTTAGATCAATTCACTATTGTCCATACCGGTCACTTCGAATGACCTAATATTTTCTAAATTTGCATGGTTTGCAATTGATTGAACATTTATGAAGCATTCGTATTTCCAACTTGGCTAAATTGTTGATTTTACGGTAAGTTACCCGTTGATGTTTTCTAGTTTGCTTGCTTACTTTAACCTCATGATTTGCTTTTGTTCTTATCATTCTATAGTTTTGCACAATTTAACACATTGAAGTAAAACATTCCCTTCATGATGTGTATAGATTTATTGGTATCGTATACAATCACCATCATCTGGATTGACATTCTTGATTTATAAAACAAAAGGTAAGTTAATCCACAAACATAGCAATGTCCCAAATTGCTGCTTGACCATACCACCTTCCTCAGATCAATTATCCACTCTTCTAGGAGACACTTTAGTTTATCATGCAAGATTGATGATTTTTTATTTATTTTTTGTATTTTCTACATTCCAACTACTCCTTCTCGGGCATAGGCTGATAGCCTTTACACTCTACCGCTGAATACGGTGAGGCCCGTGAGGTCTTGCTCCAGTCTAGGGAGTGAGATATGCGAAGCTTCACGGCTCGAAGCAACTCCCTCTCTAAAGCCGCTTCGCCTCTGCGCTTCACAGTCTCTTCCCCCACACTCGGACCCTCACTCTCAAAACGCCACCTATTGAGCAATTAACTCACTAGGCATTGCCCCCCTGTAGCATATTTTTGAATATGGGAATATTCATAGAATGCTATTTAATCAGGGAAAAATTAGGGTATTTTATTGGCATTTCGGTGTGCTGTGGCAATGCACTGATACTAGGTACAGCACAAATTCCATCCCAATAATATCTTCCCATTGACATATTGGGATTCGAACCTGGGTCCATTGGATTACCAGTCCAGTGACAAGACCACTCCGCCACACCTCCCCTATAAGGATTGTGTGTAATATGTTGCAACAAACGATGTATGTCGGACTCTAGTTCATTGTATCAATGTTGACCAATAAAATGGAATTTAACTGTAGATCTACGTTGTCACTCACTCTCACACGCCCTCTCTCTCTAGACACTCACAATATACTGTGTATGTATATACAGTACAGTATATATATATATATATATATATATATATATATATATATATATATATACACAAAAGGCAAGCTGTAGTGTAGTGGTCTTGCCACTGGACTGGTTATCCAATGGAAATGTTTCCCCCGGGAAAACTAGCTTAAACTCAATTTCCCCCCGGGAAAAGTGGCCTGGGCTGTTTTTCCCCCGGGGGGGGGGGGGGGGGGGATTTTATACCTAGGATATTTGTCCCCCCTCTTGGTCGTTTGTCCCCCCTCTTGGCCGTTTGTCCCCCCTTATATAGGAACCATTAGTTGACATAATTACTTTATTGTAGGAGTGTTTAACGAAAGCATATGAATTGTTCTTTATTTTAATAAGTAATTAAATCACAGAATATAATCTTCACACGTATCTTGTAGTAAAAGAACACAAATGTAAATGCATTATCTAAGGGTGAAAATGTCTCCTTACTGGAGGGTATTACACATATTTTAAAACTATCTTCACACAATATAATACTTTGAAATTGCGTGTCCATCCAAGGCAAGCAGCGTGGCAAAATTCGTAACAGGATTCACACTCCACCACTTTGCGTCCATCTGCTGTGATTCCTGTACAGTCGTCATGATTAATTCGTTTCAGTTGCCCTGGACTAAGGCGTTAGTAGCACTGCACGATGGAGAGGTATCCCCTCCACCTCCTCTCCTTGTTGTTACCATGCCCCCACCGAAACCCTCCCATTTTCTCTCCGACCCCAGAACTACACCCACCCTCCCTTCTCTCGCTCTCACCCAGTTAGGGGCTACTTCTGGACCTCACCAATTGAATGCATACTGAACACCTAATGAAGGAATGCAATGTATCATAGGCAGAGTCAAGTATTAGCTTTACTAAATTTGAAAGAAAGAAAGAAAGAGAGAGAGAGAGAGAGAGAGAGAGAGAGAGAGAGAGAGAGAGAGAGAGAGAGAGAGAGAGAGAGAGAGAGAGAGAGACGGGGAGGGGGGGGGGGGGGGGATGTTCGCCAAAAACCTTATATATGATTCGAGTGATTCATACGATACATTTACCATTGACCCCTGACAGGTTCATACCGATGTACTGATGGTTTAGTACTGTATCATGCTCTAATATAGCTGCCAAACTAACCCACTTGAAGTTGTATTTCATTTTCATCGTATCAATGGTTCAGTCTGAGCTACGTAACAAGGTTGAGACAACGAAGACCGTCTGTGTCAATTCCACCATGAGTCTCTCCCCTCAATGAGCACACAAAGTAAACCATTCAAGTATTTTGAATTATTTTTGTTTATACAATTATTAAATACTAATATCACTAATTATTAGCACCGTACACAAGAACAAAACATTGGCTTATTCATATGCACCACAAATCTCTCTGCTTCCAGACAGTTCAGGACTCATTAAGTGTAAACAGCCAATTTGCCAATACATGCAATGAATTATTGCCCAGAATGTGCCCAATGAGTCGGCCACGTGACTTCATTACGCTAACTCAACACTCATCCTCTTAACGGAGCTATCTATCCAATTATTAGGCCATATTGTTTTCCTATTTGGCCATAACAAAACTACGGTATATAAACGGGACACGAACTACCCTCGGGCAAGGTACTGGGGTTTTCGAAAAGAGGCTCCAGGCTTGAAAATATTACTTGACATAAACAGGCTTAATAATCCTGGAGGGTTGATAACTAATATAATTTATACAGTATGCCCTATTTTAATTAACCACCGCTCGGGTACTCTTACGCTCATCTATCCATTAAGGAGGGTCTTATTCTAAAGTTCCCATTCCCTCAACACTTACGTTCACTCATACATTAGGGAAGGACTTATTCATTTTGCCACCTTACCCTTATCACCTTGCTATAAGGTTACTCTAGTTGATCATAACAAATTGCGTTAAATGCTCCCTGAGTAAGGGCAAGACGTAGGGTATCTACTCATCATAATACTATTGAAAGCTTCACGTCTATTCAAGCTTATTCGCTTGAGATAACTTTCAAGATAATTTGAATTCACACCTGTTAAGAATAATTACTAAATAACTATATATCGCCCATTTATTAAATCACAGATTAACTACAAGAGTTATAATATTGAACTGGTCAATAATTCATCTACTACAATACCTCTCTGTATAACAGTTTCGTGTATAACCAAATAATCTCATTCCTTATATATAATTATACAAGTGTGTATTTCTACCCCTCATATCTGGCATATCCATATCACTAAACAGTTAACCCTATTAGTAACGGTAGTAATTAGCAGCTTCAGGTTAGGTTTTGTTTAGTTCATAATAGGTTTAATGTGCAGGAGATGGTGGTCGAGAGATGTGTGTGAAATACTTCATTTCTTCATTAGGTGTTCAGAATAAATGTAATAGGTGAGATCCCAGAAGTAGCTCCTAGCTGCGTGAGAGCAAGAGAAGGGAGGGTGGGTGTAGTTCTGGGGTCGGAGAGAAAATGGGAGGGTTTAGGTGGGGGTATGGGAACAACAAGGAGAGGAGGTGGAGGGGATACCTCTCCACCGTGCAGTATTACTAACAGGGAAAATGAAACGAATTAATCCTGACGACTGTACATTCTTGAAAAATCCATGCCTCATAAATGTCGTCTTCCTTTGCCTTTATTGTAGCATGAAGCGTTGTAAGTGCATCTACATCCATGTATTTGTAAATGGCTTGAAGTTGGTCTTTTCTGGTGATCAGAATGCCAGGAAGCTTCTCTTGGTTGTCTCTATTTCTTCTTCTGTTGCTTGCTTTCCTTCGACCTCGTCTACACATATTGTTTCGTGATGAGCGAGTCATTGTTTGATGTTTCATTATGTTAGTCATTTTTGTTTGATGGTCGAGTCATGGTATGATGTTTCAGCCAAGTTAAAGTCATTGATACACTTGCCATATACCCGGGTGGGTGGGGGGGGGGGAATTTTGGTGAAGAGGGGGGAATAATATCTTAGGCCAAAATTCCCGGGCGGGGGGGGGGGGGGGGGGCAAGACTGGTACACCTGGTTCGAATCCCGATGAATCGATGGG
This sequence comes from Paralithodes platypus, assembly GCA_032716605.1. Lineage (NCBI taxonomy): Eukaryota > Metazoa > Arthropoda > Malacostraca > Decapoda > Lithodidae > Paralithodes > Paralithodes platypus. The sequence continues at coordinate 25,987,836 of CM064539.1, forward strand.
AAGATGTTATTGGGATGGAGTTTGTGTGCTGTACAGTCACAAGCATAAATACTACAAAAACTAACCATATAAACTTCGCCCCTTGTCATCTGGTTGGTGTTACAGCATGTATGCTCGTGACTGTATCTGTGACTGTATCTGTGACTGTATCAGTGACTGTATCTGTGACTGTATCTGTGACTGTATCTGTGACTGTATCTGTGACTGTATCAGTGACTGTATCAGTGACTGTATCTGTGACTGTATCAGTGACTGTATCTGTGACTGTATCTGTGACTGTATCTGTGACTGTATCAGTGACTGTATCAGTGACTGTATCAGTGACTGTATCAGTGACTGTATCAGTGCATTACCACGAAGCCCACCGAAACGCCAAATAATACCTGCATTGTTCCATAGATTAAGTAACATTGTATGAATATTCCCATATTTAAAATACACTACAAGAGAGCAATGCTTATAGTGAGTTAACTGCTCAATATGTGACGTTCTGAGATTGAGGAGGATTCGAGGCTAGTGGGTTACTTGAAAGATTATACTTCAAATACAAAATAAACATCTACAGTACTTATTTACTACAACTTTTATATTTAACCTTTAGCAGCAATAATTATATATTTAAAGTGGCCAACACCTCCTTGGCATTATAAGCCAAACCGTCAAAGATCAGGTTAACCATTGACCATTGTGTTATATGGGTCAGGTCGTATAGCATAGTCTAACCTTGGTCTTATTAGTCTATATATTAGTTGTAGGTATATTCTCCAGCTCCAACAATCACAAGACATAAAACGTCGGCGGTATTGCCGTGATTACAGCCCTATGCTGCCGTGTCTTCACTTTAACGATATAGTTGGATGAAACGACATTCTTTCCAGAAATATACATCAATATCTAGAGAGATACAACAGAAAACACACACATTAGAGTATATACCATCATGTGCTACAACTATTATATAAAACATATAAACATAAGGAAAAACATATCCAACTCAATATTCAATCGTTTGCCTAAATATACCATTTTCCTCTATATATACAAGAAAGGGAAACGTGTTGTAATGTAAGTGCGGGTGTTGTGGCAACACTGCCTCACTTCCAAGTTGTGTTAGCTAGTGCCCGGTCGTGCAAGCGGTACCTTCGTTATTGTGGGTTTATGTTCGTGTTGCGTAGTGAATAAGGCGCTGCAAAGGATCGTGAGGAACTGCTGTGGAAGGAGGAGACAGAAGGTGAGCACATTGTGTGAGTGTTAGTTTATGGTTTGGTTCCTTTTAGTGTGTTTATCAACCACCCCGCCTCACCCTTCATCACTGGTAACTCATCTCCCACTCAAACCTGTTCCATTCCCCTTCACTATCCCCATTTTGCTTCCTCTACATTTTTTGTTTCCATTAATAGCCTTACAAAAATTAATGGGAAAGTAAAGGTTATGTTGTATGTTATATATATACAGTATATTTATTGTGACTTTCCTCCCCGCTGTTGTTGTGCATTATACGTGCTTGGCCGTCTCTCATCACCCCCACCTGCCCCTTGTTACCCCCATCCCCCTCCCGAGCCTTGTTTATCCCCACCTTCACTTCCCGCCCCCACCTTCCCTTCCCATCCCACCCAAACCTTCCCTTCCCATCCCCATCCTCCCTCCCCACCACCACCTTCCCCTCCCAACCCCACACCCACACCCACCTTTTTTCCCTCCCTATATTTATTAACGGTTGCAAGGCATATAATTGATATTGTATTCATACGTATACATATTATGAAACATATGTATACTGTACAGGCCATAGGGTGATCGAAAACTCTACTGACAAACCTTTTGAGGATACAAATTAGTAGGGATATAAAATCTACGATTTGCATGGCCCTTCATCTCAAGTAAATTCCGAACTAAGGTAAGATTTTACGGTGTGACAGTTACAAGCCCCATCGATGTTTGTGTAGCCTATAGGTATGTTATATATAGTCTTCAGTCCTATATATATCCTTCCCTCCGCAAATGTATTATAAGGGAGATATAGGGTAAAACACAGTCTTGTCTGCATAATGACAAGTCCTGTGTTACGGGATTTCTGCTGTATAGATTTTTTTTCCCTCCTACCTTACTCGGGGGACCTTACAGTTGCGCGATCCAGTGCTGCTTTGGTAATTGCGTACATCTTATTTTCCCTCCCCTATGACATTTTCAGAGTCCCCACTGCACAAAGCCACTGTCACTTTGTTTATGTTCTCTCTGCCGGATTACACTTTTCCCGCTATCCACGTATTACTTTTAGGTTAGGTTAGGTTAGGTTAGGTTTCTTAGTTAGGTTCATGACAAGGGATCAGCTGGTAGGTATGGGATAAACTAGGGACACATACTAGCTGGTAGGTAAGGGTTATTTTTGTATCCAACGTTCTAGGTTAGGTTACTCTGTTTTTTTACTTCAACAAATCGGTAAACCCGAGCCAAGTTTTGGCAAATGTTGGCTGAGTTTTCAAATTTTGGGGTTTAATGGACATGAAAACTCGAGCGAACTTTCAAAATTCAATTACTGTTTTTTTTTACTTTGAAAAATGCCCCCTATTTTTCCCCTTTTACCCCGCAATTTCCCTGATCTTCCTAGCCCTCCCCACTAGTGGGGGCCGTGTTTTTAGATTGTTGGATAATGGGTAAATACTCATTTGCGACAGTCCTTGGTATAAAACAACACTGTATATCAAAGAAAAAATGCCAAAAAAAAAAACACATGCTAAAACTCGTGACTGTCACACCGTATCAATTTACCCGAACTAACAATATAAAGACGGAACTATGAACTACTGTATATAACGGCTATATGTTCATGCAATTAAGCATATATACTCTGATTTGATTGCATTATCTTCAATAATCGTATTCGGTGGCTTATTACGGGAGGCACATGATCGAATCTCCCACGGCAGCGATATTTTTGTATATACAGTATTTCAAAATTTGCGTTTGCTTTAGTTTGTACTTAGACTGGCATTATAAGAAGTGAAATAAAAACAAATGCAGCTATTGTGTTAATTTCATATAAATTACGCTTTGATTGTCATAGGTTAATATCTGCAATAATTCTATAGTTTAGGATATAATATGGTAATCTATGCTACGATATAAGATTATGTTGGGATATATTAAGTTATGAAAGGATAAAATTAGGTTAAAATAGTTAGGCTAGCTAAATTATGGTAGTTATAATATTGTAAGCCTACTGTAACAAACACACATATATTGTAAGCCTACTGTAACAAAGACATATATATTGTAAGCCTACTGTAACAAACACACATATATTGTAAGCCTACTGTAACAAACACACATATATTTCTATAAACTCGACATACTTGAACCTATTTTAAAAATAATAGGATGCCAAACATTAGTTTAATTGTATCCACAATAGAAATAGAAACAATAGTCGTTCTCCGAGGGGCTCAAACTCCTACACTTTGAATTCATGCCTATTACGGTTACTACTGTGCTACTAAATAACCTGACAACCGTCGGTGTATTCTCGTTCGTAATTATCTTACACGTGAGTGACTACATTTGTCATTGTATTATCGGTCAAAACTATCATAATTGCGTTAATATGGTATAAACTCGACTTTTTGTTAGCGATTACGAAACACAAAGGAAATAATATTCAGGCCACAATAGTAATAAAGCCGGGGAACCGGGGAGCGAATAATAGTAGATGACGACGGTCATGACAGTGTGATAGGGAGATGACGACGGTCATGACAGTGTGATAGGGAGATGACGATTCCATGCCCAAGGTCTAAGAATGACGGAAAGTAAGTCCCTTTAGGAGAAAGAGGGGGGCCAGGGTAATCACGGATTGCAAAGGTGTTATATTTGAGTAATGAAAGCTAATTTCCTTTTACTTGTTTTTTGTTTGATTAATATTTTATATTGAACTCTATTTCATTAAGTTTCATGGAGAAGTTATATAATATGTAAAATAATATGAGTCTTAGTTTCAATATATACAAAAACTCTAGGTAAATACTGAGATTGTGTATGTTGGTAACTTTATATCCTGATGATGAACAGATAAACAGTCGAAATATTGAAAACAACAGATGTTCGGTATTACCCGGGTCCTCCTCTTTCACCGTGAACATATTACTTGTATCATAGTAAGAGTAGAATACCAATACTTATTTATAACAATATTCATAAATAATAGAGTACAAATCATAGTATTCTCAACATATTCACACATCTGCCACTGATGGGATAATTATATTGATTTATTGAGAAAGGGTGAAAACGCACACAAGCAGCTTAGGTCAGATCGCGGTGACACAATTATGTGATACAACAGGATGAACAATACAAGGTATAACAATATTAGTTTAGGTTAACATGTGTGTCAATTATGTGATACGACAGGATGAACAATACAAGGTATAACAATATTAGTTTAGGTTAACATGTGTGTCAATTATGTGATACGACAGGATGAACAATACAAGGTATAACAATATTAGTTTAGGTTAGCATGTGTGTCAATTTCATGCTGACTAATCCACAAGCTAAATCGTTCGGCCCCATGCATATGACAGCAACGGCAACATGACAGTGGAGTCCACTGCATAAAGTGTATAGAGTAATTAAAAGAGGTAATACAGTTATACTACCGGGTATATAACTATAGCTAATGGATATAAAAGGCCTCTTATATGATTGCGGTATCACTTTTGATACTTGGTGTTACCATTCTTGCCAACCACAAAGTACCAACACCCATACAGTTGGTTACCCTGTTCTCCTCCGTACCAATTCGCGTGAGATTGAATCAATTGTTCGGGCAATTTCTTGCGATTATTAGTGATTATGCTGTGTTACAGATTTAACAGCTCTAGCTTATCAGCCTCCCAAATCATTAATTTGAGGTGAAGTGGGTTTGTATCTATGCCCCCCCCCCCCCTCTTCTTTCCACCTTACAAAGTGTCTATTACCCCACTTCTCCTAGTCCAGCCACCCTCCTCTGCCTCCCCTCCTATCACTTATATTCCCCACCAGTGTAACTATTACCACCATCGCTTCCACCCTTCCCCTTCTAGTCCAGCCACCCTCCTCTGCCTCGCCTCCTATCACTTATATTCCCCACCAGTGTAACTATTACCACCATCGCCTCCACCCTTCCCCTTCTAGTCCAGCCACCCTCCTCTGCCTCCCCTCCTATCACTTATATTCCCCACCAGTGTAACTATTACCACCATCGCCTCCACCCTTCCCCTTCTAGTCCAGCCACCCTCCTCTGCCTCGCCTCCTATCACTTATATTCCCCACCAGTGTAACTATTACCACCATCGCCTCCACCCTTCCCCTTCTAGTCCAGCCACCCTCCTCTGCCTCCCCTCCTATCACTTATATTCCCCACCAGTGTAACTATTACCCCCATCGCCTCCACCCTTCCCCTTCTAGTCCAGCCACCCTCCTCTGCCTCGCCTCCTATCACTTATATTCCCCACCAGTGTAACTATTACCACCATCGCCTCCACCCTTCCCCTTCTCCCCCATCGTAGCTCTTCAGCCAGAAAGGACACACTGGAGATTCTCCCTGGCTGAGTAGACGGACTGCTGCAGCGTCTCTGTTTCTCTAATGTAGAGCTTGTGAAATATATAAACTGAGGAATCAAATATATATCCTGTAAACGATCTGCTTGCCTATTACTGTTGAGGTCTGGGTGTCAAGCATAGTTATGTGTCATATAATCCAACATACGGCACATACACTTACATGTTAATACCTTCTTCATGCCTAAGATAATTTAAGATTTTCAGTCAAATCACTTAAAACTCTCGGTGCTGGTGCCGCCAGATACGAGAACTTGATCAACTTTCTGGAATTTTTCCTTCCTGCCGAGACGGATTATAAACTTATCTCGCAGTCGTCTGTTATTTCAAATTATTATCGCAATTTCTAGCGCCTACACTTAGCTCGATAATGGACCTGGCGGGAATTATTATAATGTGGACTACTTGAATATTGGTAAAGCCTTCCTGGTGCCAGCTGTCTTGAGGATGCTAAGCGAAACAGTAAGTCGGAAATGTAAAGATTATTAATGTCTGGGATTACCTGAGATATTTTCGAACCACTACAGAACTCTGATTTATTTTCTTGAAATGTGTAATATATATATATATATATATATATATATATATATATATATATATATATATATATATATATATATATATTACGTTTTGGCTGTTCTTTTGTTCTATGCGAATAAAGGAGACGAAAGGCAAAGCTGCCTGTGACAAATAGCAGGAAGTGCCCATAAGGAAAGTATTTATATAGGATAGAATTAAATTAGCCTGAAAGGTAATGAACGCTTACATACCTACTGAATTTAAATATACCGGTATTCATAAACTTGACCAGAGAGAGAGAGAGAGAGAGAGAGAGAGAGAGAGAGAGGACAGAATAATGCCATGGACAGAGAGGACGGCAGACAGTATAGGAGGAAGTATAACACAATATAATTATAATGGTCAGACCGGAGCTTTAACACCGTGTTGAAGAGGGGACGGGCATGAAGGCGGGAGGGGAGAGGGGATGGATGGTACACCGTGGAGGCAAGGATGTTTAATTAAAATGAACAGAATATTGGGAGAATAGAGTGAATACAAAGAGTAATTTAATTTATTATAAAATAGAGGACGCGGGAGAGTAAATAATGAAAGAGATAAATAACGATGTACGCTTGATGATTAATACTATAACATAGATAGAATTACTTACTCATTTGTGTGTATATGCAAGCTAGAGAACATTGTTTATTAATTTGCATAATAAATGTCGTAATTTATACACAAGTTGCTAATTATAAAGTGATTTTGTTTGTAAGGTAATATAAATATTAAGTGTGAGCCAAGAGCTCACTTCCCCCTATTATATCTTGATATTATGCATTATGTATCACCTAGTCAGTCTCGTTATTAGTTTCCACCTTCATTAACATATAATTAGTTATTTGGCTGTTGTATCACCTAGTCAGTCTCGTTATTAGTTTCCACCTTCATTAACATATAATTAGTTATTTGGCTGTTGTATCACCTAGTCAGTCTCGTTATTAGTTTCCACCTTCATTAACATATAATTAGTTATTTGGCTGTTGTATCACCTAGTCAGTCTCGTTATTAGTTTCCACCTTCATTAACATATAATTAGTTATTTGGCTGTTGTATCACCTAGTCAGTCTCGTTATTAGTTTCCACCTTCATTAACATACAATTAGTTATTTGGCTGTTGTATCGTCTCCCAAGTGGATGTTGGTGTATCGCTGATAAGGGAGGGATGTGAGTGGAAGCTGCCTGTACTGCTGTTTGCTGATGATACAGTTCTGATGAGCGATAATGAATGGGAGTTGCAGGGTCTGGTAAAATAATGTGTTTGGAACAGTGTGCGAAACACGGAATCTGAAGGTAAATGCTGGGAAGAGCAAGGTTATGGTCTTAGAAAGTGGTGAAGCCACAGAGTGTGAGGTGAAGTTGAACGGTCAGGCTATGGAGATTATCAACTCATTTAACTAACTGGGCAGTGTGTTGAGTAAAGATGGGACTATGGATGAAGAAGTGCGGGAGAGGGTGCAACAGGGGAAGAGGGTTGTAGGAACGGTGAAAGCAGTAACAAGAAATAGGGTGGTGAGCATGGAAGTGAAGAAGTCCTTGCATGATAGTGTGGTAATCCCGACACTGACTTACGGAAGCGAAGCATGGATGTTGGAGAAGAGACTCAGACCAAGAGTGAGAGGGGTTTAAATGAGTTACTTAAGAAGTGCGTGCAGAGTTACATGGAGGGATAGACAGACAAATGAGGAAGTAAGAAGGAGGTGTGGTGTGGAGGTAGATGTGCTGGAAACTGTGAAAAGGAACACCTTGAGATGGTTCGGCCATACGGAACATATGGGAAGCGAGAGAATGACTAAGAAAGTGTATGAGAGCGAGGAGGAAGGACAGAGAGGGAGAAGTAAGCCGAAAGAGAGGTGGAAGGATGGGGTGAGGAAGTATGTGGATGAAGGCAGTGCTGGTTGGGAGGAGGGGCATCGACTGACTGGGAACAGAGGTGCATGGGGGAGGTTCGTTCGTGGCCACCCCTTCGTGGATCACGGCGTCAGGCAATAGATAGATAGATAGTTCTCTCCCAAGACAAACAGTTGTTTAATCATCACCCTACTAACTCTTGCATCAATATATTTACTGGAGGGTCAATTGAGCCATTTCTGGGCTATTACAGTATTAGTGTGTGAGACTGCAGTACAGTTTGGCCCTTAGCATGATCCCTCCCCTTTTGTACAATGGCGCATTACATTAACAATTAAGTTTATATGTATGATATTCATCTTCCATATTATTTACAATATGTGCATGTCTTTCTGCTTCTATTATAAACATTAAAGTATATTTGCATTTATACAAACATTTAGCGATGTTACTGTATCAGTGTCCACCATAGTATCACTCTCCCCCCCCCCCCCCCATCAGTTTGTCATCTGTTTATCATTGATGTTCTTCCCATCAAAGGTTTTACCATTCATACTGCCTGATATGCCCTCTATTCAAAATTCTCACCTTATCTGTTGCAGTATTTACCAAAGTTTCTTTAAAATTATATGCTCTACAGTAATGCTTTGTCTGTGTTTCATTATATATAATTGTATACTGTATTTGTATTAATATTTTTCAGTTCACATAAGATAACTAATTTATATATTGTATTCCATCCTTACTTAACATAATGTTCCTTTTATCTCTATTGGTTTCTTGTTCCATTCACAACTTAACTGCTCTCCTACTGTTGGTGTCTCTTTCTGTCTACATAGCCAAATAACCAATAGTATAATTGACGAAATTCATCGAAGCAAAACAATAAATTCCACAACTAATGATTCCAGTTAAAGTGTATTGCCATCAAAGTCGTGGCTGCTGCTATCCGTGCATGTATAGCAGCTGGCTATTATAATATTCATGGGAGTTGAAGCGGTGCGTGTACGTGGCGCCAGGCTATAATTGGACTCCTATTTTTGTGATGGATGTACAGTCTACGACAGAACTTGTTGTCATGGCCTGAGGCAATGTGTTAGTTCACTTTTCTTTTAATAGATGGCCCTTTAATGGCTTCTAATAAAAGGGGGCAGGGTTAGTATAGAGGTTGGAAGGAGGAGGAGTCAAACGTGTGTGTGTGTGTGTGTGTGTGTTCTAGAACAGCACTCAGAATAACTTTATTTTAACATAACGCACAGGCTATATTAGCCCATGCCGGATCACAAATAAGTAACACACATCAGGTGTTGCGTTATTTATGAAATTTAATATACAGACAATCAAGTTTCTATTCTTCGAACTTCCCATTCCCCCCTCCTCCCCTTCTCTCTTCTGCCTTCCCCTATCTCCCCCCTTCTCTCTTTTTCTCTCCCCCTTCTCTCTCCTAACCGAATATATAACTTTCCTCATCGTCGTGTTCAAAGCTGTCCATAAAAAATCTTTGGTGTTTTAATAATACTGTTCTTTTTACCTTTACTGATTCTCAATTATTAACTCGTATTCTATTATTTACCTTATACAATGTGTTATAGAAAATAAATATATACAGTATGCTCCGTTGCAAAACACTCAAAGTTGCCAACCTTGGCGTCCTGGTTAGTGTAAACAATCGTATAAATATATAAGTAATTGAAACGGGATGTTACAATCCACGCATCAAGACAAGTTGGATCACATTGTAATCTAGCTTTGACCAAATTATAACCAAATATATTTATCATAAAGACAAGATAATATCGGCCCAGTTAGAGAAAACACTTTAGATGAGCCGAAACGTGTTTTTTGTTTAATAAAAACAAATTTTCATATTAGAGTAAAAAATCTTTTCTTCCATATCACTATTCACAGCACTGTGGTTGACCAATTCATAATCTACCTTAACATGTTGTTGTTGTTGTTCCCCAAGCTGCCTGGCCGAACAGCCCCAAGGCCAAGGCCATAACCGAGCGCCCCCACAGAACCCTCCCTGCCGACCACAATAAAGCCTGGGTGACCGAAGCCACTCCATGGCGGGGAACTAAGGAGGGTGCGGAAACGCCCGGGAAACCAAAGACCCACCCAGGGCCCTGTACCCCTCAGCAATTATGAAGAGAAAGTTGAGGGGCAAAGGAAAAATTTGACGCTTTGGCTTCCAATCTTGGTAGATTGAGAGGTCAATCCACGGAAGAGATCTAGAAAATATATAAGTAAAAGGAACAGTCAGAGTAAGCTATGGGTATGGCAGAGATCGCTCAGTTCTCACTCTGATAGACCAGCCCATCACCACATGACTAGAACCCAATCCTCTCAACATCAGCTAGGAAAGGCCCTAGAAAGCCGCCTTTGGCGGGGGGATAGCACCCCTATTTCAACCCTTTCGGGGTTGGGCATCCGCCTACCTTAACATGTCATATTACATATTACCTTAACATGTAATATGACACGCTATGATTATTGAATTATACTTTTCTCAGTGGATTCTTAATTACTAGCTTAATTACTGTGGCTTCCCATTATCAGTAAACAGTTCGGCGTTACCCATTGTAATGATTTACTATAAAGTAAGTCATCAAATTGAACAATTAACGATAATCCAAGTAATCTTGTTATGTTGTTTTAAAGTTAATATACTGTAAATTGTTTAGGCTTTTATATTTTTACTTCGTATTGTTTAAATTATCGTCCAAACATAATTAAAAGTATACTATAGCTCTGTGTATGTTACCTTGAATTAAATTTAATATGTATTATTTCACCATCATTATGTTACGGTGAACATTGGAAACACATACACATTATATAATACATATAAAGGGATCTTAAATGTAAAAATTTACAATTTATATTTATGAAATCAATATGATCTCCACCCACAAGCTGCATCAACGAGAAGCTGTATTCTCGTTGGAGCTGATTTTTTTCAACTTATATTAGGGCGGCGACGGATTCCCCCCCCCCCCCCCCCCTGCCCCCCGATACCACTCTTCCCGCCCTTTCCAATCCTAACCTGAACCACATTCCACTCCATGACATGATGGCCCACAAATTCTCTATTGGGTTCATGTCACACACCCTTGTGGACCAGCTAAACCCCGGATGGGGTCAGGTCAGGTGAAGGTATTGAAGGATAAACCTTCACAACGGAACCTCGTAGCTACTTTCTACTTTTCCTATTTTCTGAAGAGTGTAGAGAGGGGAGAAGGGGTGTTGGAGAGAGACGAAGTTGTTATAGTGGCTTTGTTATGTGTGTTATTAGTCTGTATACGTCGTAAGGCTCAGGATGGCCAGGACACGCACTGAAGACAGCAGCATCTCCTCAATAATGCTAATACCTTTTCTAGTTTGCCTGGACCAGTGTGTGTGTGTGTGTGTGTGTGCTTGTGCTTGTGTGTGTGTGTGTATGTGTGTGTGTGTGTGTGTGTGTGTGTGTGTGTGTGTGTGTGTGTGTGCGTTTTATGTTATCATGTGTGAGTGATTTGTGCCCATTACGTTGTATGTGATCATGTGTGTGATGTGCGTTTTATGTTATTGGGTGTGAGTGTGTGTGTGTCTGTTTTGTATCCTGTGTTAGTGTTGGAGGCGTTTGGTGGTGTGGTGAAATTAATACAAAATAGATTATGTATATGTAAATTCAAAACAATCGCATATTATTATTCTGCGTATTTTAGAAGGTATCTTTTATGTCCTTGAGAGAGAGAGAGAGAGAAAATGAGAGAGAGAGAGAGAGAGAGAGAGAGAGAGGTGGGAGGGAGGGAGGGAGGGGAGAGGAAGCGGGTGAAGGAGAGTTGGGGTGAAAGGGGGAGGAGGGGGGAATGGAAAGTGCGAAGGATAGAAACTTTATTGTCTGTGTATTAAATTCCATAAATAACGCAACACCTAATGTGTGTTACTTATTTGTGATCCAGCATGGGCTAATTTTATAATATAGCCTGTGTGTTATGTTAAAATAAACTTATTCTGCGTGCCGTGCCGTTCTCGAACACACACACACACACACACACATACGTTTGACTCCTCCTCCTTCGAACCTCTATATTAACCCCGCCCCGTTTTATTAGAAGCGATTAAAGTGCCATCTATTAAAAGGTGAGTGAACTAACACATTGCCTCAGGCCAAGACAGCAGTTCTGTCGTAGACTGTACTGTGACGCTTCTGCATAGTAACCACTTGCGGGCATGCGCGCGCGTCGGCTGCCCAGCCGTTTAGAAACCGGCTGGTGGTAGCCGGCCGGTAGACTTTCCCTTAGTATATATCCTACGACAATGTAACTAATGTCTGGGATATTCCTATGTTGTTTCACAGCTTGAAGCTGCCCTTATTCTTAACCAACGCATCTTAGTATATTTTATTCTCGATAGTTGATTGTTTCATTATAATATATAAGATGTAAATCTAGTGAGAGCGGGAAGAGACGAGCGGGAGAGAGAGACCGGCTTGGGACGTTGCTTCGCGCGGAGAGACCAGCTTGGGACGAGCCTGAAGCGCTGCCACATGCATTTGATTGCAACGTTAGGCTTAGTTTCGACTCACGTACGGGGTAGAGGATTTTTGGCCAGGCAACTGTGTTGAGTGTTGCCAAGCCTGGGATGTATTCTGCATGCCTAGGGGGGGGGGGGGGGGGTCCAGACAGATTCAAGACTTAGAGCTCACCTCATTGTCGTACCCTTTGGACCCCCTTGATATCTATCCCTCTCAACCCCACTTAGAAATTTCTCTCTTACTTTGTATACCTTCTTTCCACTACTTCACCAATCTATTTAATTATCCCATCCCCTTGATAGACCTTATATCTATTATTGTATTAACGACGAGCTCTCAGATAACTAGATAGGATTTTGGGCCTTATGCAGGGATGTAATTGTTAATGAGACCTAGGAAGCTTTTTTTTTGTCTCATATTTGGTGGTTTCATGCTTGCTAGTGTGTTCTTGTGTCAGGTTAGCAGGGGCTAGACCGGAGGGGAGGCTTTTTGCGATCCTTTAAGTAAAGTCTGCTGGTGCGAGTCCTGTGGACCCGCACGACTTTACTAGGATACCCGTGGGAGTCTGGGGGCATTTTCTTGTCTGTGTCCCTGTGTGTCTAGCGTTGTGTTGTGTGAGGGCCATTGCCTCGTCCACTCAGCACTGCGCTAGCACGTCTTGCTTTTGTTTTAGGGTCGCCAGGAGAGAGTCAGATACGTGCGATCTGAGTCTCTCAAGAGAGCACCCTTTCAATTAGAGTAATTTGGCGCACAGACCTGGGCACGTCCCTAGGCTAGAGCAGGTGGCTCAGCCCGGGTATCCGAAGCCTATATCCTTCCGGCTAGACCTCTGCCACCTGGCAGATTAACAGCTAGGGGTTTATTATCTCTGTTTGTTTGTTATTGTGCCACAGTTTACCGTTTTTGTGAGCATTGTGAGTCAGGGTGTGGCTTAGAGACTCTGTCCGAGCAGGCTTGCCTGACTAAGAGTGAGAAGCACACCTGTACGTGGTTATGTTGCGAGTTGCTGCCTTTATTTAATTATACCTATGCCATTATACACTGTATGTCCTATCACTAGTATTTATTCCTGCTTATGAGTTAAGAGTTCTCTAAATCCGTAACGTACTTTCTTTGCTAAGCATCAGAGCCTACAGTAGCCGCATGCAGTTTAGAAACCCGCATCTTGTCTACCTGTACGATGTTTTGAGGACTGTTTGCTTTCACCTTCTTTCACGCAGGGGTGATTAGTTGTATTAATTAACGTAACGTTAAAGGTGCTTTCTTCTAGTTTGTTATTAAATTGTTTCTGCAATTTAATTCCGTTATCTATCTTTTCCTTAAAGCTTTAAGTCAACTTAATTGTGTGATCTTTTATATAGCCTGCTTGACTATCAGCAGTCTATAGTGCGTGCACCCTGTAACCGAGTCATAGGATACCTTGTTGTCCAGGCAGGACTCTTGACGGTTTAGGGTGGTTTGTTGCCTGGGTTTATAGATAAGGGTTGGATCTAGCGTTTTCCGTTGTTGCCGCATACCTAGTCCAATAGAAAGAGCCCAGTGTTTATATATCCCAGGACGTAACCGTACATATCCAGTTTCTACCTTCGGACATAGGCTGATAGCATGCATATTCAACCGTTCAACATGGTGAAGCCAGGAGGTCTTATTCCAGACGGTCAATGAGACATTGAGATAGTTTTGAGCGCTTCAACCGGCTCGTTCATGGCATGGTGGCCTTACCATCGTAGACCACGATGCCTGGCCCTGATGCAATATCGGACTTCTCAGAGCTGCTTCGCCACTATCTCGCCACCTCACTCACGGTCTCCGACCCTCTCTTTCCAAAATGCCACCTATTGAGTTATTAACTCACTAGGCACTGCCCCCATTAGCATATTTTGAATATGAGAATATTCATACAATGCTAATTTATTGGATCCAGCGAGGGTATTTTATATGGCGTGTCGGTGGGCTTTGTGGTAATGCACTGAAACCAAGTGCAGCAAAAAATCCATCCTATTAATATCTTCCATCCCATTGATATATCGGGATTTGAACCCGGGAACTTAGGATTACCAGACCAGTGGCAAGAACATTACACCACACCTCTCCTCCAAATATTAAAAAAAAAACATAGTGAGTGAGAAGATCAATAGGTTGTGTGAATGTGTGAAGTCAGAGGTGACAAGTCAAGATCTTGAGACAAAGGTGAAGCACCTTCAGGAAACAGAGCCTCACTGAGCCAAACTGGGATGCAGTCAGACGCTCATGGTGTGATACAATGGGATACTACAGGTACAGTAAAAGTTAAATTTGATTTGGTTATTTGAAATAGTTTTGGTTGGAATCTCATTTAGTAAAAACTAATGAAATACATGTATTTTGGTACTATAGTTTTGTATTGAGATATTGCCGTGATACGTCTTTACCCTAGAGTGAGTTATTTTAAAGGGAGGTTTGCTTTTTCTTGACCTCTTTCAACCTTATGTTTAGCCAAATTAGTGTTTGAGATTTTAAGACGTTTACTCCATTAGTTTGTTGATTTTTAGACCTTTTGTGGCATTTAGGTGTCTGGGGTTTTTCCTGGCACGTGATATCGAGCCGGTAATTTAGAAGGAATCTGCTTCTGCAGGCATATTTTACTTCCGAAAAATTTACAAAGTGATCTCGAAGGGTGGTTTGTTGGTATTATTTTAAGGCTTGATGGAGGTGGGGGGGAGACTAAGGAAAAACAAATTATGAACAAAAAATACAAATATCCCTTGGAGGATTTTGTTTTACCATCCATTTGTCTGCAACCATACTGTATACAACAAACGAGTGAACAATGCTTGTACAGGGTATGGTGAATTATATATGTTGTGGTATCATGTTTGTACCGGTATATCATATGTTGGGTATTGTTGATATTGGTCAGTGTGCTCTTTGTGCGATATATTTATATATACCGTGCACTTTACCGATGGGAAGAGAGCAGGGTGGATGTACAGTTACCCACATAAGTTATGGTCCTCTCCGTGATCTTATGCATGGAAATATAATGCGCATGATTAGATAGCGAGTGTGTTTTTTTTTTCAGTGGTCAACTCATCTGATTAGTCAACCGATTATTAAAAGAAGCACACTCGTAATATATTCATACTATTTTACTTTCATACAAAACATCACGACGAGGAACCTACCTTATGTGGCCAACTGTACGGTATGTGCCTGAATATTGCATTTCGTTTCAGAGATTACTTTATCATTTCAATATATACCGGTATAAAGAAGGTCCATATGTAGCATTTTATCTGCAATCGTGCAACATGATTCTATTATGAGTGACGTCAAAAATAATAATATATAATACAAATGGAATCGCATGTCCGGCGTGCAAACAAATTTCAGGTGAACAAGTATATTTATAAGTACCTATATAAAATAAAAACTCACAGGGAAACGTTGTGTTCATAATTATTATCTAAATGTATTATATATAAATTATTAGTGGGTTAGATTAGGTAAATCTTATGTTGATTAGGCGAGGTTAGTGTAGGAGAGATTAGGTTGGGTTAAGTTAGCCTATGTTAAGATAGATTAGGTTAAACTGCCTGTAACGAGTGTCTCTCACAAACTTGAATGAGTGATAGAGAGCCAAAATCAAGGTAAGTTGGAGTAAAAAAAGTCTGAACACGCCGAGTTTGAAGTAAAGCCATAGATTGAAGGACAGGCAGATTGAGGGAGAGAGGTCCAAAACTTACATGTTGATATTTTAAAATATTAATTCAAAACCTGCTGATCATCAGGTAAAGTCATGAGGTGAATTATAAATCCCTAAGTTGTTTATTAGTTGTTTGCGTACACTATCTACATGTCATAGTGTTCAAATATATATTACACAAAAACAAGTCATCTGAAATGCATAAATAGTGTTATAACGATTCAATGAAACTAAATATGAAGCAGACCCATGGTAGTTTCTTATGTTTCCGTTAGTTATCGATAAATCAGTTGCTAAGTGATACAATTTACCGTCAGCTGAGACGAAACCGAGTACAGTCTATACATGGGCAATATGCAACAGTAGAAGGATGCAACAAAGTGGCATAATTGCAGCAAGTTCATCTAAACGCAAGAGAGGGTAATTATCCATTGAATATTATTGGATTATTTATGACTCTTATTGGTCGTTTTTTTAAATGTGTCCAACTGGCTCAGTGCCACCTCCACTTCACAAAGGCGAATAATATTCCACCTAAGTTGTTGAGGGGGATTGGGGAGGTGAGATGTCTCTTAAGAATTAGAGTGAAGTACAAAGGAGTACAAAGGAGTACAAACGAAATCAAGCAACAACAGATCTAGTGACCCTTCTAGGTTGCTTGTCCTCCAAAACACTGAGGATCAAGTGTCCAAACAGTGGTTTAGAGTGGGTAAGGGAACATTGGAAAGGGAATTACTGCCCTGGAACTAATGTCCGTGGCAGGATTAGGAAGTTAGTAGAGGACAGATGGGTTAGTAACTGAGGGGGGGATAAAATAAAGTTATTCATTTACAAACGCAGTCAGTCGCGGGTTTGATGCGAGATATTTGTCTAGGCGGAGTTTAAATGAATCAACGGTGATGCAGTCTATAACGTTTCGGGGAAGCCCATTCCAAAAGTTGACAACTCGATTGAAGAAGAAATTCTTAGATTCGTGCGAGTTAAAAGATTTACCAATAATTTTGCAACCATTTCCCCACGTGTAATTAGATTGGTCGATAGTCAAGTACTTACTACAGTTCATATTGCCGATGCCTTTGATGATTTTGAACACTTGAATTAAGTCACCTCTTAATCTGCGCTGGGTTAAAGGAAATAGATTTAATTCTCTAAGACGGTCTTCGTATGGTTTGTTCTTTAGGCTAGGTATCATTTTGGTAACTCTACGTTGAACTCATTCTAGCTTGTTTATATCTTTTTGGTAATAAGGGCACCAGGATTGAACGCAGTATTCGAGAAGAGGGCGGACTAAGGAATTGTAAAGGGTTAGGATAACTTATTTGGATTTATGCTCAAATGACCTGCCTATAAAGCCAATTATTTTGTTTGCCTTCTTAACAACTTCTGAACATTGTTGACTCGGTTTTAGGTTACTCGATATTGTTACTTCCAGATCAGTTTTTCTGTTTACATTCTTAAGCTGAGTGCCATTCATCGAATAGTTTGCTTTCTCATTTAGGTATCCGATATGTAGTACTATACATTTATCCGCATTGAAACTCATTTGCCAAATTTGGGCCCAACATGACAATTTATCTAGATTGTGTTGCATATCGTCAACTTGTTCTTTTGAGAGTACGCTATTTGCAATTTTTGTATCGTCAGCAAATTTTGAGATTGTACAGGTGAGACCCTCATCTATGTCGTTGATGTAAATTAGAAAGAGAATTGGTCCTAGTACCGATCCCTGGGGTACCCCGCTACTTACATTGGTCCATTTAGATGCCTTACCGTTTATGGCTACTCTCTGCTTTCTGTTGCTGAGCCAATTTTCTATCCATTTCAAGTAAAGGAGGAAAGGAAGCATATTCCACCTAAGAGCGCACATAACTTTTATATATTACGGCTAACTGGTAAAGAAGTTCAAATTTCTTAGATGCAGCTACTTTTCAAGACCAAATGGACCACAAGAGGTGCGGTTCAGTGCTACCACACTTGTCAGGTTTTATCATTTGAGACCTGATAGCAAGGTATGATCTTTCTAGGAATATAGTTCACATGAAATATCTGTTCTACCTGGACAAAAAATCCCTTCAGAAGTGATATACGTTTCTTCATGAGAGCAATGACAAATTATACTATATACTGGTGAAGAAAGAGCATTGGCTGCAATAGATGTGTGAATTAAGACACAAATGCCGAGCAGGGACCCAGTTTATTCAACGTTTCGCCAGTAAGGCTTATTCAGGAATAACATACAGTAGGGGAGGACAGTCAACAAAATATATCTCTTACCATAAGAAAACAACAACACAAAAACAACAGCATGAAATGTTCAAATAGTTTAGTCTGGTTCTTGACTCGTTAATAAATATGCAAGTGGTTTGGCTAGTGAAAAGGAACCTTTATTTAAGTTCATGGTATCATTCATTACGATATGAGCTGACTCAAAGCATCTACGTTTAACAGTATTTGTTTCACATTTTATCAATCTAGCTTCATTATATTGCATTCTGTGTTATTCCTGAAGAAGCCTACATGGCGAAACGTTGAATAAACTGGGTCCCTGCTCTGCATTTGTGTCTTAATTCACACATAGTATATACTATTTTGAACATTCTGCAACGGGTGTTGTGTAATTCACAGTTTGTTTCTGTCCACCTTGAGGATCTCCTCGGAATGAACCGCTGGGTCGTTGAGATACTAACCATTCCTTGTAACTCCTCATAGGTTCATCCATTACAGTTCTCCTTCTATATCCCTCCCCATCCATTACAGTTTTAAACCTTCGTTCCTTTCCACTCACTTCACTTCCTTCCATTCATTCCATCTCTCCCCATTCATTTCTGTTATATCCATTCATGGAAGATAGCTTTAGTTACAGTTTTTCTATATCGTTCCTCTACAGTCTACACTCATTGCATTTATCTTCGTTAATTCCAGTTCTCTCCATTCATGTTCAGTTCTCTCCATGCATTCCACTTCTCTCCATTAATTCCAATTATCTCCATGCATGTTCAGTTCTCTCCATTCAATCCAGTTTTCTCTATTAATTCCAGCTCTTTCTAGTCATTCCAGTTTTCTCCATTCATCCCAGTTTTATCCAGTAATTCCTTTTATCTATTCATTCCAGTTCTATTCATTCTTTCCAGTTCTATCCATTAATTCCTTTCATCTCCATTCATTCCAGTTATCTCCATTCATCCCAGTTCTATCCAGTAATTCATGTTATCTCTATTCATTCCAGTTCTCTCCATGCATCCCAGTTCTATCCAGTATTTCCTTTTATCTCTATTCATTCCAGTTATCTCCATTCATCCCAGTTCTATCCAGCAATTCCTTATATATCCATTCATTCCAGTTCTATCCATTCATTCCAGTTCTATCCATTCATTCCAGTTCTATCCATTAATTCCTTTTATCTCCATTCATTCCAGTTCCATTCATTCATTCCAGTTCTATCCATTAATTCCTTATATCTCCATTCATTCCAGTTCCATCCATTCATTCCAGTTCCATCCATTCATTCCAGTTCTCTCCATTTATTCCAGTTCTCTCCATTCATTCCAGTTCCATCCATTCATCCCAGTTCTATCCAGCAATTCCTTTTATCTCCATTCATTCCAGTTCCATCCATTCATTCCAGTTATCTCCATTAATTCCTTTTATCTCCATTCATTCCAGTTCCATCCATTCATCCCAGTTCTATCCATCAATTCCTTATATATCCATTCATTCCAGTTCTATCCATTCATTCCAGTTCCATCCATTCATTCCAGTTCTCTCCATTTATTCCAGTTCTCTCCATTCATTCCAGTTCTCTCCATTCATTCCAGTTCTCTCCATTCATTCCAGTTCTCTCCATTCATTCCAGTTCTATTCATAAATTCCTTTTATCTCCATTCATTCCAGTTCTATCCATTCATTCCAGTTATTTCTATCCATTCATTCCAGTTTTCTCCATTCACTCCAGCTCTCCCCACTACTTCCAATTCTTACCCATTTATGTATCTACATTAATTTAACTTCCTCCCATGCATTAAATTCCACTTATTTACATTCAATATGGTCTTTTCCATTCCTGTATTCATCCTATCTTAATTCATTCCACTTCCCTCTCTCCATTCACTCCACTTTCTTTCCATCCATTCACTCGACTTTCTCATCTTCCTTCATCCATCCCCACTGCATTCATCCCACTTCATCCCCATCCTTCATTCATCCTCCCTGCATTCATGCCACATCCCCTTCATCCTTCATTCTTCCTACTTCCCCCTCTTTCTTCATACCCCATCCATTCATTTCCCCTCTCCTATCATTCATTCACTCTTTATTAATTCCATGTACTCCCTATTCCAGTCGCCATTCCATTGCTCTCCAACCATTCATCCCTTCTTCATTCACTCTAATGATCTCCAATCCTTCGTTCATCCCCTCTGTATTCATTTCACTTCCCCCTCTCTCTCCATTCATTCCACTTCCCCTCATCCTTCATTCATCCCTTTTTCATTCATTCCACTTCCCCCTCTTTCTCCATTCATGTTTTTTCCGTCCCTCTCTACAATCGCTTTACTAATTACACCGCCCCCCCCACCCCTAGCAACATCTTCGGAAGACGCAGGTCAGACGCAGCGCCTATGTTCTCTTAGGTTGGCTGGGCTCGGATAAAGTCCCTCAAAACAAACTTTATTTCCCGTTTACAAAGGATGCTGTCCAAACTCAGTCGGTGCGTGCGTGCGTGCGTGGGTGTGTGTGTGTGTGTGTGTGTTTGTGTGTGTGCGTGAGGGTGTGTGGCTGTGTGTGTGTGGGTGTTTGTTGTGGGTGCTTGCGTGTGGGCGTGTGTGTGTGTGTGTGTCTTTGTGGTGATTTAGTTACATAGAGTTGCAAAGATACACACACCACACATAACATTTGGTCGAAACAAGGTAGTCCGGCCTTAACATTCAATCCCATATACTTCCACGGTGGTAGAAAAGGGATAACAAATCAAAAGGCTCTCTCCCAACCCAGAGAGAGAGAGGGGGGTGGGGTGAGAATATAAAGTAGTACTATATTCACCCAATTAGTATACAACAACTCCATTCTGCAATATGTGTTGCAATGATTAGACTTCCATACAACCTTCCTAATCTCTGAATAAAGTAATTTAATAATAGCCAGAAAATAGAACATACTGTAAATACGTGATCGTATCGTCAGAGGTTAACCTACAGTAAAACATTATTAGAATATGTTCATATTTAATCAGATTAATAGTCCATAAAATTATGAGAAAGAGAGAAAGAGAGAGAGAGACTTGACTCAATAACCTATATTTATCGCCCACATAATGTATGCGGGCAGACGATTATACATTTCAATACAATTATGTTTGAAGAAAATTGTGTGGGGAGATTGTAGGCACCAATCGATCAGGGCTAGACCCAGGTGAGGTTATAGGCATGTGATAAAGAGTCGCTGGATCTCCTGTTTCATTTGCTTGGACTCTCCTACTGATTTTCTTTGTACCTCATTTACACTGAGAGAAATCCAGCTAACTCTCACAAACACCTCCTCCTCCTATCCACTTCACTAAACTAAACATGCACACCACACTTCATTCCTCAACACCATTTTTTTTTTTAATTATGAATTTCAGCCCAGCCTCGGAGTCCCCAGGGATGGAGGGGGGGGAGGTGGGGACCATAAATGCCCCCACACCCAACCAACCATCCCCTGACGACCGCACAAAATTACCTGGACCTCGGCCTGTTACTCTTTCTATTGATTTCTGCAACATTCGCGGACTTTCCTCTAACTTTCCCTCTGTTGAACACCATCTCTCCTCCTACAAACCTGATCTTCTCTTCCTCACCGAAACTCAGGTGTCTGTAGCAACATCCAGCAACCCCTTCTCTATATCCTCCTACTTTCTCTATCCTAGTTTCAAAGCCAAAGGCGGATGTTGTGCATATGTGCACAACAAACTCACTTGCTCTCGTGTTCCCGATTTCGACTCCTCTGAATTCTCTACTTTATGGCTCAAACTTTCCTGTCATTCTCTTACTAAATATTTCTGTGCTGTCTATCTTTCTCCTAATTCTACCAACTTTTCCAAATTCTTTGACTATCTAAACTCTACAGTGGAACACATTCTATCCATTTCTCCTTTCTCAGAAATCTCCATCTTAGGAGATTTCAACGTTCACCACCGCCAATGGCTCTCCTCTCACACTACTGATCCCCCTGGTGAACAAGCCTACGTCTTTTCTATCATAAATGACCTAGAGCAGTTAGTTCAGCAACCCACCCGTATCCCGGATCGCATCGGAGATCGGCCCAACATTCTTGACTTGTTTCTAACTTCTAACCCTTCTTCTTATACTGTTGATCTTTTCTCTCCTTTGGGCTCCTCCGACCATAAACTTATCTCTGTCAAATGTCCTATCTCTCCAGTACGGCCACCCGATCCTCCTAGCCGGCGGCGCTTGTGGCACTTTGGCGCTGCCGACTGGGAGGCTCTCCGCCAGTACTTCTTTGATTTCCCATGGAATTATATCTGCTTCCGTGGCCAGGGACCCTCGGAGAGTGCTGAACGCATTACCGAGGTAATCCTATCAGGCATGGAAGCATACATTCCATTCTCTTTCTCTCAGACTAATGCTAAAAATGTTTGGTTTACTCACGCCTGTTCTACTGCTGTCTGCAATAAGGAGGAAGCATTCAAACGGTACCGACGCCTTAAAACTCAAGACTCTCATTCTTCCTATGTTTCTGCCCGGAATCAAGCCAAATCTGTTCTTCGACTTGCCAAACACTCTTTCATCAATAATAAATGCACTGAACTATCCAACTCTAGCTCTTCCCAAGCTTTCTGGCATCTAGACAAAAACCTCTCCAACAATTTCTCTTCCTCGTCTTTCCCTCCCCTTTCCCATTCTGATGGCACAAACATCACTTCTTCCTCTGGCAAAGCTAAACTCTTCGCTCAAACTTTTGCTAGAAACTCCACCTTGGATGATTCCGGTGCTATTCCTCCCTCTCCACCCTCCTCTCTCTTACTTATGCCTAACATCCTAATCTCTTCTAAATATGTACTTTCTAGCCTCTCTGGGCTTAATACTAATAAGGTGTACGGTCCCGGACGGTGTTCCTCCTGTTGTTTTCAAAAACTGTGCTTCCGTGATGACTCCCTGCCTAGGCAAACTCTTTCGTCTCGGTCTATCCTCTAACGTCTTCCCTTCATGCTGGAAGTTTGCTCACATTCAACCTGTCCCAAAGAAGGGTGACCTGTCTCAACCCTCCAATTATCGTCCAATTGTTCTCATCTCTTGTCTTTCTAAAGTTTTTGAAACTATTCTTGCTTCCAAATTTCTTAAGCATTTCTCTTCTCATAATCTGCTCTCAGATCGCCAGTATGGCTTCCTTAACTCACAGAACCCCAGCGACGCAAACAGTGCGTCGGCAATGTTTGTAACGCTAAACCCCAGCGACTCATACGTATGCGTCACTGTTAATTACTCCGGTCCTATGGCACCTAGAGGGCTCAGATTTGTATGGGAACTGTGTAAGTATCCCACACAACAATGCGGATGGTTGAAATCTCTCAAAGTCCAACCGCGTGCGCGTGAGCGTGTAAAAACCTGTTTTTGGCCGTTTTGCCTACCCATTTCCCCTCTTGTAAATCCGACTTTCGGGCGCCCCGTAGGACCCCTTAATGACCTAGGGGATCGTTTTTTGGGGGGTTTTCCTTCATTCCTCACCCATTCCTGGTGTTTTCTGGAGAAAAAAACAATTCAAAGCCTGCCGGTCCTGCGTGGTACATTTATTATAAACTAGCTGGGGCTCAGTGGGTTAAGGGTCGCTCTACTGGTGATCTTCTTTCATATATTACTAACTCTTGGTCATCCTCCTTTTGGGACCTCGGTGAGACGTTTCTATTGCGCTAGACATATCGAAAGCCTTCGATAGAGTCTGGCACAAATCTTTAATTTCTAAACTACCCTCCTTCGGTTTCTATCCCTCCATCTGTGCCTTTGTCTCTAATTTCCTTTCCGGCCGTTCCATAGCCGTGGTTGTGGACGGCCATTGTTCACTTCCTCACCCTATAAACTCTGGTGTTCCTCAGGGCTCTGTCCTATCTCCTATTCTTCTTCTAATTTTTATAAATTATCTCCTCAACTGTGCCTCAATTCCCATCCATTCATACGCAGACGACTCAACCTTATACAACTCCATTAGTTTTTCAGAACGCCTCAGCCAGCAATCCCTCAACGACAAACGTAATGAAGTCATAGAACTCTTAAATTCTGATCTAAATACTATCTCCAATTGGGGCAGAGAAAACCTTGTTACCTTTAATGCTTCCAAAACCCAATTTCTCCATCTATCTACCTGTAGGGAACTCCCAGCGGACTACCCCTTATTCTTCAGCAATACAAAAATCAATCGTTCATCTTCTCTCAATATTCTTGGTGTCTCTTTTTCTTCTGCTCTCAGTTGGAAGGACCATATTACCAGTCTTGCTAAGGCAGCCTCCCAGAAGCTGGGTGTGCTCAACCGCCTTAGGGGTTTCTTTTCCCCTGCACAGCTTCTTGCTCTGTACAAGGAGCATAGTGCGTCCTTGTATTGAGTATTGTTCACATGTGTGGGGAGGTTCCTCTCACACCGCTCTCCTAGACAATGTTGAAAGGATGGCCTTTCGTATCATTAACTCCCGTCCACTCACCAACTCTCTGCAATCTCTCTCTCTCTGCCGCAATGTTGCATCTCTCTCGCTATTCTATCTCTACTATAATAATCAGTGTTCCTCAGAGCTTTCCCAGTGTATACCACCTCCTTTACGTAGGGCACGTGGTACCCGTCTTGCAACTCAATCCCACCCCTACTCTGTGCTACTCTGTGCTACTCTGTGCAACGAGAGTGAAACGTTGCTCTCAGTCTTTCTTCTACTCAACAGCTGAGCTCTGGAACTCTCTCCCAGAATCAGTCTTTCCCTCTTCCTATGACTTAAATTGCTTCAAACTCTGTGTGTCCAGGCATTTTGGCTCGAACGTCCCTTGATTTTGGCCCTGTCACTCTTGCAACTATGGGGGAGGCACTCGCTATAGGCAGTTCTGCCTTTTGCCTCCCTCAATCACATTGAAAAAAAACAAAAAAAAACACAGAAATTCAATTACGATCGGGCTCATAATATCAATGAGAGAGAGAGTTACACAGAGTTACACAGATACTCAGATCACAAAGACCTTGCGGTCCCTACCAGGTGTTCCGACCCTAATACTACTATACAGGGACAGTTTATAGTAGAAGAAAAGGACAGGCAAGTAAAAGGCCCTCTCCACACCTTCGGCTCCCTCCAGCCAAAAAGGCGAGAGAGAGAGAGAGAGAAGCCAGTAGGGAGGCGGCCTTAATAAACACCTCGTCTACTTCGGGTACCAAAGATTTTCAGCGTCCCTGGATTAAGGGGAGAGGGTCGTTTGTCTGGTCCACTTTCTTCATAATGTTTAGCCTTATTAGTTTTCAGGTTTATAGACGTTCGGCCCATTAGTTTGGTAATTTTAAAACTTTTCGCCTTATTTCATTGTCAATATTAAGACTTTTCGTGTCACTTAGGTGTCGATTTTTTTTCCTGGCGAGCGAAAACGAGCCTGTTATTTAAGAGGAACCGGCCTTCGGCTGAGACATTTCTACCGATTTTTCTACAATTTTATCTTGAAGGAGGGTCTCTGGGCGGGTGTTTTTTAAATGTTGATGGGGGCCTAGGGAGGAAACTAAACAAATAATAATATGATACATAAATGAACAAATAAATACGCCCATCCCATCTTAATGCCGTGTTTAGGCTAAGCATATTTCATGCTCGGGTAATCAGACAGACTCCGTCTGTCTGTCTGTCATATATGTCTGTCTATCTGTATCCGTGTTTGTTTGTCTGCCTCTCTATTTGTATCTATTTGTCTGTCTGTTTGTGTGTATTTCTCTATCTGCCTTTCTATATACCTGAATCTATTTGTCCGTCTTTCTATCTTTATTTGTTGGTCTGTCTGCTTGTCTGTATCTGTTTCTCTGTCTGCCTTTCTATCTATCTTAAGCTGCTTGTCTGTCTATTTGTTTTTCTGTAGCTGTCTGTCTGTTTGCCTATCAATCTATCTGAATCTATTTTGTCTGTCTGTCTGTCTTTTTATCTGTATTTGTCTGATGATTTTTGTATATTTGTTGGCAGACAGAGAGACACACATACTGTACACATAGATGTAAGGCAGATGGATAGATCGACAGATACATACAGTGAAAAAGGCACACAAACAGGCAAATATTTACAGTATATATATATATATATATATATATATATATATACAGTATATATATATATATATATATATATATATATATATATATATATATATATATATATATATACCGGTATATATAATTATATATATATAATTATATATAATTATATATACTGTGTATAACTGTATATATATACATATATGAAATCCTTTAGGTACTCTGATAATTTACGCCCGTCTCCGTTTTTAACCCCTTGAGGTCCATGACGCGTTTGGACAGGTTATTCTGGCTAATAATTAGATGATTTTATACCGCTTAGAAAGGTTATGTGGGAATCAAAAGGGTGAAGACTATCCCAATCAACCCTCTGACGTCTACACACCCTTCGTAATCTGAATACAATCGTCGTATAATAGCCAGACAAACAAAACAGAAATGCGTATCGGAGCTTGGAAAGGTTTTGTGACGTTCAACATTGATTAGGCAGTGCAGTTTTGATCAAAGGCTTCGGTATAGTGGGGTCGGGCAGCGATGACCTTTGATATTGATTCCTTTTCTTGCAAACTACTCTTACTATTTTCACTCAACCCCTTGACGATCATAACATGTTTTGACAGTATATTCTGGTTATCATTAACGTTGTTATACAGTTTAGGAAGGATTTGTGGAAACAAAAGGTAAATACTGTCTCAATTACCCTTCCGACTTCCATATATCCTTCATAATCTAAGTAAGACCGTCAAATGAAAGCTAGAATAAACTGTCAAAATGCGTCATGATCCTCAAAGGGTTAAAAACCGAGACAGGCAATCATCAATAAAGTACCTAAAGCATTTCATATCATAGACGTGATGATATTTTCCTCCTTTGCCTATCAGGAGAATTAGTTTTAAGCTGAGGGGTCAACATGTTGACAATAATAAATAATGTAATAATGACAATTTATAACTGTCTCAAAGAACCAGCTGCTGGGTACAACCCCATAGGATCAATATATAGCAGATCAGGTCGACATTTCTCAGAATAAATAATATATATTTTTAATAAGTGGCTGGATTCATGCCTAATTTTTCTCTTTTCTATCAAATTTCCTTCATGCAAAGCGCTAGGACATAATACGATTTGTTTGTTCTAATCCACCTGTATATCTACGGACCAAATATATGAATAAAACACAAATATAGTTATATAATGGTAACTGAACGATATGTTGCCGGAGGAGGTGGAAGGTGAGGATTAATTCTAGTCCTTACTGTAGTTGTATGTGAGGATATCAATTATGGTGTAATACATGACACCTTCTCCCATTGCATGGCTGGGTTATCTCGTTGGAACTAACAGATCTGTGTGGTCTCTGTATCTATGTAACACCATGTAACCCTCTCTCTCTCTTTCCAATGCTCCCTTACCCACTCTAAACCACTGTTTGGACACTTGATCCTCAGTGTTTTGGAGGACAAGCAGCCTAGAAGGGTCACTAGATATTTTGTTGCTTGATTTCCTTTGTACTCCTTTGTACTCTCTCTCTCGCACACACACACACACACACACTCTCTGTGTCTCTTTCTGTTTGAGCCGATTTCCCCCTCCCGCAATCAGTAAAAGGTCCAGTAAGTAGGACAGAGCGGCGGTATAAAGGGCTCCCAAAAAGTCCCCCATCCCACCCCCTACCCCCTCGGCGCTGAGAGGACGCACGACACACACACATGCTATAAATGAAGCCTAAAGTCGGTTTGTGTGGCCGTAATTGCCTTCATTGTGGGGATTTAATGCTATGCTAAAGGAACTAATTACTGGGAGAGGGTGCTGATGAGGGGGTGGGGGGGGGGGGGAGGGGGGATTTCAGTTTGTATAAAGACATTGTTCTCTGTTTATGATGTTTGTGTTATGCTATTAGTGTTAATATAGTTTGTGATTTATCCATTCATAATTTGTTGTCAATGTAATGTTCTAAGATGATGCTATTTGCGTATGGTTTGTTTATGCATGTGGAATGTTTTCCTCGCCTATGATGTGACTACTACTATCTGTCTATGATGTGTTTTGATTATATGTTGTACTGGTGTGTGTGTGTGTGTGTGTGTGTGTGTGTGTGTGTGTGTGTGTCGAACCCTGGACCTGAGGATATGGATCTAGGCATCTTCACCACCACTCTAGGACGGGATAAAACCTAAGCAACCTGTATTATTTAAGGAGTTCCACAGGATAACTTTCAGCTCATCAAATATGTGTACACTCATATTATCAGAGTAAGAGGGGATGATTGTTTTTTTGGGCCCTCTTCTTCCTCATGTTTAGTCTCAGTTTTCAGTTAAAAAAATATAGCCCATTTGTTTAGTGAGTTTAAGACCTTTCGTGTCATTTAGGTGTCAATATTTTCATGGCGTGCGATAGCGAGCCTGTAATAACCTAAGACGTGCGCATCGGGGGTATGAGACACCACACGCCTGTGTGCACGTATTTGAGCTGTTCCCATCACTAACATAGTTATTTTACCATAAATAGCATTAATACTTATACATATGCGCCTATTTTACGTTGATTATAGAGGTATTAACCTGTTACAGCAATAAAACAAGTTGAAACAGCGTTTGGATGGTCAAAATCGGCGATACAGGCCGGGAGTTAGATAACCAAAGGCTGAGGCAACCTCCCTCCCCTCCACGTCTGGAGAGAGATTGAAGATCGATACTCTCTCTCTCTCTCTCTCTTGCACTCGCTTGGTAACAGTGATGACAACGCCCTGCTTGCAACTCGCTAATGTTAGCATGAAAATAGACCACAGAATAAGGGAATAACAGGGAAAATAGGTGATAACTGAAGGAGGGGGGGAAGGAGGGGGTGTGGAGGAGTTATATTTGGCATGGCCCAGGGGCCAAAAAAAAAAAAAAAAAAAAAAAAAAAACATAAAAAGGGTTCAAGTTTTTTCGGGGTGTTTTAAATAGATTTTTTTAGGCCCAGGATCTTAAGAGTCTTCCCGCAGTCGCCCGGGGAAACTCTTAAGAGTTTTCCTGCACTTTCCGGGTTAAGGAGTGATCGGCCTTCTGCCACGACAGTTTTCAACCCAAATAACGTACACATATAGCCAGAAGGGATTATTTATAAGTTTGATGTAGGTCTTGGGAGGAAACAAAACAAAATAATAAATACATACATAAATCGACCAAAAAACAAACCCTAATAATAATTATAATTATTCAAGATGTGTCCGACATCTTCCATAAGGATCCGAATGTATGCTAATGTTCTGTATAAGCTTGGTATGCATCTTTCAGCACCCTTCGTCCGTCAAGTCATAGAACTTCACAGATGTTATGGATATACAATTATATTTTTGCACCATATACGTTTTCTATTTTACAGTTAGCTCCAGACAACTTATTATGGCTGGCGAATATGTTTTGTCTGACATGTGGGTTACTGATGTGTTTTTAAGGGGGTAGTGCTTGTTGTTTGGTATATGTATTTAGTTATTAATTTATCAACACACACATACCCACACACCAACACGGCCACCAGCATATACCACCCGTCCACCTACTCACGCACACACCATAAAACATACACTACCACCGGCACACACCACCCCTCCCTAACCATCCACTCTGTTAGACCCTCCACTGCATTTCATTTTTTCCCACAAATAACACTAGAATCCGACGTGCATGTGCAAAGTATCCATTTTTCATCCCGGCGTACATCGTTGTTGATAATTTCTTACATTTCGGAATTATTTAGCGACCGGGTAGCGCTGCAAACGAGTATTTTTTCTCCTGAATTGCTCTGGGTACAATAAAAAAAGCTTTTCCCCTTCTTGTTTTGATTATTATTTTTGTCACAAAATCATAACGAAAGTGTAGTTAGATTTGAGAGAGGCGTTAGGACATTGAAGATAAATCCGTTGTTATAAAATATATCATTTAAATGAGTGAATGTATTTAGAAAGTGAAAAGATGTGCATTTTTTTTGTAAATGTGTTCTTTGTGCTGTAGCCTCTTTCATTTCCTTAAAGCAATCTCTATACAATTTCCTGCATCCTACGAGAAAGTAAAAATCCATTAACTAGAAGGGCACTTGGTAGAGCACACACCTCCGCCTGTGGTGGCTGGTTCTTTATCATTATTATCTTAGGCCTAAATTTTCTTCTGGGTCTGTGTTCCAGGATATGATCCGGATCGCCTCCTAAATTGAGCCATTTCTTTCCTGGCATCATATCCTGTCTGCCCATCTACTTTTAGTGTGTAAGGAAGAGATCTGTGCAGCATGTGAAGAGGTGTGTGGAGTAAGGAGAAGAGGGAGGGGAGTGATGGGTACAGCATGGTGGACAGAAGAGGTAAAAATAGCTGTGGAAGACAAACAGAAAGTGTATAGAGAATGGTTGGGTAGTAGAGGGAATGAAGATTGGGAGAGACAGAAAAGAGCGAGGCACTTGGAGAAAAAGAGAGTGGTGTAGAGAGTAGTGTGGGAAAGTAAAAGAAGTGTAAATGAGGAATTTGGAAGGAATCTGAGTGTTAAATGGACGGATATCTAAGGCCTAGGTACCAGTATTTGTTAGTGACCTGATGAAGTTATCTGCGAAATGCTGTCAATAAAGTGCTCTTCCTCAGATGGGTTTTTTTTTATCCACAGGCATAATAGTCTCCCTATATAACGGGAAAGAGGAATGTGTGGTAACCACCAGGAATATGTCTTCTAAACGTAGTAGGGGGAAGGTGTACAGTAGGGTAGTGATTGAGAGAGTGAGAGAGGGAATGGAGAACTGGATAGGTGACAAGCAGGGATGGTTTAGAAAGGGTAGTGGATGTTTAGATCAGATTTTTACCCTGAAATGTGTTGCGGAGAAATATCTGTTGGAGAATCAACACAAGCTGTATGTTGCCTTTATGAACTTGGAGAAGGCCTATGACAGAGTGGATAGAGAAGGTATGCAGAAAGTACTTAGAATATACGGAGTAGATAGTAAGTTGAATCATGAATAAAATACAAGGAAGAGCAGTAGATGTTGATGTATCGCTGATAAGGGAGGGAAACGAGTGGAGGCTACCTGTATTGCTGTTTGCTGATGATAGAGTTCTGAATGGGAGTTGCAGGGTCTGGTAAATATGTTTGGAACAGTGTGGGAAAAACAGAATCTGAAGGTAAATACTGGGAAGAGCAAGGTTATGGTCTTCGAAAGTGGTGAAGCCACAGAGTGTGAGGTGAAGTTGAACTGTCAGGCTATGGAGATTGTCAGCTCATTTAAGTATCGGGGCAGTGTGCTGAGTAAAGATTGGAGTATGGATGAAGAAGTGCGAGAGGGGGTTCAACAGGGGAAGAGGGTTGTAGGAACGCTGAAAGCAGTAACAAAAAATAGGGTGGTCAGCATGGAAGTAAAGAAGTCCTTCCATGACAGTATGGTAATCCCAACACTGACTTACGGAAGCGAAGCATGGACATGGTGGAGAGACTCAGACCAAGAGTGAGAGGGGTGTAAATGAGTTACTTGAGAAGTGTGTGCAGAGTTACATGGAGGGATAGACAGACGAATGAGGAAGTAAGAGGGAAGTGTGGTGTGGAGGTTGATATGCTGGCAAGTGTGAAAAGAAACACCTTGAGATGGTTCGGCCATATGGAACAAATGGGAAGCGAGAGAATGACTAAGAGGGTGTACGAGAGCGAGGTGGAAGGACAGAGAGGGAGAGGTAAACCGAGAGAGAGGTGGAAGGATGGAGTGAAGAAGTATATGAATGATGGCGGTGCTGGTTGGGAGGAGGGGCGTCAACTGACTGGTGACAGAGGTGCATGGGGGCGTTTCGTTCGTGGCCACCTCTTCGGGGATCACGGCGTCAGGCAATAGATAGATAGATAGTTCATAAGTTTGTGAGATATACCCAGTAAATTTCGCCTTATGAATTGAACAACTTCTTCTTTTGCGCATAATCTATCTATCCACCACATCTCGTGATATTCGGTTCATAACTTAGTGAGATATATTGTTTACAGACAAACATATAAGCAGACAAACAAACCAACGGAGCCAAAAACATAACCTCCGCCAAATAGTCTGGCGTTGGCTAATGTGAAATGAAACCATTAGGGGTTAACCCATTATGTACCAGAGACGTCTTTTAAATTTTATTGTAGCTCTATTTAGACGATTGTATTCTGTTTAAGAAGGGCCTCCAACAATTAACAGGCTTCGAGCTATCTTAATTTAATGTTATAACTACCACAGATTTGTCTTAAGATGCTCAAAATCTTCTAAAGATGGTTAGAATGATAGACAAAAGACGTCGCCGGTACAGGTGTTAAGCAGAAAACTAATTCAGATTAATTAAAATAGTTTGGAAGTGAAGTGAATTGAAAATTATCATTGCTAAATATAACATAGAAACAGCCTACATAAATGTTGAATGTTGCTGAATGTGAAAGATGAAGAGAAACGCATTTGTCAGAACAGTATGATATAATTACCAACGATTTGGATGAAATATGAATGTAAGTGAATTTGTCATGGGAGTACCTCACTCAACAGTCCACTCTCATACTGTACACCACCACCACCACCATGACTCGTAGCCGTCCCACACCAACAAAGGCCTCAACACTGCCACCATCACTCTTCGACACTATCCAAGAGGAGAGAGAGGGGACACAGGAGACAGGCGAAAGTAGAGAGAGAGAGTCAAGAAGAGAACGCAGAGAAAAGAGAGGATGTTTCTAACCTCACTCTTCCCACCCATGAACCTTCTCAGGACACCCAGGAGAAGGAGCCACGCAGAGGCAGCCCCAAGGTCCCCCCAGTAGCAGAAAACCTGGAAGCGAAAGGATTACGTATCCTTCAGCGAGGAGGTTGCAAAGGATAGGACATCTCATCCTCTCTATACTTGGCGATGATTGCCTCACAAGTGTTGGGGCTGATGAGAGGGATGGTGTTGTGGGCCACGCGGAACGAGCATTGCAGACTCTGGTAGCTGTCTCCTGTTGCCAAGTACAACTGTGTAATAGCCAATCACAGACCTGGAGGTACTTCCTACCTATAGAAGGTGTCCCGGCGCTTCAACCATGGCCCCACACGCACCTGTAGCTCCTTAAACATGTCAAAGTTGACACGAAGGAAATTCCTGGAGACGATGGCATCCTCCAAGGCGAGCTCCTTCATGAGGGTCTTATACTGGCCGTGGGTGGGACGCCGCACTAACCATCTCCTGTTCCACACTCCTCTCCGTCTCCGCCTTTGTTTCATCTTCAGGTGTTGTATCAAACGGATTATGGTAAGTTTCGTTAGTATGGATGCTGTCTGGAGCTCCAGTTAGTACCTGCACCACCTGTAGATTGTTGTCGTTCATGTTGTGAGGTTATGTGCATTGTAGAGCTAGTGTACTGAGTGATGTGGCAGGGCAAGTTCGCCCCTTATATGCAGGCCAGGTGGCAGGGACAACTTCATGCTGATTGTCATCGTTTGGTCCTGTTGGGCGTTGCGCCGTTGTAGCACAGTTTTTGTTGACGTGTCTCCGTCTTCCTAGGTTATTACCAGGTCATTGCTCGCCGCCATTGCGTCGTCATATCCTCCCCTGTGATCGTCGTTTTAGAGTCGTTACGCCTTCTTCCCACAATTTATACATGCCCATTTTGCACCTATTAACGGCGATTTTTATTGTTGTGAGCGTCATGAACAAAGTCGGCTAGGTGTGAAGGGCCTTTTTGGTTTTGAAAATGGGCATCATATACTGTATATATATATTTAATATATATGCATGGCGATTTATAGAGACATATTTCAATAGTTGTGTCCATACTTAGTGTACTCAAACTAGTATGAACAGTCTCGATGTTACGTAATCTGGGTTTATGTAGCATTACGTATCATTCCGTAGTCTTAAGTTGAACGCTTCCATAATCTTGGTCGAACGTTCCATGATTGGGTAGAATATATTATTCAATAGTTGTATATGGGAAAGTATTGTAGGATTATAATTCCCATATATATATATATTTGTATTATTTAAGATTGTTTACTAGTATCTCATTGTAAAGAAGATGGGATACATTTTCCATATGTTATGCGCGTGCGCGGTATGTCACGACGGAGACAAACATAACGCGCTCGCTCACTCTCCAACCAACCTCCGTCCCAGCTACACACGCTAAGCCTTCTTTCTCCTAGTTACTTCACCAGGTGTTTTCGCTTCACTTTTCATCTCATATTCCATATAGTCACTACATCATCATCATTGTTAATTAGTACAAACTTAACGTAAATATCTAGCCTATCGTAGCCTCTTTTCATACACTGTTTACCTTACTAACCACTTCGAGTCATCTAGCCTATTTTCCGCCATCCTCCAATCACCAGATGAGTTCATCAAAGGGTAAATATTTCTATATGGTTAATACTTCTTCAAAATCAATAATATACAGTCCACTTATCTAAATTAACCATAGTTGAGACCTGGCTTTCAGGCCCTCTTTACCGTAATCAATTAATATCAGTTTGCCAATTTATGCCCCCACACGCTATCCATTACGTAATATTTAATTTATAGGTATATTGTTTCATGGTTGTCTGACTCATAAGTTACCAAACCACTGCATACCTATAGGTGAAGCGCTCTGCCTAACATGCACCTTACACTAAACTCCAGTTAGCTATTTCCCCACATAATTGAGTCTATCTAGGAGTTCATATCAGTGTCAGTGTCTATAAATGTAATCTTTTTTGGAGTTTCTTGTCTGAGAAATAAATGATTATACTGTTAATGAGTTGTATCTATTTTGAGACACCCTGTATGTCAAAGATGTTTATTATAGTCGCATATTTCCATTATGGTTTGGTTAATTGAAACTTAATACTTTGTTTTACGTATCTTTCCACTTCTTCATAAAACATAGAGACTAGATTTATGATATCTTCTGGTATGTAATTCCTGTCACAGAATGCTTTGATCAATTTCTAAACAAATATTTTAGTTCTTCTCAATGTTTATAGTAATCGGACAATATTCAGCTTTCAATTAAAGTATTCACTATGTACTCATTGTGTTTTTTCGTAATACTTGAATATAATATTATAAAATGCATTGTTATTTACGCGTTAGGAGAATCTTTGTTTTCCAATTTCATTTCATAATCACGATGTTTTATATACTCGTATGATATTTCATTTGTAAATTAAGTTGTTCGCAACCTGCACACTATTTATTGGTCTTTCATAATATGTGCTAGACATCCGAGTAATTAATAAATGTTTGCAGAACGTTATGTTGTTGGTGTTGACCGTTTATCTGTGTTTCTCACTTCCTTTGTCACTTCCCCTTGAATGAAATGTTGTCTCTGCTGACTTCCCTGGTTCTCTTTAATCCTCCTGCCCCTCTCTCTCTCTCTCTCTCTCTCTCTCTCTCTCTCTCTCTCTCTCTCTCTCTCTCTCTCTCTCTCTCTCTCTCTCTCGCTCTCGCTCTCGCTCTCGCTCTCTCTCTCTCTCTCTCCCCTAAGATCCTTTTCTTAACTCTTCTGCTCTTCTAATCAATAGTGCCTAACAATTGCAAAGCTAAATCTTATAGCTACCTCACACTGACCATTCCCCTGTGCAGTTCGTGTATGTATGCAACTCTCCCCTGTATTTTCTCAGTTTGCATTAAGACCTATCTGATTATTTTGGGTCGGCCATTCTTTTAACTATTGGTGCACATGTTTTACTTTTTCCAACACAGGTAAATGGAATTGACAAGGTGAATTCCTAAACTATTAATGGTAAGGGTATTATTTGATATCCCATTATACTGATTTCAAAGTGACCCAATAATAAAGTAGAAGATACCAAAACCTTAGGGCTATTATCTTAGTTCATAGATATACACATAGGTGTACTTGAGG
The DNA here is from genome assembly GCA_032716605.1 of Paralithodes platypus. Taxonomy (NCBI): domain Eukaryota; kingdom Metazoa; phylum Arthropoda; class Malacostraca; order Decapoda; family Lithodidae; genus Paralithodes; species Paralithodes platypus. The sequence goes on from CM064539.1 coordinate 26,024,156, forward strand.
GATTTATGTATATACTTATTTATGTATAGACTTTCATGCATGATGGAATGCGAAATCTAATAAGTTTATACAGGTATTTGTCACATGTAATTACTCTTTTCCCGAGGTTCACATCCTATTGTGTTATGGATATTTGAATTACTCTGTACCACATGTTGAAAACAAATATATATATTTGAAAAGTATTTCTGTAACATTTCGTGGATATTTTGATGCACAACAGAAGTAATAAATATTTATGGAAATTTTCGTCGAAAATGTTTTTTACGCTCAACATAAATAAAAAATATTTCTAGAAAATGTTCTTTGAAAATATTTATATAGACGACACAAATGAATATGAGTAAGAGAACGAATACACACAACAATTATGCTATCTATTGCCTGACGCCATGATCCCCGAAGGAGTGGCCACGAACGAACCGCCCCCAAGCACCTCTGTCCCCAGTCAGTCGACGCCCCTCCTCCCAATCAGCACCGCCTTCATTCATATACTTCCTCACTCCATCCTTCCACCTCTCCTTCGGTCTACCTCTCCTTCTCTGTCCTTCCACCTCGCTCTCGTACACCCTCTTAGTCATTCTCTCGCTTCCCATACGTTCCATATGGCCGAACCATCTCAAGTTGTTCCTTTTCACACTTTCCAGCACATCTACCTCCACACCACACCTTCTTACTTCCTCATTCGTCTGTCTATCCCTCCATGTAACTCTGCACGCACTTCTCAAGTAACTCATTTACACCGTTCTCACTCTTGGACTGAGTCTCTCCACGAACATCCATGCTTCGCTTCCGTAAGTTAGTGACGGGATTACCACACTGTCATGCAAGGACTTCTTCACTTCCATACTGACCACTCTATTTCTTGTTACTGCTTTCAACGTTCCTACTACCCTCTTCCCCTGTTGCACCCTCTCCCGCACTTCTTCATCCACAGTCCCATCTTTACTCAACACACTGCCCAGATACTTAACACTCGAGCCGCGGGTCTCGACAATTGCCGGGTGTGAGAACCATGGCCTATTGAGCGGGTCCCGACAATATTCGGGTGGGATTTTGAGTACATTATCGGCTCTGAAAGAGAGTCCACGCGTTGGGAGGACCGCAGGCGGACACTGACCGCTTGGTCCTGGACCTAACGAAGTAACTGGTGTCAATATTACACCCCTACACTTGCCTGGCCTCGCGAGGCAAGGTAATATCTCGGGAAATTACCGTATTTTAGGGTTTTTCCCCTAGTGTTGCACGATCGTTGCAAGCGAACCCTTGAGGTGTAATTATGAAAGCTCTATTATCGCCCTTTCACGGATACATAATTGTATTATGCTCTGGCTCTTGTTTATGCATCAAAACGAGCATGGAATTAAGCTCGTTTAGGGTAAATATGCCCGCCACACAGGTAGTAGAAATTGCAAACATCCCCGTTGTACAGGGGTTAAAAGAGCTGACGATCTCCATAGCCTGACCGTTCAACTTCACCTCACACTCTGTGACTTCACCCCTTTCGAAGACCATAACCTTGCTTTTCCCCAAATTTACCTTCAAATTCCGTGTTTTCCACACTGTTCCAAACTCATTTACCAAACCCTGCAACTCCCATTCCTTATCGCTCATCAGAACTGTGTCATCCACAAACAACACTATAGGCAGCTTCCACTCATTTCCCTCTCTTTTTAGCGATACATCAACATCCACTGCTCATCCTAGTATTTCTTACATGACTCCATCCATATATACAGTAAACAACCACGGGGACATCACACCCCCCTGTTTCAACCCAAAACTCAGGTCAAAGAACTCGTTCTGCTCATTCTCCACACGTACTGCCACCTTTGCACCCTCATACATGCTCTTCACTGCTTTCAGCAACTTGCCATCTACTCCGTAAATTCTAAGTACTTTCCACATGCCACATAGATAGATAGATATTGCAATAGGTGTTCAAGAAATGCATACAAAATTACGGAAATACACACAGATGTATTATAATGTTGAACATACAGTATAACATTATTTGAGATTAGTTAGTTTTTGTAGATTTAATATTATGATTATTACGGATTGATACAACGGTTGTAAATAAAAACACACAGGTAAAACAATTTGCACAAGTGAGGGTCATTAGAAACAAAAAATGATATAACACTAGTACTAGAAAATGGTACAGTCGGCCAAATAAGTGATATCTCGGCACCTGGTATAGTTCGATCAATACTTGGTACCAGCAATATCTAAAACAGGATGTATTCGTTTCGAGTGAGATATCCCAGCACTCACCCACCCTATTCAACATCTGACAGACATTAATACAGCACAGGGCGAGTCAAACATAATGGCAGCCGAGACATGACTTATTAGCACTACCTTACCTGCAAATACACAAAGAATCAGAAAAAGGTTATGGGGAGATGGTTATTTTTCTGGTCCCCATTCTTCCTTTGGGTCGGTGGGCTTGCGACCCCTCACCCGTGAAAAAATACCAAAGCAACGAAGAACGAATGAACAGCCTCGGATATGGACGGACGGAACTTATGTTGATGAACCCCGACCGACTATGGACAACCTTAAAATAGTGACATGGAATGTGAGAGGCATGAATAATGACACAAGAGAGAGAGAGAGGTCCTGGAAGTGTTAGTGAATGCCAGGCTGGATGTATGTGGAATGAATGAGACCAAATGGTGGGGTACAGAAGATGAGAGAGAGTGGGAGTGTGGAATGGGTGTGTGTGCTGGAGTGAGGGAGGGAGCGAGAGAAGGTGCGTGTTTGTTTGTAAATAACAAAAGGAAGGAGCGTGTAAGAGACTATGGGTCTGTGGGTTCAAGGATTATGTGGGTGAGAATGAAAGTAGGAATACAAACGTTGTTGATTGTGTGTGTGTATGGTCCGACAGAGGATAAACCTGTAAGAGAGAAAGAGGAGTTCTGGGTGAATGTGGAGGCGTGCCTGGATAAGTTTGGCAAGAATGAAAGAATATTTCTGATTGGGGATATGAATGGGAAGGTGGGTGATGAGAAAGTTGGTGGAGTGGTGGGAGGGTGGGGGGTACCGTCAGAGATGAATGGGAATGGTACTGCACTTGTGGACGTATGTGTGGGGAGGAGGCTGTGGATAGCCAACACCTTCTTGCGACACAGAATGATACACAGGTACACATGGAAAGTGGTGTGGAGGAAGAAGGATAAGGATAAGACAGTGGTGGAACGAAAGGCACTGATTGATTATATATGTGTGGAAGAACGAATGAAGAAATCTGTGCTGGATGCTAGGGTGTATAGGGGTATTGGAGGGGGTCTGTCTGACCATTATGTAGTAGTAGCTAAAATTAGGATACTAAAGAAGTGGGTGAGGAGAGTTGGAGGGATGCGAGAGGAAGGTGGAATGGCGAGGAGGGTGGAGACGCTACAGGAGGAGGAAATCAGGGAATAGTACAGGAGAGCAGTAGAAAGACGATTAGATAGGTTTGACCTGGAAGGTATGGAGGAAGTGGAGGAGATAAGCAAAGTAGTTAAGGAAGAGATATGTGCAGCATGTGAGGAGGTGTGTGGAGTAAGGAGAAGGAGAGGTGGAATGCTGGAGAGAGGAAGTATATGGATGAAGGCGGTGCTGGCTGGAAGGAGGGGCGTCGACATACTGGGGACAGAGATGCATGGGGTTCTTTCGTGTCCAACCCTTCTTGGATCATGGCGTTAGGCAATAGATAGATAGATAGATAGATTGTATCTTTTGCTTAGCCCCATTATTTTTCAGATTTTAAGACGTTCGGTCCATTAGTTTGGCGATTTGGAAACCTTTCGCCCCATTTCTTTGTCAATATTAGAACTTTTCGTGTCATTTAGGTGACGATTTTTTTCAGGCTAGCGATAGCGAGCCTGCAATTCAAGAGGAATCGGTCTTCGGCCGGGACATTTCTCTATCGAAAAATGTACACATTTATCTTGAAAGAGGGTCTTGGGGGCAATTTGAAATGCTTGATGGAGGTCTAGGGAGTAAACTAAACAAAATATTTATTACATTTATGATTGAGGAAATAAATATGCGCCGCGGCGCCCGACATATGTCGGCTGAGAGAATAATGGCCACCCCTGCGGTGCCCGACAATAGTCGGAAGGGATTTTGAGCATATTATCGGCTCTGAGAGAGAGTCCATGCGTTGGGAGGACGATAGGCGGGCTCTGACCGTTCCGCACGACCCTAGAGCCGCGACTGACACTACCTCTACAGCATTCCACACCCACGGCATCGCGAGACCAGGAAAATACTTGGGAAATTACCGTATTTTAGGGTTTTTCACCTCTTGTTGCGCGATCGCTACAGGATAACCCATGTACAAGGATGATTTAGGTGTCATTGGAAAGCTCTATTATCGTCCTTTCACGGATACATAATTGTATTACGCTCTGGCTCTTGTTTATGCATACATACATACATACATAAACATTTTACGACTGAGTGTTCCACACATAAGTGCAGTTTCAGTCTCTTGTCCTAATGGCGGCGTTCCAGGCAACCCTGTTAACGGCTGCTTCACTTGTCAAGTTCTTGGATTTGAGATCGGCGCGTATAGTCCGAACCCAGGTCTTCCTCGGTGCACCCCTTGGTGCAGCTCCCTCCACAATCACTGACCTGCATATTTTCACCCAATTTTGTTCATCCATTCTCTCCACATGTCCATACCATCCCAGTCTACTTGTATGCATCACCTCGCTATTACTCTTTATACCTAAACGTCTCCTCAGCTCAACATTTGTTTTTCTATCCTGTAGCCTGGCCCCACACATCCATCTCACCATTCTCATCTCATTGCGCTCCATTCTGTTGACATCCTCTACTTTAACGGCCCATGTTTCTGAGGCATACGTCATTGCACTTCTAACACATGAGGCATATACCTATCGCTTCAGGGGGAGAGGCATTCTTTTCATGGTCTGGATTGTTATCAATTCTCTGAACTTCCCCCAGCCACACCTAATTCTAGCAACAGTGGCAGCCTCGGCCCCACCACCGGCAGAGATGGTATCTCCTAGATAACAAAACGTGTTCACCAGCTCCAAAGACTCATTTCCAAAATTCACAGCCACAAGATCATCACTTAACACAAGCTCGCCTTTGCACACTACGCACTCAAATTTCTCTATTTCTGGCTTATCCTTCGGCAGGGGCCCCTTTATTCTACTACAGGGCTTACTCCCATGGTGTACCCAACATCGACAGAAGCTACATTGAATTGAGTTAACGCCCACTCCCTTTCCACACACTGCACATGGGTATGCACCGCTCTTTTCCACATTGCCACGTCTCAATCTACAATGCATAACCTTGGTTTTGTTAATATTGATTCTTAAACCCTGGATTCTCTCCACTCTCTGAATTTGGCCTCAGCATCTTGCATAATGTCAGCTATTAGGACAAAATCGTCTTCATAAAACAGTTCCAACGGGAGTCCGCATTAAAAACCAATAATAAAGAGGAGGGGGCTTAACACTGAACCCTGATGGACTCCAAAACGAACTGCGAACTCATCACTTAGTACACCCTTCACCCTCACCGCACTTCGCGAATCCTCATACATCTTCATTATCACACGCACCAGCCACTCTTCCACACCAAGTTTCCTCATAGCCCACTGCACAACATCTCTAGGCACCCTATCAAAGGCCTTCTCCAGGTCTAAAACACAAAGTAAAGATCCCTGCCTTTTAGTAAGTATCTTTCCTGTATCTGCCTGAATATGAAGATAGCATCGGTTGTACCCTTCCTGGCATAAAACCAAACTGCATATCATCAATAGAGATGCTTTGCCTGATCAAACCCTCAAGGACTCTCTCACAGACCTTCATGATTTGGTCAAGCATTTTCAGGCCCCTATAATTTCCTCTATCTAGCACATCCCCTTTTCCTTTGTATATATTTACTATTACACTTTTGAGCCAATCCTCTGGGATTTTCTCATCTGTAACCCTTGTCTATCGGGGCCCGACTTAAGTCCGTATCTAAAAAGCTGGACAATGTGGCGGGGCCCGACTTAAGTCTGTGTGCAATTTTGGCGCAATATTGGCTCTGAGAGAGAGCCGAGCGGTGGGAGGAGCATAGGTTACCTCATGACCGCTCGCCACGACCGTCGTGGGCCCACTGACATTTACTCCACTCCACTCCACCCTCTCTCACTCGCTACACACGTAATTATGTAACAAAATGACCGTATTTTAGCAATTTTGCCCTTCGGTTGCACGATCGTTGCAAGACAACCAGTGATCGTAGAAGGATGGTTCGGGTGTCATTGGAAAGCTCAATCTACGCCCTTTCAGGGATAGATACTTGTATTACGCTCTGGCTCTTGTTTATGCATGAAAAAGAGCACGGAAACAACCCCATTTATGGTAAAAAACCCACGCTGGGCGGCACGGTCAAATATACTGCACCACCCGCTCTTATGGTGTTAATAATGGTGTTTATCAACTAAGTGACTAAGTTTACACCAATCTCCCCTGAGGCTTTTATCATCTCAGCGACAATGTCGGAGCAACCTGGAGCTTTACCGTCCTTCATTTTATTGATTGCGTCGCTCACTACAGCTGGTGCTATCAAAGGAGGGGGCCCAGATATTGGTTTTTCGATACTAAGCTGTTCCTTATCCCATTCAAACTCTACATTTAGCAATCGTTCATAGTGTACCTTCCATGCTTCTCTGATTTCATTTTCTTCATACACAATCTTCCCATTATCATTTCTAACACACTGTTCACCTATAATATCCCTATTGTCATTTTTAACTCGCCTAGCTAGGTTGAAGATCCCATTGGGATTGTCAGTGTTACACACTTGTTCGAGGACCAGGTCCTTAATGCGATGTTTAGCATTGTAAATAACTCTTTTGGCAGTTCGTTTAGCTGCCTGGTATTCCTCCTTGCTGCCTCCTTTCTTCCATGCTTTGAAGCATCTCCTTTTCTCTTTCACAGCATGTTCTACCTCATCGTTCCACCACCAGGAGGTCTTATTCCTGGGGTGACCCTTTGTTTTCCCACAGACTTTGTCAGTGGCAGCGATAAGGCTATGCTTAAGAAAGTTCCATTGACTATTTTCATCGTTAGGCCTAGCTTCCTTATTTCTATTAATTATCTCCAGTTCACTATGAAACCTATCCCTAACTTCCTTGTCCTTCAGCAGCCACACTTTCCTTTTGGGTATGTAAACCTTCTTGCGCTTAGGATCTCTGTATAAGCTCATGTCGCACACAAGTAGCTTATGCTGGGAGATACATTCTTCACTCGGGATGACCTTTACATCTCGAACTAGTTTCCAGTCTTTCCTGTTAATCAAGAAGTAATCTATCTGGCTACTGGAGACCCCAGAGTTATATGTGATCAGGTGGCTCTGTCTTTTCTTGAACTTTGTGTTACACACAACCATGTTGAGTGCAGTATATATTCGCCTTCTAGATTTCTCCTTCCGTAACCATTTCCTCCATGTACCCCCTCGTATCCATCTGCAGATGCTCCCACGTGACCATTGAGGTCACCCCCTACGATTGTTTTTTCGTTCTCCGAGAGGCCTGAAATGACACTGACGGTGTCATTCGAGGAGTCCTCTTTTATCTCTTTCTGTAAACCAGTCTGTGGGGCATATGCAGATATCACATTCAGAATTCTTTCACCAACTTTCAACTTCAAAACAATCAGCCTTTCACTAACTCTCGTAATCTGAAGCACAATTTCCGCCAGCTCTTCAGCCACCAGAACACCCACTCCTCCTTTCGCTTTATCAGTCTCCACACCCATCCAGTATATCCTATATCTTTTCCTCCTTCCGACAATCCACTGTATCCCATGCCTCTTCCAGAGTGTTTCCTGGGTACAGCAGACATCCACTCGCCTCCTCTCACACATCTCAGCCACTTCATTCGCACACAGATTCAAACTACCAACATTCACACTAGCAAGTCTGAGATTGTTGGGGGCATTTGTTCTTGCCCTGTGCGGTTTTGATTCATCGGACTTACGTTTATTTTCTTTGGTTTTAGTCATAATTAGGTAGGTAGGTGGGTGGATGGGACTCGTTAGCCTTGGTCGGCAACTCATCTAGGGGAGACAAATCCGGGTGGATGGGACTCGTCAGCCTTGGTTGGCAACCTGTCTAGGGGAGTAAACCTGATACAAATCCATACTGCTTACCTAAGTGTAAGGCAGGTTAGTGGATGGATTAGCCGAAAACCACTGTAGAAAAATAGTGCTAACAAGATACACAGAGGGCCTCAGAGTTAGACGGATCCTAAATTGAGTGGTCAATCCTGTAGGTCCTTCACTAAACTGGCTCGGGTTGTCCCTCTCACAGGGAATAGGTCCGCTTGGGGGCATTCTGTGTATGGCCACCTTCGTAAGGGGAGTAAGGCGTCTGGCAATAGATAGATAGATAGGTAGGTTGACTGGCAGATGGGCATCACCCCCTCCAGAACTCCGGCTCCAGTCTACCCGGGACCATTCCCAGCACCTTCCCCCAAGAGATTACAAGGGGGTAGGATCCAGTTGTTTTTCATTTAAAGTGAAAATATTGAAAATGCTGACGATTAAATGTACACTGTGTTTTCATTTTATGAATGTAACCTTGTATATTTGCTTTGTTTTATGTATTTGTTTTTTAAATAAGAATTATATTGCCTATATTGATTTAAATTTATATGTACTATTGTGGACATATGTCCTGCTACACCTGCCTGGCAGAGACACGCGAATTATGTTGTTGTTTTTGTTGTTGCTGTTCCCCAAGCTGCCTGGCCGAACAGCCCCAAGGCCCCGAGCAAGGCCAAAGGCCATAACCGAGCGCCCCCACAGAACCCTTCCTGCCGACCACAATAAAGCCTGGGTGACCGAAGCCACTCCATGGCAGGGAGCTGAGGAGCTGAGGAGGGTGCGGAAATGCCCGGGACACCAAAGCCCCACCCAGGGCCCTGTGCCCCTCAGCAACAATTATTTTCTAATTATTATATGAAGAGAAAGTTGAGGGGCAAGTCTCATTTGGAGTTGGGAAGGTGAACTTGCAGCTGGAGGAAGACGGGGTGAAGTATTATAATGGAATTGTGACTGTCAGTCAGATTATATAAGTGTGTGTTAACCCTCCCACCCCGGCTACGCATTACATAAATATTCCCCGAAATCCGGGTGTTTTGGCCGAAAAACGTCTAGGCTAGGCTACCGTATCATTGTTATGCTGACTGCTTCCAGCATTCCCGCGCATCCCCAAGCGTAGCTGTGTTATTTACCTGTAGAATGGCGTTAAGTAGAGCTCTCTAAGTCAAGTGCTTGATTTGTGATGATGATTTCATTGGAGATAACTTTATGGCCAAAACAGCCACTTTACACTACTTTTCGATACTTAACAACAACATACAGGCACACACGAACAAGCGACGCTCTCCTTCTTGTGGCCGGAGATGCGGGGCGTCGGTCCAGCCGGCTGTTGTTTACATGCGTCGGACCGACGCCTCGCACACGAAGCTCACAGGCTTTCAAGCAATGGTACAATGTTGTACCACCCGGGTTCCTGGGGGCAAAACATAATGGTACACACGTGTACCACCCGGGGTTGAAGGGTTAAGTGTGTTCGGTGTAAACACTTACAGTATGTTGGTTAGTGAGATATGTGATTGGGAATTAACGTTAACGCTACTATTATGTACTTAACTATTTTAGTTGACTGACTTGTGGACTAAAGCAACTCTTCAAGTAATTAGGTTATGATAATTGTAATACTATTGTTTTATACTAATACTTGCGAGTTCTTTAATTTTCTTTTAATTAAGCTTACATTGCTGGTAAGAACAAGAACGGTGATACTATTGTCTCATATTAGTAATATCGGCTTAGACTAACATGGCTGTTTTAATGTTACTTCTAGTGATTTGCTAAGCTGAAGAAAATTCTTTTAGCTTCAAAATATTATTTTTGCTTTTCATATTATTTGAGTGAGACCTGAATCGAATCTATGAAGCGATCCTGTAACTTAATTTACTCATAATCAAACCTCAATGTTACGTGGTTAAGAAATACATTTATCTAATTATTAAATATATATCTAACTTTTTATGTGACTTTGATATTAATCCTGATAATAATAATATAATACTATTAACGTAGACAAGAACCAAGAATAATATCTGCATTAAATATAAATAAAAGGACATGATATAAGAAAACTATCTATTCATTTCAAAAAGGGTAAGAGACAGAAATATTCTTACCTTAATATTTATCTTTCAAGACTTGATATACAATTAATAGTCCTTCTTTAGATATAACTTATTCGGTTCATAACCATAGCCTACTAAGCTTCGGTTAAATAATAATTCTTTATAAATACTACATGACTTTAATTAGTTTCAGTATTTTTCCATAATTAAAGAGTATCAGTAAATAAAAAATACCAAGTCATAAGATCCAAAAGGAAAGGAAGCAACAACAGGAAATAATTTTATTAGATTTTACTTTTGTTTTGCCTTCAGCTGACTGATACCTTAATATATATCTCTGTGCTATCTAGATTCATCAAGTTAACCACTTGAGGATCAAGATACGTAACAGTGCCTTTGCCCAGCGAATTATGTTGGTAACATTGCCGGTTCCCCCCATCCCCATTCTATCCCCACTCTGCCACCCTCTCTCAGCCTGCGCCTCCTTCCCCGTAATTATGTTAAAGCAAATGAGAGGATTGAACACAATACAAAGAATAGGATGTATAATTTTACGGTCTCGAGAATCCAAGGACAGGGTAAGCTATCATTCTTATTCACTGCCATCAAAGACTGGAACAACCTACCCCAGTCAGTCCGTGAAAAGAGAACACTGTATTCCTTCAGACGTAGCTTGAAGGAGCACCTGAACCGGACAGCTGCGAGAAGGGAGCACCAAGCTTATGTCTACTACTAAATACGACATAAGAGATAGGCAAAACAAACTAAAATGATTACTGAAATATTGTGACCAGTCCAACTGTAGAATGTCTATCTATCTATCTATCTATTGCCTGACGCCGTGATCCCCGAAGGGGTGGCCACGAACGAACCGCCCCCATGCACCTCTGTCCCCAGTCAGTCGACGCCCCTCCCCCCAACCAGCACCGCCTTCGATCATGTAGTTCCTCACTCCATCCTTCCACCTCATATTCGGTCTACCTCTCCCCCTCTGTCCCTCCACCTCGCTCTCGTACACCCTCTTAGTCATTCTCTCGCTTTCCATACGTTCCATATGGCCGAACCATCTCAAGTTGTTCCTTTTCACACTTTCCAGCACATCTACCTCCACACCACACCTCCTTCTTACTTCCTCATTAGTCTGTCTATCCCTCCATGTAACTCCGCACGCACTCCTTAAGTAATTCTTTTCCACTGCTCTCACTCTTGGTCTGAGTCTCTCAACCAACGTCCATGCTTCGCTTCCGTAAGTCAGTGTCGGGATTACCACACTGTCACTGTAGAATGTAAGGTATCTTAATAAAAAAAACTAGAAATACTTTCTCTAAAGTATCTCCTTTTTTGTAATCCTCCCCTTTTTCCCCAGCTAACCTATCCCACAAGGATCTCAATGGAAATACGCCTAATATAACGGCCTTATTGGGCTATCCTTAGTTGGAATTATGCAAAGCTGGTACATGTCATATTTGTAACATATTATGTGGTACCAACATTGTACAATGCTAACTGAATAAAAATTATTATTATCATTAGTATTCTTGTTTCATGTCTATAAGCCCCCCCCCCCCCCCCCGGGTTTAATTTCCTGCAAATAGACAAATAGACAGTGGCGAGATTTCATCCCTTGGTCGTGTTTACTTTATTATATATATCTTCGTTTTAATGTGTTCCATGTAATACTTTATAGCACTTAAGGTTCGGATACCACTGTAGATTATCACATTATAATTTGAATTACTTAAACTTATCTTTATTGTTCCATATATATTCATTTACCAGTAAAACTAGATTTTTTCTAAGTGAATGAGGAAGAGAAAAGGGCAGAACTGCCTGTGACGAGTGCCTCCACCTTAGTTGAAAGAGTGACAGCCAAAATGAAGGAATGTTCGAGTCAAAATATCTGGACACACAGTTTGACGTAATACAAGTCATAGGATGAGTGAAAAATGGATTCAGGGAGAGAATTCCAGAGCTCAGCTGTTGAATAAAAGAATGTTTGGGAATATTGTTTCACTCTTGGGTTGGAAAGTTGAACAGAGTAGGGGTGGGATTGTGTTGCGAGATGGAAGGCCACGTACTCTACGTAAAGAAGGTGGTATATATTGAGAGAGCTCTGAGGAACACTGATTATGTTAATAGCGACATATATATATATATATATATATATATATATATATATATATATATATATATATATATATATAATATATTATATATATACAAATATATATATACTATATATATATATATATATATATATACCTATAATGTTACTATATACTATATATAATATATTATATATATATTATATATATATATATATATATACATATATATAGATCTATTATATATTCTAAAATATTCTGTGTCCCGGAGACACTATGTATCGAGATATACTACCCTGCATATATTTGCACATGTGAGCCTCGCAAGAATATATTACCAAATTTACATAAACTAATTTTAAGCATGCACGCTCCCATGTTGTGGCGGTTCCATGAACAATTATATAATTGTATAAACACACTTGAACAATGGGCGCACACACTCACAGACACGCTAACACACACACACACACACGCCAGCTTTAGTATAACACTTTCTGTTCTAGCACTAGCACTTGTTACTTATATCAGTAGGCCTTACTTCATCTAGCAATATACTTTATTTAATCTGGCACTAACACTTTGTTTTCATCTTCCACTATAACTTTGTCCTCCTAGCACTAGCATATATTTGTTCTACCACTGGCACCTTGACACCTTGGCACACTGACCACGCAGACTTTATGATCCCACCGAGGTAATCAGGACTTAATGCTAGTAGAGAGAGAACCAAAAAGGTGAGGACACAAGAAGACAAAATAACGATACCCTATTAGGTTCCCCACTCTTGACTCCGGCGGCAATCCCACCAACACTTCAGACGTGTTGTGAGCCGCTTCATAAACATCGATGCTCACCCAGTTCTGGCTCTACTCAAGAAATGCTTCTCCATTCTAAAGCTTCAGTACCTATTGTGCATATTAAGCACTTGCACGAACACTGGCGAGAGAACATAATCCAAGAAGCAGTGACCAGTATCGCCAATGCAAACTTTCAACATTCAGATCTGGGCACAAGCCACTCTCCCTGTCCGTTTCAGGAGCCTTGGGATATGGAGAACCATAGATATTGGGACACATGAATATAAGTAGTAGCAAGTAATGGAGGGAAATGATCTCACCTAATCACAAATTGCTTTGTTTTGAGTGCCACTGGGTGTTTTAAAAGGTTTCTTTTAGGCCTTGGATCTTATGAGTCTGGCCGCATTCGCCCAGTAGAACCTCTTTAGAATCTGGCCGCAGTCCCTGGGTTAAAGAGGACTTGGCAGAAGCAATTAACACATGGAAGTGAAATACAGGAGAGGAGAAGGAGCCTCAGGGTACCTCCAAGAGCAAGCAAAAAGCGTGCGATACCATCTTTGCGAAGATATCAAGAGAGAGTCTTCTAACCAGTGCAGACAAGGTTGCAAAAGCACACCCCAAGGCAACCACCTGTTAATAGAGTGGCTTGTGGTGACATGCCATCCCCATCCCACCGCTTGGAAGTAACTTGGATGTGAAGCGCTCCAGGTTGCCATCGAGCTTATGGTGTGTGCATCACTTTGCCACCCACACACATGCAACTATAATGCATTTATGGATGCTCAAGGCCACCATGTCTTGCCATTTGGTCACAGCACAGGCCGCCTGCCAAGACACTCAGCACTAAATGATGGGCCCTGCAGTTCTAACTGTACATCAATCCTTGAACCACCTGGGCTTGCCAGAGATGTCAGCAAGTGCACAGATGGGATGACCTTCTTCTTTCTCTACAATGGCCAGTGCCTCGTGTGGGATGCCACATGTTTTGACACTTTCTCAATTACCACCATCATAAGTGGAAACAAAGCAGGTGAAGCTGTCAGGATAGCAGAAAATAGAAAGCAAGAAAAATACTTAGTCTTTGCCAGATATCATCAGTTTGAGGCTCTGGCGTTCGAAACATCAGTAGTCTTCGGCCCTACCACTCACAATATGGTGAATGAAATTTGCTGCAAAATCAGAGCAGGTACAAGAGTACCCTGGGAAACCTTCTGGCTAAAGCAAAGACTAGGGAGGGCCATCCTCCGGGGCAATGCCACCAGGGTCATAGGTTCAGTACGACTGGCCATGCCACTGTGTGAGGCCCAGGGAGGTGTAGAGTATCCCTAATCTTTCCACGTTAGGGTTTTACACTTTTCTCTTTGTGTTTTATGTGTAGTTTGATATATATATACATAAATAAAAGAAGATGTAAATAACGAAGAGGCCCTATGATGGTGCCATCTAAATGACACTTTATGAGGTCATCTCTTTCACAGCGTCATCTCTCTTCTCTTCAAGCTAGTCATGCTGTTTCCTTTTACTGTCCCTTATGTTCTTTTCATCATCCTTTCCCTATTCTCTCTACTCTCTCTCTCTCTCTCTCTCTCTCTCTCTCTCCTCTCAATCCATCTCTCTTCTCTCTCTTTCTATTCTCTCTCTCTCTCTCTCTCTCTTCTCTCTTCTCTCTCTCTCTCCTCCTCCCTCTCTCCTCTCTCTCTCCCTCTCCTCTCTCCTCTTCTCTTCTCTCTCTCTCTCTCTTCTCTCTCTCTCTCTCTCTTCTCTCTCTCTCTCTCTCTCCCACTCTCTCTCTCTCTCTCGGTCTCTCCTTCTCTCTCTCTCTCTCTCTCTACCCTCTCTCTCCTCTCTCTCTTTCTCTCTCTCTCTACCCTCTCTCTCTCTCTCTCTATTTTCTCTCTCTCTCCCCCCCCTCTCTCTCTCTCTCTCTCTCTCTCTCTCTCTCATTCTCTTCTCTCCTCTCTCTCTCTCTCTCTCTCTCTCTCTCTTTTTTTCTCCTCTCCTCTCTTCTCTCTCTCTCTCTCTCTCTATCTCTCTCTCTCTCTCTTCTCCTCTCTCTCTCTCTCTCTCTCTCTCTCTCTCTCTCTCTCTCTCTCTCTCTCCTCTCCTCTCTCTCTCCTCTCCTTCCCTTTCTCTCCTCTCCTCTTTCTCTCCTCTCTTCTTCTCTCTCTTCTCTCTCTCTCTCTCTCTCCTCTTCTCTCCTCTCTCTCTCTCTCTCGTGCGGGTCTAAAATAATCATGAGTCATGGGGTCAGGGGCGGCGACGTTCACTGCCCCAACAATAATTCTGAACTAAAGGTACGATTGGACTTCCTCTAAAGTATAGCTCCAATAGTCTAGTACTACTATTGTGTTGAAGATATTATTGTTATTTAGTTCTTGTTAATATTATAAATATTATTAGTTATTTGTATTAATAATATTAGTATTGTTATTATTATTGGTAGTATTATTATTTTACTATTATTATTTTTGTTTGTATTTGTTTAATTAATTTATATATTACTATGAATGTCTTTATAGCGTAATACATAAATGTGCGTAATTTCGGTGTGAGTATCCTAGGTTCGAGTCCTTGGAGTGCCACTTGTATTTGTTAATTTCATTAATTGAGTTTAGAAGTAAAGTTGGTTGGTGAAAAATAGTGAATTTGTATTATTACGCTTTAAATATTGTTATTAATATTATCTATTATTATCATTATTATATTACTAAAAATATTAAATAATACGGTGCTTATTAGTATTTTAATTTGCCACATGTTGCATTATCGGCCAATGGTGAACATCTACTAACAACCGATAATGAATGTAGACCATTAAATTCCTATGTCCGGACGTTACTAACATGGGTAATACTGGGGATATTATATTCACATTATACTCCACTTCAGGGAAACAGGACTCCAGATAGTGTCCAAACTGTCGTGGCTTCGCAAGATAAAAACCTTGTTCTTCATGTGGGTATAATTTTCCCATTAACCCCTTCACCACCAATACGTAATTGTCATCATAATCTGGTTACTATTAGACGATGTTCTTATATTTGTAATCTACCGACACGACTCAGTTGGGTAAATACGATCTCAATAAACCCTTTTAGTAACATGGGTCCTTCTTAAACTGCATAAAATCATCTAATGTTAGCCATAATCAAAAGTAACACGGTGTCATTATGCTGAAGGGGTTAAATCATTTGAGGCACTGTGAATTTGTCTGTTCATGGGTAGTGATATTTTATATTCTTGTGGTTTAACCCCTCCAATACCAGCAACGGCAAATCGCCATCAGTAGATAATTCACTCCCCAGTCCCAGAGACGGCGAATTGCCGTCAGTAATGTACTTTCCTTGTAACTGCCTGTACAAGCCTGTACCTGGTACCTCGACTTTTTTAGCACTGCTCTCGATATGGCAACACTTCTCAGCTTATATAAGACCCACTGAAAGGTGGTAGGACCAGTCTTCTCTCATCTCTTGAGGTGGAAGGGTGTTCTCTCTTGCCATTTTGGCCACAGTGCTAGGGACTGCACGGGACTTAAGTGTTTAAGTGATTAAGTGTTTAACACTTTCTCTGCGGGAATATTTCCGCCTATTTCCGCCATATTAGGGCTCATTCAGGCACTCCTGATTGATTAGGCAAGTGTCTGAATACAATAATATGTGTTCAGCCGAAAACTAGAAGAAAATAGCTTCAAAATTACACCAAAACCAGCTGGGTAACTCGTAGGGTTCACCCGCAGCGCTACCATAGACATTTTCTAAAATGAGCAATTCTCGCTAATGTCTCGCTACATTTGCCTTTGGCAGCAATGTATATCTCACGAGACTCTGACTCAGAGCCTTCAGTGCCAAGGCCGCCTGGCTGGGAAACGGACGTGTGGCCTGTATCGCTCCTGCTGCACTTGCACTTGCACTCGATTTTACAGGCTTTTAGAGGCTTTAACTCCTCCAAACTGATGACTATAGTCGTCAGTAGATAAGTAATTCCCCAGTCCCAGCGACGGATATAGTCGTCAATAATGTACTTTCCTTGTAACTGCCTGTACAAGGCTGTACCAGTTACCATGACCGTGTGAGCACTGCTCCTGTTATGGCAACACTTCTCAGCTTTTATGAGACCCATTGAAGGGTGGGAGGGCCAGTGTTGCCTCATCTCTGGAGGTGGAAAGGTGGTCTCTCCTTCCATTTTGGTCACATTGCTTGGGACTGCTGGGGACTTTTACTACTGTATCCTTCGGTACAGTGCGGGTTAAAAGCCTGTAAATTGCTGTAAATTGCCATGGCGTTCGGGAATGTCTCCCGCAGGGAAAGTGTTAAAGGCTTATAATACAATATATATATCTTGTATACTGTATAAATATATATATATATATATATATATATATATATATATATATATATATATATATATATATATATATATATATATATAGAGAGAGAGAGAGAGACTACAAACACAATTAGTTACTTAGATGAACCCTTTGACTGTGGTCATACGCTCAGGCGGTTATTATACTGTGAATTTCCTCAATATACATTGCCCTAGCGCTATATGTGTAGCTCTGAGCGAATTGGAAGGCACTTCAATGAAAAGATTGGGTCAATCTCCCCCTAAAAAGGTGACCACCCCGTCCCTCCCGCCTTCTACCACCTGGGGAAAATCGATAAGTATATCCTGTTGTCTGTCCCCTAGCGGCCGGAAATCTACTTCACGAACTACTCCCTCAGTTTTCAAGATGGGAGAGCCCATACTTGGCACGCATACTAAGGGGGTGCCGGAATAGGTTATAAGCGGGGGGGGGGGGGGGGGGGCCAACACCCTAAGTTTTCAAGATTGGCAGCCCATACTTCAATTTTCCCCCTGGCAGTGCCGTGTACCTCGACTAATACATTAATAAAAGAAGATGTAAATAACAAAGAGGCCTTACGGAAATTTATGCTTCTATCGTTCACTCCCACTACCGATAATGTTTTCAGTTTACAAGACAGGATTGGATGTTGAAATGAAGATGAAGTGAACCTTATATTTGTTCATAGTATATAGCAGTCACACTTATATAGAGAAATAGCCTGTTTTCGTTGATTTTCAGCTTCAAAAACACCACTTCATTGTACACAAACATCCTCGCTCCACCAATGCTCAAAGCACAGTGATCTGTGTGGGGGTAGCCAGGCTAGAGCCTTTTGGAACCGTTTGGCAACAAGTGGGGCTGGTTAGTGCAACCAGCTCAGCTGTACCAGCTGAGCTGGTGACACTAACCAGCCATGTTTTTGTACATCACCCGCTGTGTAGCCCTTTTGTACATAGGATGTGTATGTACGAAAACTGCAATGAAAGGGTTAATATGATAATCATCAACTATTCACTAGACACGTCTGGGATTCTACATGTCTTTAATAACATGTCTCAGTATATTTAATTATTTATATTATATATAATCATTATATGTAATGATTACCTTCTTTGTTCTCAACATCAAGTATAACAAAGGGTTCAAAATGTCCAATGAAGAACATAGTTGACATAACCCTCTCCTTTTCATTGTACATGTTACAACAGGAAATACCATAAAAGGACTAACTCAAATTTCTCCTTTGGTTGCAGGTAGAAGGTGAGTCATATACTGTAACTCAAACAGAGCGATTGGTTCACTCCATTCTAGAACATGAACCAATTTGTCCGAGTCAAACACTTTTTCAGAAATGTAATCGAGCCAGTTGTCATACAATATTGGTTCAAACACAGTTATTTTTGTGAACTCTATCAAGCCATTTGTATGGAAGATTTGAATGTATTTGTTCATTTAGTTATATACTTAGTATTTTAATAGTTTATATTCCTCCTTAGACCTCTATCAAGCTTAGAGAGATACCCCCAAGACCCACTATCAAGATAAATTTCTACTTTTTACGGTAAAAAAACTTTCCCGGACGAAGGCCGGTTCCTCCTAGATTACAAACTCGCTGTTGCTCGCAAGGAAGTAACACGGTCAGTAGTTGGCGATGGAAGCTTTAATCTCGCTAGAGTGAACGCTATATAACTTAATCTTGCGAGATGTTAGATATTCCTCCACTTTTTTATTATAAAACTCGGTGCCTAGATCGGTGTTCAATCTTCTCACACCCCTGGATTCATCGCTTTCCATAATCCTCTTAACAGCCGTTAGCATGGAAGTCGCATCTTTCCCGAGGCAAGGCACGACCTGCATAAAACGAGAAAAGACGTCCACGCAGACTAGCAGGTATGATATATTGTCGTTGTCTTTCTTTAAATGATGCATATCGGCTAAGTCGGCAGCCATGATGATCTTGGGCTTGGGGGAGAGAACTTTCTGCCGGGGGAATTTCTTCGGCTGTAGCTTATGTAGCGTGTAGGTTTTGCTGGTCCTGAGAAATCCCGCCACGTCTCGCGGAGTTATGGAAGGATCAATGCCTCGGGCCTTATCCCATAGTTTCTTTTGAGAAGACAACCCGTACGGCTGATCGTGACGGCTGTAGAGAACATGTAATAGCTCTCGATGCTTAGAGCTCACCATTGGAAAACACGTTCGCAGGGTGGTTCACCCGTTATATTTGTACGGAATTGCAGGGCTTCGGGAGTATTTATACCCAAGTCGACTAGGAGATAGCCAAAGGGCTGAGAGAAAACGGCGGATTTGTATATTTCAACAAAATCACTGACTCGGTCTTTGCCGAATATTTGCCTTCCGAGTAGCTGTATTTGCGATAAGTCACGTTGTCTCAGTAAAAGGAAGTGCGAACAGTTGAGACTAATATTCCTCGCATGTTTACCACCCATGTATAGGTTTTGGGTTATGAAGATACATGAAATGTTATTATGTTGGCCGTGGGTAAAAGCGTCAACGACAATTTTTTGTTTTACAGACTCCATAAATAGATCGTCAAGGACGAATAAGGTTCCTCTTTGATCGTAAGTATCCTCATCGCTTATAGGATTCACTATTTCTGGATGCACGGTTACCTTAGACCCTATTTCTTTATCATGCTGTAGAGGATGCGTGGCAAGGCCGCATATAACAATCTTTTTTAAATTTATTATGGTACTTGGTTATAAGTTTATTGACCAGTTCAGATTTGCCCAAATTGCTGTACCCCGCTACTATTACGCGAGCGGGGTGTTTGAATATGTCGAGAGCATCGGAGGTGAATGCTTCCATCATGTTGGCTTCTATTTAACTAAGACCTGTACGAGGTTTGAGCACATATATAACTAAGTTAGGGAAGAAATACCTCCATCCAACGCGGTAGCTTCCTAGACGGGACAATCAACATCTCGAGGAATGGACATAGTGGACACCCCAGCACGTTGGGGGAGGGCGGTATTGGGGAGCAACGTTACCCCATCCAAATGTGAGAAGGATGAGCATCCTCCCTTCTACTCTCTCCTGGAAGAAGACGAGGACCTTGGATTAAGCGATGCATACTCGCTCAGCTACGAGGAAGGGGTCCCCGGTGACTCCCGCTACCGTAACGATAAAACCATCATTGTCGGTGTTCACAATTGTACGGCTTGCCGGGAGACAACCGGCTTCACCGCGCTTCTACATCGAACGTATCCATATAGTAACCTCTACGCTGAAAGAACGTCTATATATCATCTAAACCGATGTCGCTGGCAAGACAGGGATGTGCCCGGGAGCGTTATAATACGTGAGTCCCCGGATCCTAGTCTCCCCTATATCGCTTGCCTTCTAGCGCAATACGCTCCCGGTAAGATCTTGGAGCTCAATGAGATTAACCAGAAGTACCTACTCAGTTCTCACGACAGCCAATTTATACAGGGGTTAAAGCGAGACCATCATCAGGACCGAGTTAAAATGTTTACTAGCTGCATTACTAAACTCGTTGATTGGGCTATTGAACATGAGATAACCCTCATTGTAATACCCTTCAAATGCGGCACCGCGGGTCTCCCCTCTCACGTATGGACGCAGGATTACCTGCCTATCCTAACCCACGCGGCCGGGAATCTTAGGACCCGCAATATATCCTGCATCATCTTGGACAAGTGGTGGATGGGGTTAACCGATGAGAAAGACAGCGCGGGATTCACCCGGAAGCAAAAACGCCCGCGTTCGAAGGAGGAGGAGGAGGAGGGCGGCCCGAGCGAGAAGAAGAAGGATGAAAACTACAGTACGGCGATATCAGACCCCTCTCAATTCCTAATAATGCACGCGTGATCTCCTTCAATTACTCTCTCTCTCTCTCTCTCTCTCTCTCTCTCTCTCTCTCTCTCTCTCTCTCTTGTCCTGCCACGGACATTAGTTCCAGGGCAGTAATTCCCTTTCCAATGTTCCCTTACCCACTCTAAACCACTGTTTGGACACTTGATCCTCAGTGTTTTGGAGGACAAGCAACCTAGAAGGGTCACTAGATCTGTTGTTGCTTGATTTCCTTTGTACTCCTTTGTACTCCTTTGTACTCTTTGTGTTAATAAATACCTAAGCTTTACCTATCATGTATTACTCTCCGTGTTAATAAATACCAAAGCATTACCTATCGTGTATTATTCCCCCCCATCCTTCTTGTAGGTAGCTATAAATATAAGAAACGAGCCAACTTCACGATAGTCTCTCTCAGTTCCAAGATGGAGTCACATCATGTCTATGTTACCAGCGCCGCTGACAGCGACATATACCCCAATAATACCGGTAGTTTTACCAACAACTTACAAACCTTAACGCTGAACAAGGACATGGAATACGAAGTTGGCCTGTTAAATGTGTTACTCCCTCAACGTTACTATACCGTTAAAAACCACGAGGCGGGCTGTGGAGTGCATATAGATTACGCGCAGCTTAATCCCGAAGGCGCTATTGAAAAGCGTAAGATGGTTACGACTAATTGGGGGAATATCTTGAGTCAGGACACTGAATACCTTATCGATCGGGTTAATACTGAATTCGGGTCAATATTAAGGGGGCTCCTTACCCGCGACCGGGCCTACGATACAAGCGCCTATGACCGTCTGGCCCGCCCATATCCGATACTCTCCCTCGGTCAAATGAGTCTGGACCATCATCTTACGGTGCGCTGCTATCGCGATTCCCATCCAAGCATCTCATCCGTGAAGATACGGTTCGAAGAGCGAGTAGCCCGACTTCTCGGCTTAAGTCCCTTAGAATCCTACGACGTGTTTACCTTTGCCGTAGACGTTCTCACCGAAGGGGGTAACGCGTTTCTATATCATACTAGCCCGTTTCCCGCCTTAACGAACGGTGATGCTCAGTGCGTGCTCCTATACAGTGACCTGGTCAACCCTTCGAGATTCGCCGGGGTCAATGTAAATATTCTCGATGCCTTTTCCCTCTCCGACGGGCTATCGAAAGGCGTGCATCCTATCATCTATAAACCACTCAAACCTAATATTATAGATAGCATTTCCATTAAAATCACAGACCAGAAAGGCCGTCCCATGTATTTCGAGGAAGGTCAACACGTAACGTGCTTACTTCACATTCGCCCTGTCAGGCTATATTAATAGCTCGTCGAGCCAAGCGTCGGCAGTCTTTTCCCAAACAGCATGCGAGTTACATTCATCCCTCCCTCCGCGGGGGAGTATCGCTCTCTTTTCGCTCCCGGTGGACGGAGAGTATCTCACGGGGGCGGTGTCAACGATATTGCCACCCTCGTCTACGAGCCCAGCTACCGTCGGGGTGGGGGTCTGTTCTCTACCTTAGCGGGTCTCGCTAAAAGAGCCTTCCCGTTTCTATTACGAAATGTCATAGCTCCTTCCGCACGTGAGTTTGGAAGCAATGTCATGGAGGATATCTCTCTGGGTAATAACCTAAGGGGGTCCCTAAAAAGACACGGGTTGAACGCTCTGAAGAACGCGGCCGTAAAGATGACGAGGGGGGATGGTAGAAATAGGGTAACATTTAAAAGGAAAATTAAAAAGAAGACGATGGGGAGACGCTATAAGAAGGATGTATTTTCCTCGCTGTAAATCAGTATCATATTAGCGTCGAGATGGCGAACATGGCAACCGCAGAGGGGGCTGTGGGTCAGCAGACCCCCGTGGGTCAATACGCCGCCGGTGTCAGTGAATTATTCCCCCGTCCCAACAAGACCCGTCTCTTGGAAGCTACCATAGCCTCCCGGCAAGATGCCGACATGTTGCCTAGCAATCTAGGTTTCAACATGAAGTTAACCGGCCGATACGTTGATTTCCTCATTCCCGGGACTCCGGGGAGCTTTATTGACTTGAGTCAATTGGTCATACACGCCGCTCTACAGCTAACCCAAGAGGATAATGCAACCGCCCTCGGGGATGCCTCGAACATTGAGTTCTCGAATAACACAGCCCACAGTCTTTTCAAATCCGTGCAGTGTTTTCTCGGTGATCTACCCGTTGAAACTAATGTTCTCTACAGTTACAGTTCCTACGTTAAAGCCCTCACCACCTTGACCCCGGGCAAAATGAACACGGTGGGATCCTTGGCTAATTTCTCATGCCCACCCGGGGGTTTCACCCTGAAGATAGAGGACAGTTACTTTACTCCCGCTCGAAAGGATCTCTCTAAGCAGTTCAAGACCCACGGTCTGGAGCTATGCGCTCCTTTATTCCTCGACATTAGTACGCTAGACAGTTATCTACCCGACGGTATTCCCGTGCGACTCCGTCTCGAACTGGCGAGTAACGCTTGGCTAATGAACGTACCCATCGAGGGAGATAAGACGCGACTCCACGTCGATTCCATCAAATTGCTTTATACCCGGTTATTCCCCTACCCCGACGCTTTACACGCTCTAAACTCCTCGTTAAGCGGCGGATCCGTTATAAAATCCACATTCGCCAAAACTCTCTTTAAAACATACGTGCTGGCTTAAGGCCAGACCTCCGCCACTTACGACCAACCGTGGGGCAGCGTCATCCCCGAAAAGCTAACGATGGTCATGATGAGTATGACCGCCCAAGCGGGTGATTATATGCTTAACCCTCTGTATGTGACACATGGGAACTTAAGTAGAGTGAACGTGACGGCTAATGGTCGCGTCGTCTATAATGTGTCCTGCGGTTTCCCCCACGCCTGTTCCGAGCTGTATTACCGCACGTTGGATGCTCTGGGTCTCCATCGAGAGCATTCAATTACTAAAGAGGCTTTCGCCAATGGAGCCACGATTTGCTGCTTTGATTTGAGGGCTGAAAACCTGAATGATAATATGCCCGTGGAAATAAATGGAGGGCTGCGGGTCAACCTAAATATGACCGGAGGCTCGGAGGGTAATACCCTAGTTTTATTATTCGGTGAGACGGTCGGTATATTAACTATAAACGGTGACCGACGACTACAGTGCGACGTGCGAGCCTGAGGAGGATAGGGATGAAGAATTTGGAAATTGAAAGAGGGGTACGGGGGGCTTTGGGAAAGGAGGCGGTGTTTCTGGGGGTGCTATTAGCGGATGAGGTCGAGACATTACTCCGAGGACACGCGGGGAAACCCGCCGTGTGTATAATCAACACACTACTGAGCTGGTCTAAAAAAAATATGGGGCATTGGCTCTGTATCTACCGCGATGCTCGTAGAATAGTAGGTCTGGATAGCTACGGCCTAGACCCTCGAGTCTATTCCGACTATTTTAAAGGACTCGAGAGACCCGGGCTCCCCATATTTAAAAATGCGTTTAGACTCCAAGGAACCCGTAGCGACGTGTGCGGGGCCTATGTCATGTATTTTACTCACCTCATCACTCACACGGGGGTCGGAGAAACGCTAGGGAAGATACGTAACGAGTTCTCCCGGACTGACTACCCCGGGAATGATGAACGTGTCTTACGTTTCGCGTATAACAAGTTTAGCATGCCCGCCTGTCAACGGACCTTCAACGTGTGTCCGTAAGTACGTAGAAGACTCTAGTCTCTCTCTCTCATACGGTATATGAATTGAGATGTTAACCTACCCTTAGTCATCCTCGCCGTCTCTAACCCCGTTTTTCTCTAGATTGTGAGCTGTCTCCCGCCGTCGTCGCCGCCGCCGCACCCCGCCCGCCCGCCGCGCCCCGCCCGCCCGCCGCGCCCGCCCGCCCGCCGCGCCCCGTCCGCCCGCCCGCCCCGCCACCAGCTGCGGGAGTATCGGCGATTAGAGAATAGTTACGCCGATTGCGCTCTTGACCCAATAAAAAAAAAAAAAAAAAATGGACAGACTAAGCTTTTATTATCCCTCAACGTATCTTACCGCTTAATAACTAGAGAATAGAGGTCATCATGCGGGAAAATTAACAATTTATCATCAGCATTTATGGGAGAGGAGAAATTTAAAATTCATAATTTTACAGTTAATCAGCTTTATTGACAATTCATCATTTATGGTTTACGAGTCATCATGTTTGAAAATTTACCTCGCATCCGCTTTATTAAAAATACATCATTTATGGTTTACTGGTAATCATGTTTCCGCTTCATTCATTCATCATCATCATCATCATCGTCGAGGGCGTTCATGCGAGCCAGATCGATGAGTTAAAATTCATAATTTTACAGTTAATCAGCTTTATTGACAATTCATCATTTATGGTTTACGAGTCATCATGTTTGAAAATTTACCTTGCATCCGCTTTATTGAAAATACATCATTTATGGTTTACGGGTAATCATGTTTGGAAATTCATCATCGTCGAGGGCGTTCATGCGAGCCAGATCGATGAGGGCATTCAATGTTTCCGCTTCATTCATTCATCATTATCATCATCATCATCATCATCATCGTCGAGGGCGTTCATACGAGCCCAATTGATGAGGGCATTCAATGTTTCCGCCTGGCTTACAACATCCCCCTCTACCTCCTTCTCCTCCTCCCCCTCCTTCTCCTCCTCCCCCTCCCCCTCCGTGTGAGCATCCAGCGCATCGAGTGTTTTTATGGGGTAAGAGAGAGAGCCCCACACCCCACTAGGCTACTCTGATATCACCACAGACAACTTATGTGGGTAAGGCGTGTTTTTATAAGACAAGGGAGAGAGAGAGAGAGAGAGAGAGAGTCCTGCACCCGGGTAGACTTGTTTTTATAGGGTATTGGGTGTTTTTATGGAGTAAGAGAGAGAGAGAGAGAGAGTGTCCTGTACCCAGCTAGGCTACTCCGATATCATCAGACAACTTATGGGGGTAAGGCGTGTTTTTATAAGGCAAGGGAGTACAAAGGAAATCAAGCAACAAAAGGAGTACAAAGGAAATCAAGCAACAACAGGTCTAGTGACCCTTCTAGGCTTGCCCTCCAAAACACTGAGGATCAAGTGTCCAAACAGTGGTTTAGAGGGGGCAAGGGAACATTGGAAAGGGAACTACTGCCCCGGGACTAATGTCCTTGGCAGGAATAGGGGACAAATGGGTTAGTACTGAGAGGGAGATGATAAACCGGGAGATGAGGGAGAGAAAGAGAGAAAGCCTAATTACAGTGGAAGTTCTAAGTTAGGTTGGGCAGGTTAAAGCGCGTAGACTTAATTAGGTTGCGTCATGTTAGGTAAGGACGGGGTCATTGACATTTCAGGCTTTTGGCAGTTTTGGTTTTGGCCGTTTTGGGGCACCTGGGTACGAGAGCCCTACACCCCCCTAGGCTACTCCGATATCACCCAAGACAACTTATGTGGGTATGGCGTGTTTTTATAAGACAAGGGAGGGAGGGAGAGAGAGAGAGAGAGAGAGAGAGAGAGAGAGAGTCCTGCACCCGGGTAGACTTGTTTTTATAGGGTATGGCGTGTTTTTATGGAGTAAGAGAGAGAGAGAGAGTCCTGTACCCAGCTAGGCTACTCCGATATCATCAGACAACTTATGAGGGTAAGGCGTGTTTTTATAAGGCAAGGGAGTACAAAGGAAATCAAGCAACAAAAGGAGTACAAAGGAAATCAAGCAACAACAGAGTGGAAGTTCTAAGTTAGGTTGGGCAGGTTAAAGCGTGTAGACTTAATTAGGTTGCGTCATGTTAGGTAAGGACGGGGTCATTGACATTTCAGGCAATGCCAAGGCTGTTTTGGCATCGGCTGTTTTGGCATCGGCTGTTTTGGCATCGGCTGTTTTGGCATCGGCTGTTTTGGCATCGGCTGTTCTGGCATCTGCTGTTCTGGCATCGGCTGTTCTGGCATCTGCTGTTCTGGCATCGGCTGTTTTGGCATCTGCTGTTTTGGCATCTGCTGTTCTGGCATCTGTTGTTTTGGCATCTGCTGTTCTGGCATCTGCTGTTCTGGCGTGTTTTCCCTCTACTCCGTTGATGCCTTCAAAGTTCGCCTAGACAAGCACCTTTCCCTGAACCCAAGGTTGACTGCATTTGTAATTGAATACATCATTTCTTTAGCAGTGTTCGTTCAATATCCTAATATATCTTAATATAATTTCCCTTGCCATGGACTAAGCCCCAGGGCAGCACTTCCGTTTCACATATTTACCACATTCTCTCTGAAATACTGTTGCAACACTTGAAACAGGAATGTTTTGGAGGGCAAGTAACCTTGAGGGGTCGCATCACCTATTGTTGTTAATGTTCCTTTGTATTCTCTCTTTTTATCTTTCTCTCAATCAAACTTCATATCTCTATATTTTCTGTGTATATTTTAGTTGTCTCTTTTTTATATTCTCCCTTTTTTTCTGTGTGTATCCTCCTTGTATTTTGCCTCTTCCCTTTCTCCTCTGATTGGTGTATTCTTCTTTTATCCTTTACTTGTTTCTATAATGGTTAGTCCTCTTTTATATTCCACCTCTGAATTTTATTCCTCTGTCTCTCTCTCTCTCTCTCTCTCTATATATATATATATATATTGTCACATTCCCCTGAACTTATATAACCTGAGTTCAGTTGTATGTGTGCTATAATAATTTACATAGCCTTTGTTATATTGGGAGAGAGCCATGTTTTCTCTCTCTCTCTCGCTGCATCCTTTGTGTTGGGGTGGTGACGGTCTGGTTGTACCATGTGAGGCCTCTTGCGGGAGGACCCTGGGAGAGGCTAGGTTGCTATATACCACCCTCTTATGTTGCCACGAGTATAATTACTTCTTTTGTTCAGCCCTTGGTGGATTGTTTTCGTTTATCATAAGTTTGCACAATGATGCCTTATATTTACTTGATTAATTTTGTATAGTTAATGAGATCCTAGGAGCTTAAAATCATTATGGAGTCTAGCAATTTCTGGAGCCGTCCTCCCCTCCTGGGACTCTCGTGTTCACACAATCGTCACTCATGAGACAGACACCATACCAAGCACATGTGCTGCGTGGGCTGTCACAGGCTTGCCTTATAGTTCCCTTTGTTTACCGCATTTACCATCTTGTTTCTTATTGAATAGTAGCAGGGCAAGTCTGAGAGTCATTTAATCATAAAAGTATTGTTCTATCTTAATTATCTTGCATACAGGAGTTGTCTGCATTCGTTAGAGATACTGCATCTTTTTCCTGGCAATCTAGAGTACAAGCTTCTCCTTTTATTCTTCCATGCGTTTCCATTATTCTGCTGCAGTGTTTATTATATTTATGTGTGAATATTATTCCTGGCTGGTATCTCTAGTGGTTTGAGGATTGGCCTGTTTACTTAGTTTTTGGTAGGCCTTTGAGGAACGAGTTTGTTGAGTGTGTGTGTAGGCCTGCAGTGCCATAATAGGCTACTGTCTTTTTCCCTTCCACCACACAGCATCTTCTAACTCGGGCCTTAGTTAACCCTTTAGGGGGTGGCAGCCAGGCTTCAACCTACTAAGATACCAATCCTTGTGCCTTGTTTAGTTTTAGCTGCAATGCATTCGGTGCAGTCAGGGACTAGGGGTGGAGCCTGTTACTAGGTGAGGTTGTCCCCATTGCACTCGGTTGTATTGAGCAAACCCCAGATGATGATGTAAGGGTTAAGTAATTAAAGTTGTTTACCCCTTACAACACCACCGCCGAGCTGTGCTGAAGAGAACCACTCGGTGACTTATTAGGACATAGGCTAGAGATAATAGGCTTGGCACAGAGGTTTATGCACTGGACTTTCCATGGTTTTTGCTCTGTATTGTTCCCAATTCCTAAGCAATTGGGTATGATATAGATTGTTGTGGGAGTCTAGTAGTGGTATGGTTAGGTAATATTTGGGCAGTTTAGAGTAACCGTAGAAGTTCTCTTGCATACTACACTCACTATGGACTAGACTCGGGGACAATAGATATTTTTGTGTCTCCTTGTTACTGCTTTAATAGAGCAAAGAGGAAGATAACCATTTTTCCTAGAGAACGTGCGTGTCTTGGTGTTTGAGTCAGATATTAAGAGCGTGTCTGTTGCAGGGTAGTACGGTGCTGTGGGCTAGGCTATTAGAGCATCTGGTTGCCCCAGCTCCCCTCGTAACAGTGGCGACCTCAAGCCAGCATAGTGTGATAGTATAGAATTCTTGTGGTGTGAAGCAATTATATTTAGATTGTCAGTATTTTTCTTGGCAGTTGAAAGTCTAAGGACATTACTCTAATTTCATTAACCCGTGTCCACAACTATCGCTAAGATGTCGCATGTTGATCACATTCCTGTTTACATTGTGGGGAGGGAGGACGTTTGGCAGTTTATTAGAACCCAACCTAGCCAAGAAGAGGTTGCTAGCAGGAGTAGTGATGAATTAAGACGTGTGTTGGAGATGTATGGGCGGAGGTGCAGTGGTATGTCTAAGGCAGAGTTAGTTCAAGA
Organism: Paralithodes platypus; assembly: GCA_032716605.1. Classification (NCBI taxonomy): domain Eukaryota; kingdom Metazoa; phylum Arthropoda; class Malacostraca; order Decapoda; family Lithodidae; genus Paralithodes; species Paralithodes platypus. The sequence goes on from CM064539.1 coordinate 26,053,884, forward strand.
GGTGTGCAAGTTGGCTGCGCAGCCTAGTGGTCCTTATTTTGAAGCTAGTACTCGTGTTGTGGATGATGGCACCATACAGCATGTGCCACAGCGTCCTATCAGTCAGGCTAGCTACCATTCTAATGGGGACCGGAGTGGAGCAACAACTCCAGAGCAAGGTGATACTGTACTTAGGCAGTCTCCTACTATTACCACAGCACCTGCCACCACGCCTCCACCGTCAGCATTTAACCCTATCAGTACGGCCCCTTCATTTTCACAGGGCTATGTTCATGCCCCTATGGCCAGTACATTTGTTTCAAGTTATGCTAGCAATCCCCAGTATCTTCCTTCTTCCCCCCATGTGTCGTGGGCCACACCCCAGCATTTCACTGCCACTCATACAGTGGCGGCTCAGCACAATGTCCCCCTTATGCCCAGTTTCCTCCTATAATCCCGATAGGGTCGAGAAGGAGTCCAGAGGTGGAGCTCCAACTAAAGAGAATGGAGATAGAACAGAGACAGAGATAGAGAGATTGAGTGGAGGAAGATAGAGTTGGAGGAAAAGTGAATACAGGCAGATTTGGAGAAGACGAAGTTGGAAACTAGTGGGCAAAGATGACAAGGGAATAATGCTGGTCATGCATCTAGGGAGGAGGCAGAAGAAGTGCTGTTGTCTGGACAGCTGAAACTCGTGCCGGCCTTCGATGAGCTCAAGGTCACGGAGTGGTTCTTGCGTTTTGAGAAGAAGGCCCACGAGTATCAGTGGCCGAGGCAACGCTGGGCGGTGTTGGTGTCTAATGTCTTGAAAGGCAAGGCTCTTGATGCATACAATCGCCTAGAAGTGCAGGAGCTAGAGTATGACGTACTTAAAGAGGCTGTGTTAAAAGCCTACGAGCTGCGTCCCAAGGCTTACAGGTTGGCCTTCAGGGGGGCTAGGAAGCGGGAGGAGGACACGCACGTGGAATGTGCCAGGTACCTGTGCGATACTCTAGCTAAGTGGCTGCACTCAGAGTCAGTGGATACTTTGGAGGCGGCGTGTGAGGTTTGGCTGATGGAGCAGTTTACCAGCATAGTTGAAAAGGACATTGGGGCAAAATTAAAAGAAAAGCGGTTTAAATCAATAAGGGAAGCAGGAGTTTGGGCTGATGACTTTGCACTAGCCCAACGTGGCACGTGTATGGGGAGCATTGGTGACAGGAGAGACCGACCTGTGCACCAAGCAGCCACAGTATCAGCTCGCCCATCATCACCCAAAGTTAACACAAATAAGACACAACATTATACAAAGGCTGACAACCAGCGAACTTCTACGGAAGTGAGATGTTATTTTTGCAAGCAAGTGGGTCATATTAAACCTCAGTGTGCTAAATGGAAGGCTACCCAGGAACCCAAGGCTGTCCAGTTGGTGGCGACATTAGGGGAGGTGCCTGTGAAAGGCAAGCCAGGTACTGGTGAGTTTGGGGGGCAGTGTTGGCCAGCGCGAAGCAGGGTAGTAAGCACTTTGCCGCCCCAGATGGTATCACTATCTGAGCATAACCAGACTTCCCCTGATTGGTGTCGGCCATTCATACATGATGGATTAGTACGGGTTGGGGAGCAGACTTACCCTGTCAAGGTGTTTAGGGATATTGGTGCGCAACAATCCATGTGTCTCAACCTGACAGGGGGACCTATTAGCACAGGAGAGTTTTCTAATGTGCAGGGGAATCAACAGTGAACAATTCTGTGATTTAGTCCCGGTGACCCTAGAGTGCCCACTTTTGACTGCCGAGTGTAAGGTGGCCATGGTGGATATTCTGCCAGTTGAAGGGGTGGACTTTTTGCTCGGGACTGACTTGGCAGGGGATGTAGTTTTCCCGCCTCCTATAGTCGTCGCTGAGGCTGCTTTTGTGCCCCCTGGTGGTGGTTGTTTGCAAGAAGATAACATGGACTCTATCTACCCTGTTGGTGCAGTGACCCAATCAGTGGCACATTTGGCACAACAGGTGGATGATTTAGTGGATGCGGGGGCCGACAGCCATGAGTGCGGGCCATCTCATGATGCACTACTAGATGACACTGGTCCGGAGACTGCTGAGGGCTTGGCTGACCCCAATGAGGCTACCGAGACTAGTAGAGGTGACCTAGTGCCGGATGAGGAGTCTGACACAGTGACACCGAATCAACCTTCTGATATTATTGAGAGGTCAGAGGTAACTGCCTTGATGGAGTTACCTGGAAACAAACTGAGCAAGTTGCAGCAAGAGGACCCGAGTCTGGGCCTCCTGTGTAAGAAGGTTGGTACGACTGGTGGGAAGAACAGTCAAGCAGAGAAATTTGTTGTAAAAGGGGCATTGTTGTATCGGCAGTGGAAGCCGGATACGAACTCAGGTTTGGGGGAGGAGCAGTTAGTGGTGCCTGCCCAGTTCAGGGAGGAGCTGGGTAGGCTAACGCAGGTGGCACCACTGGCGGGTCACTTAGGGGTATGTGAGACTACTGATAGGCTATTTTCTCATTTTGGGTGGCCTAATATGCATGCATCGGTGGCTTCTTTTTTGATGTGTCATATTGGTAAGTTAGTTGGAGAACCCCACCCAGGAATACCCATGGCACCTTTGATCCCTACACCTGCAGTTGAACCGCCATTGACTCGTACCATAGTTGACATGGTTGGTCCCTTATTACCCACCAGTTCGGGAGATAAATACTTGCACACTGTAATTGATCCTACCACTAGGTACCCTGAGGCTATCCCGGTTAGCGGCATGAACACGAAGATGAGAGACCATTGTGACAAACAGGCTAAATCTAGGGTGTTCAACGTGGGTGACGAGGCTTTGGCATGATTGTCAGTTCAGGGTCGACCCATGGCTGCTAATTTTTGTGGTCAGTATCAGGTCACTAAGCAGATTGGTGAGGTTGACTATGTAATAGATACGCCCGACCGTCGCATAGCCTCCCAATGCTGCCCTATTAAAATGCAACAGCCCTACCATAGACCGACTGCATCTGGCCGTGGCGCTGAAGGCGGTGATGCTGTGCAGGCAGGTGTAGCCGCAAGGAATGCGGGGGTGCGCATGTATGGTATTGGCGGGGAAGCCTTGGCACTTATGAACTGTGGGAGTGACTGCACAGGTAGTACAGATTGTCCCTCTCATGACCAGGCTGTATTAGGGACGGAGGTGGAGAAGGAGGGAGATTATAGTTTAGAGGCTGCGGTCCCGGCTGGATTGTGGGAGGGCGATGGGTATGTTGTTCTTTGAGATAAGTTGCAACCTCTTGTTCCTTAGCGCCAAGAGGAGTTGTTTACTAGGCTGTGGCAGTACTTCCGCATGTTTGGTGATTCTCCAGGCCTGATGTCCGGGGTGGCACCCGACATAGAGGCTGGAGACAGTGTAAAGCTCAAGTTGGCTCCCTACCGTATAAATCCTGCTCGACAGCCTGTCTTAAAAGCAGAGCTGGATTACATGTTGGAGAAGGGTCTGAGGGATAAGGGATAAAGGATACCGTGAGGGGTCTTTGCCAGTGACTCTGCAACCTGAGCAGAGTGACGGAAATCCGTTTTTGTGTTGATTGCAGTAGCGTCTCCATTACCCAGAGTTGAGGATCCCATAGATCGCATCGGGGCTGCCATGTTTATCACTAAGGTGGAATTAGTGAAGGGTTATTGGCAGGTCCCGTTGCCTGAGAGAGCGACGAGAAGTGCCAGTCTTGTGGTGGACTGGGCCGTTTATTAGTGTCGGGTGTTGTTTTGCTGCCGGAACACAGTTTGGATGTGTGGCATGTTAAGGGCACTGATAATGTTATGGCTGATTGTTTGTCACGGGAGGGTATGTTTTAAGGAGAACCCTCGCCGTTGTTGGTGTAGCCTCCTACTTTGGTTTGCTTAGCAGGTTTACGTCTGGTGCTTGTTGGTTGTCGTATGTAGCCCAGCGTAGGATCGTAAAGTAGGAGTTGCTGTGTTTCTGTATAGAAGAAAGTATTTAAATACAAAAATATAAAAGTATAAAAAATACTAAAAAGACTGTAGTTATGTATGTCTTGTAGTGTTACTGAAGTAGGAGCAGTTTGTTGTTTCAAGATGCACCAACAGACTTCCCCTGGGTGTGAGGGTGTCACATTCCCCTGAACTTGTATAACCTCAGTTCAGTTGTGTGTGTGTTATAATAATTTACATAGCCTTTGTTATATTGGGAGAGAGCCATGTGTTCTCTCTCTCTCTCTCCCTGCATTCTACGTGTCGGGGTGGTGATGTCATGGTTGTACCATGTGAGGTCTCTTGCGGGAGGGCCCTGCGAGAGGCTAGGTTGCTTTACGTCCCTCTTATATTGCCACAAGTATAATTACTTCTTTTGTTCAGCCCTTGGTAGATTGTTTTCGTTTATCATAAGTTTGCACAATGATGCCTTATATTTATTTGATTACTTTTGTATAGTTAATGAGAGCCTAGGAGCTGGAAATAATTGTTGAGTCTATCAATTTCAGGAGCCCTCCTCCCCTCCTGGGACTCTCGTGCTCACAAGATCGCCACTCGTGAGACAGACACCATACCAAGCACATGTGCTGCGTGGGCTGTCACAGGCTTGCCTTATAGTTCCCTTTGTTTACCGCATTTACCATCTTGTTTCTTATTGAATAGTAGCAGGGCAAGTCTAGGAGTCATATAATAGTAGCAGGGCAAGTCTGGGAGTCATATAATAGTAGCCGGGCAAGTCTGGGAGTCATATAATAGTAGCAGGGCAAGTCTGGGAGTCATATAATAGTAGCAGGGCAAGTCTGGGAGTCATATACTAGTAGCAGGGCAAGTCTGGGAGTCATATAATAGTAGCAGGGCAAGTCTGGGAGTCATATAATCATAAAAGTATTGTTCTATCTTAACGATCGCGTCATATATGTCTGAGGGAGTTAACCTTTAACCCCTTCTGTACCAGCGACGTTTTTTGAATAATATTCTAGCTATATCTAGAGGGGTTTCTGCAGCTTAAGAAGGGTCTGTGGTAGTAAAAAGGGTTAAGTAAGATACTTCGAAGCCTGTTAATTGCTGGAGGTCTTTATCAAGCTGAAGAAAATGGCATAATAGTAGCCAGAATAAAGTTAACATGACGGTGCTGGTACAGAAGGGGTTAAATCATCATACAACCCCCGCTTATAATGCTACTCGTGAACAGCCTTCGATGAGTTTCTAAGCTAAAAATAAACTGCTCTATCTCAGTATAATAATAAAACAAAATACAAACTCATTGCACCCTGGCCGCTGAGCTTCATGCTCCACTTCACCTTCCCTAACAGATTCCTCCCCTCGGCATTACCAAGTCAAATAAGGATCGTCTTTTTGTATTCCTCCGGCTAAATCGTTTTTTGTTTTTTTTTGTTTTTTGGTAGCTCTGAAAGTCGAGGTACCCCTGCCTGCCTGCCTGTGGTCGGTCCGGGGGAGCCTCCAGACATATTGTTACGAGAATGAACCGATATAGCAGACGGTAGCCATAAAAGAGAAAATAATGAACGCTAACAGGAGGAGTCGGTGCAGGGGTTGGTTGGAGATAAACTACTGGAGGGAAATGGAAGATAGTGGTAGTATAGTCTGATTATTTTCAGCGGAGGGTAAATTGACAATTATGCTCATCATGTTTACTCGGCAATTACGGAGTTTTTGTACCGAAATATTTAGCTTTTAATGAATGTTTGGTAATTATAATATGATGCAGAGATATAGTGGTTTTATATATATTCTATTAATACTCGATATATCAGTTGCTAAGTGGTTCAATTTACCATCAGCTGGATGAAAATAGACTATAATAGTTAACAGGATGGCTTACACTGTTGGAATATCCCTGCTATTGATGACCATACGACAGGAAGCACTATTGATATATTCAATCAAGAGTGAAGGTGTGGTGGAGTGGTCTTGCTGCTGGACTGGTACTGCAAGATCCCATATGCCGATGTGTCAATGGAAAGATATAACTACAATTGATTTTGTGTTGTACTCAGTTTCAGTGCATCACCACGAAGCCCACCGACACGCTAAAACAAAAATAGCTTTTATTAATAAATTAGCATTGTATGAATGTTCCAATTTTCAAAATATGTCATGGGATTAGTGCCTATTGAGTAAACAGCTGAATAGGTGACGTTTAAGAGAGAGGTGTACAAGATCATGAGAAAAGACATGGAGACAGAGGCGAAGCAGATTAGAGTAGTCAGAGTTGCACCAGGCCATGAGGAGATATCCAAACAATTACAAAGGAAAAATCACGAACGAGCCGGTTGCAACACTCAAACTGTCTCGATGTCTCACTCGCCATCTGGAATAATACCTCCTGAATTCACCGTGTTGAGCAGTCGAGTCTACAGTCTGTTAGCATATGCCCGACGGTAGAGTTAGAATATAAAACAAATAAAAAGAAATACACAAATAAATAAATATAACAAAACAATGACAAGTGTGTTACATCGGCCTGGTTTCTTGGTACGAGGCTCCAGATCACGACTCTTCACCAACCCAAGTAGATAATCTACACTGTAAACATTGACCGTATGTTTGTAACTATAATAATACACATAATAACTATTTTAAAGGGGAAGGGTTTCTTTATTGATCCATTTATATATTTATATATTATTTGGTTTTAGTTTCCCCCCTAGACCTCCATCAAGCTTAAAACAAATCCCTCTTCTAGATAAATGTGTATATTTTTCAGTAAACAACATTCCCGGCCGAAGGCCAGTTTCGTCTTAATACAAGCTTGTTATCTCTCGCCAAAACTAAAATCGACACCTAAATGGCACGACAGATCAGCGTAATAATGTAGATATCTGATGGATAGGAAGTATATTTAATTGGATTTATGTATTTACGAATATACTATAACCGTAATTGATCTGGTAATTCTGCTAAATATCGATGTCTACAGCTCCAACTTCCTTACAGAACGAAACTTGCAAGTGGTTAAGGGGATAATGGCTGTGTTTTGTTATATATTAATTGATGTATTCATTTAGATTTTAGTTTCCTCGCTAGACCTTCATTAAGTTTAGAAAACACTCCCTAGATCTAGACCCCCCTTCAAGATAAATGTGTACATTTTTCGATAGAAAAATGTCCAGGCCGAAGGCTGGATTATCTTGAAATTACAGGTTCACTATCGCTCGCCAGGAATTTGTTTACACCTAAAAGGCATGAAAGGTCTTAAAATTGACAACGAAATGGGGCGAAAGGTGTTAAAACTACCAAACTAAGAAGCCGAACGTCCTAAAATATCATAACTAATGGGGCTAAGCACAAGGGAGAAAGGGGTCCAGAAAAACGGCCCATCTCCACTTAATTGTCCAGTCACCATTTCACAGCAACCAGTGGCAGAAAGGAACAACACGGAAGAACAAAAGAGCATAGGAAGAAATAAGGGAAGATGTAAGAGAAATAGCAACACGGAGCAGGGGAGGGAGGGAGAAACAAACAAGAAAACGGAGAATAAAAGGAGAAGGGAGACTGTAATGAACAAACATTAACAAATAATAGGGAATATAAAGAACGACAAACCTCGCAAAATAAATAGGAGAAAGGAACACACTGGAAAACGATATACAAAAATAAGAAGGGAGACTGTAATGAAAAATACATGGGGAAAATAAGAGGGAATTAAGAACAACACACCTCAGAGAAGAAATAGGCGAAAGGTACAAACTGGAAAACGGAGAATAATAGAAGAAGGGAGACTATAATGAAAAACACGTGGATACATAAAAGGGCATTTAAAGATCATATAACTCAAGAGATGAAATAGGATAATTAGGGAACACACTAGAAAACGGATAATATAAGAAGGGAGACTATAATGAAAAACACATGGGTAAATAATAGGGAATATAAAGACCAACACACCTCAGAGAAGGAATAGGAGAAAGGAAAACATTGGACACGGAGAATAACAGAAGAAGGGAGATTAAGCCTATACTGAAAAGAAGAAAAAAACACATGGGGGAAAATAGAAGGGATTATATAATATATATGTGATAACACTCAGAGAAGAAATGGGAGAAAGGAACGAACTGGAAAACGGAGAATACAAAAAGAAGGGAGACTATCATGAAAAACACATAGTGACATAATAAGGAATATAATAAATAACAAACCTCACAGAATAAATAGGAGAACAAAATACACTAGAAGATAGAGAATAAAAAGAAGGTAGACTATAATGCAAAGCACATTGGGAAATAAGAGGGAACATGAACATAAGAAAACTCAGAGAAAACAATAGAAGAACGGAACAAACTGGAAACGGGACACTAAAATAAGAAGGGATGCTATAATGAAAAACACCAGGGTAAATAGAAGGGAATATATATATGATGAAATTATTATGTTCCTTCCAACAACCAACCATACTCCTAAAATCGATTAATGAAATTTACAAACACATGTGGCAGTCCGTGGATTCGAACCCAGGATGCTCACACCGAAAATCAACACCTTATAACTCAGAGAAGAAATAGGAGAAAGGAAAACACTACATGATTGAACATAAACAGGAAAACAGACTATAATGAAAACCAAATGGGTAAATAAGAGAGAATATATTGAACAACAAATCTCAAAGGAGAAAGGAACACGCTAAAAATGAAGGCGAAGCAAGGGAGAAAGTGATAGAGAAAAGAGAGAAAAAGGGGGAACGGGGAAGATGAAAGAATGAAACAGAAAAGATGGGAAAGAAAACAGATGGGAGAAAGGAGAGCAAAGACCAAACTGTAATAAACACGCAGAGGCAGAGGGAAAGACACAGAGACGCACAACACATTATAAACGAACAATACGGAAGATCAGAAGATAATTGTACAACTCAGAGGGAGAAGGTACAAATACTGAGAAATGTTCGTAAGTTCATGTGATTTTCCTTATGAAATTATAGCTATTTAGATTTTTGTGTTCAGATCAAGTCAGTGATATTCTTTTTGTGCCTCACCTACACAGAGTAATCCAGCTAGCTCCCACAAACACTTCCTCCTCCTATTCATTTCACTACACTAAACAAGCACAACACACTTCTTTCCAATAAACACAAAACAAAGAAACAAGGAAAATAAAATTTGAAGATGACCATCAACCGCCCTCAATTTGGTTCTATCACTTTCAACTTTGGAGGAGACACTTGATACAGGCAGCTTTAACTTTTGGCTCCCTCATATACTGTACATGTAAATACATATATTAACAAATTATTATTATGTACTTATTGACATATAGCTAATATGATGTGAATATCGATCTAAATGGATATAATTTGCATAAAGAAAATCACAATAGCTCACGAACATTTGTCAGTAGCTGTGCATTGTAAATATTGTATTTTCCATTGTAAAGTTGGCCAAATAAGTGATTTATCGGCACCAACTATATTTTGATCAGTAATTGGCATCAACAATATTATATAAGCTATATTTCGTTGTTTCCAGTGAGACATACAAACGTGTTCCTATCTGTCCACACCCTATTCAACATCTGACAGACATTAATACAGCACACAGCGAGCAAAACGTAATGACAGCGGAGAAACAATTAATTTGGTCAACTGTACCAAAATGACGGACATGAAAAGTGCTACATTGTTTATGTGAGCTTGTCTGAACATGTCAGCAACTGAATAACTTATTCTGTGTATATTTGTTGTTACAATTCAGCGTTTGATTGTTGTAGTGTAAACAAAAGATTAATGCAAAAATGTAAAATCAAAGCACATACAGATATATACAGTATATATATATATATATATATATATATATATATATATATATATATATATATATTTATATATATTGTTACGAGGTGAGCCGGGGCAACCAGATGCTCTAATAGCCTAGCCCACAGCACCGTACTACCCTGCAACAGACAGGCTCTTAACCCTTTCGCTGCGGGTGATGTTCTGGAATGTTTTGGCAAGTTACAGCAATTTCCAGGCTTTAAAAGACTGTAAAAAACGTAAAAATCGAGTGTCACGGGAGCGTGAGGGGCCCGCCTCCGACCCTCAGAGCACCGAGCGGCTCACTGAGCTAGGCTGTGTCTCGCGCGGGTCTCTCTCTGTCTCTCTCACCAGTGTAGCCAAGCGAGCGAGTGTTACATAATAGTGGGATTCCCGCGTTTCACTGGGACCACTGCGGGTGAACCAGACCACGTACAGGGTCCGTTCTGGTGTAATTTTGAAGCTATTTTCGCCTAGTTTTCGGCAGAATACACTTCATTTAATGCAGATGCTTGATTTATCATTCAGGAGTGCTTGAATATGCCCTAAATAGCCCAAATATAGCCGCAGCCAAAGGGTTAATATATGACTCAAACAAGACACGCAGGTTCTCTAGGAAAAATGGTTATCTTTCTCTTTGCTCTAATAAAGCAGTAACAAGGAGACACAACAATATCTATTGTCCCCGAGTCTAGTCCATAGTGAGTGTAGTATGCAAGAGAACTTCTACGGTTACTCTAAACTGCCCAAATATTACCTAACCATACCACTACTAGACTCCCACAACAATCTATATCATACCCAATTGCTTACGAATTGGGAACAATACAGAGCAATAACCATGGAAAGTCCAGTGCATAAACCTCTGTGCCAAGCCTATTATCCCTAGCCTATGTCCTAATAATACACCGAGTGGCTCTCTTCAGCACAGCTCGGCGGTGGTGTTGTAAGGGGTAAACAACTTTAATTACTTAACCCTTACAACATCATCTGGGGTTTGCTCAATACAACCGAGTGCAATGGGGACAACCTCATCTAGTAACAGGCTCCACCCCTAGTCCCTGACTGCACAGAATGTATTGCTGCTAAAACTAAACAAGGCACAAGGGTTGGTATCTTAGTAGGTTGAAGCCTGGCTGCCACCCCCTAAAGGGTTAACTAAGGCCCAAGTTAGAGGATGCTGTGTGGTGGAAGGGAAAAAGACAGTAGCCTATTATGGCACTGCAGGCCTACACACACGCCCAACAACCTCGTTCCTCAAAGGCCTACCAAAAACTAAGTAAAAAGGCCAATCCTCAAACTACTAGAGATACAAAGCAAGAATAATATTCACACATTAATATAATAAACACTGCAGCAGAATAATGGAAACGACATGGAAGAATAAAAGGAGAAGCTTCTACTCTAGATTGCCAGGAACAAGAATTGCAGTATCTCTTACAAATGCAGAAAACTCCTGTATGCAAGAATGGATAATTAAGAGGGAGGATGATTTGAGTAATGTTTGATGACCGTAGTGTTAACACTACCAAGAGTGGGGTTGTTGCCTCAATAACATAGATGTGTTCACTCTTGTATGATGCGGGGAAGTACAAGGTGACTAAATATGTTGATGGTTGTCTGATATATGATGTGCTGTTTTAGGTTGTGGAGGCCTCGCGTAGATCTGTCATTAACCCCTTCTGTACCGGCGACTTCTGTTTAATTTCATGCAAGCTATATATTTAGATGATTGTGTGCAGTTTATGATGGATCTGTGAATATGATTAAGTTGGTTAGTTCGAATCCTGTTAATTAATGGAGGCCCAATTTAAACCGAATAAAATCGTCTAACAGTAGCCAGATTAGAGTTAAAAGGACGGCACCGGTGCTGTTTGGGTTAAATGTTGTAGGATGTTTGTGTGTATGTTTGTTGGTATTCACTAATGTGTTTGTGGTTTGGCATAGCATCTGTGTATTTGTGTTGTTGTTGCAGGTGAGATATAGTGCACCGGTAATTATGTCTTATTGATCTTGGTGTATATTACGAGTGGCTGACAAGTTACTGGCAAGATTGTGAGTGTGAGGATTCCAGAGAGTCTACCAGTGTTCTGTGTGTGGCCAAACGGGGTTTTTATGGGGAAAGCCTCTATTAAGTGGTCGATTTATTTATCCATTTATTTAGTTTTAGTTTTCTCCCTAGACCTCCATCAAACTTAAATAAACATCTAGATAACTTTGTACATTTATCGGTAAAACAAAATGTCACGGCCGAAGACCAGTTCCCCCTAAATTACAGGCTCGCTATCGCTTGCTAGGAAAACAAATCGACACCGAAATTTCACGAAAGGTCTTAATATACTGACAAATAAATAGGATGAACGGTCTTAGAATCGCCAAACTAATGAGACGAATGCTTTAGAATTTGAAAACTAATGGGTCTAAACATTAGGGAGAAGGGGGTCAGAAAAAATACAAGCATCCCCCCTAAAAGGCTATAATGTTGGTGGCTGGACATGGCCTTCCTAGTATAGGTTTCTACACAGGAACCCTAGTGCTCTGTTGGCTGTTACCAGGATTATGCTCACATTTACAGTTGTATAGGGCTCTACACAGGAACCCTAGTGCTCTGTTGGCTGTTACCAGGATTATGCTCACATTTACAGTTGTATAGGGCTCTACACAGGAACCCTAGTGCTCGGTTGGCTTTTACCAGGATTATGCTCACATTTACAGTTGTATAGGGCTCTACACAGGAACCCTAGTGCTCTGTTGGCTGTTACCAGGATTATGCTCACATTTACAGTTGTATAGGGCTCTACACAGGAACCCTAGTGCTCTGTTGGCTGTTACCAGGATTATGCTCACATTTACAGTTGTATAGGGCTCTACACAGGAACCCTAGTGCTCTGTTGGCTTTTACCAGGATTATGCTCACATTTACAGTTGTCCACATAAGTTATGTTTCTCGTCATGATCTGATGTATGAAAGCATAATAGTATGAAGGACTTGCAAGTGTGGTTTCTTTTAATTATCAGTTGACAAGTTAAATAAGTTCACCACTGCATAAGAAACTATACACTTGTAATTCAGCAAGGCGCATCATATTGTCTGTATAAGATCACGGAAAGGAACATAACTTATGTGGGCAACTGTACACTCGGATACCATAGTCTGTAGTCCACTCATAACAGTCAGTGGACCTCACACATGTTTAATTATGGAATTATATATCTGGAAACTATTTTATGAGTATAATTGTCTATACATAACAACAATTCTATATATACTATATATTGACAAGCAAGTTCCATCCACAAATCAATCCAGATAGTTGTAATTGCATAAAGACAAACATAAGGGGGCTACACATTCTTTTCAGTGGGCTAGAGACTATGGTATGCGAGTGTACTGTATGCTCTGCTATATATCTGCTGAGATGTAGGGTTAAATGTATGTGATGTCATATGTCAGGTCTGAATGCCATCTACAACTGACCACTGGATTGTTTAGCCAGCACATTGTAAGTCAGGAATAGCGTCAGGACTGGAGCCCCTTTTCGAGAACTCCCGTCCCTTGTATCTACGTACTATCAACGACAAAATTACGCTCCCCCAACCTACCACGCTGTGAATCCGGATCACCCGGGGGTCGAAAACCGAAGCATTTATTGGGTGTAAATGGCACTTCTTCCAGATGCTTCATGTGTCGACCCCGAGGTGTTTCGGATTCACTCAGTGGCTGGCTGGAGGAACGCACTGTTGTCGTTGATAGTACAGTCAAGAGCATTAATGGCGACGCACCCATTAACATCAGCATCAAACAGAAACGAGACGATACAATACATTATTATAGCCCAGATGCTACAGAACTAGGCTGTAAAGTTTCCAAGGTTCGAACTGATGTATCCTTTTATATATAGAAAATGTTATCCTGGATCATAGTAATCAAAGAAAACGTATGTTATTTAACCTACAGCTAAACAATATTGTCAGTCATGAGAATCAAACTTCTATATACTCTCTAAGATTCATGATCAATATGAACCTTTGAACACAAAAATGAACCTCCGAAATGTAAATATTAGGTATAAAATTAATGAGAAGAATCGATTCAGTTAGGGATAGATTTGAATCCTTAAAACCACGATTTATGTCCCAGAGAGTACAGTCAACTCGTTTAATCCGCATAATCTCATATTATTTAGGATTACTAGAAACTTAAAAGTTGATGTATACATTACATTTGCAATATATACAAAGGAAAAGGGATCAATCAAGGTATATACATGCGATACTGTTTCTTATAGCAAGCTGAACACAAATATAATTGCATAACAACAATTTCTGAAACTTCGCGGATTAAATGAGTTGACTGTCCCTAGGCCTTACGTCATAACATTAACCCTTTCTGTACCGGTCACGTCCTCTTATTACATTCTGGCAACTATTAGACAATTTTATTCATGTTAAAAAGAGCCCCCAGTAATTACCAGGCTTCGAACTAACTCACTAAACCATTTTTTTACTAACACAGATTCTTCTTAAATTGCATATAATCGTCTAAATATAGCTAGATTGATTATAATTTATAAGACGTCGCCGGTACAGTAGGGGTTAATACATTTAATAACTGGTGCCGACATTTCTAAGAAGACGATATTGTAGACTACATTTACCAGCCCCAGACGTAAATGTGCAGACGACAGCCTTACACCAACGCCATCTGTTGTTCGTCCACAGTATGAACCAATATGTTTGTGTGTTCGTACATAGGCATCCTTTACTGAGAACCATTCAGAGTTTAATCCACGACATACACATACGTGGTTCTGTTTGACGCGTCGTGAATTGATTACCCTGTAATTATACAATCAAGTCCCCCAATCAAGTGCTGTTTAATATAACTAACGTGTTTAATTAGTTGTGGCTAAATTGGAATATAATAGTGTCTGTCTGCGGCGTCAATGACCGGCTTCCAACTGGTGAAACAAGCAGTCAGCCCCCTTGCACACCACAACATCGTCAGGTAAGCCATTGGGACTAGTTTAACCCCTTCAGTACCAGTAAGTCATTTTGATGGTATAGACTCTTGCAGTATACAAGGACGATTCTGTTCCTTATATTCTGGTCTTTGAAGCCTTTTGGATAATATTTGAGCAGATTACCCCGGTGATATTCGCACCGACATCGAAATTGACCGTTTTCTTTTTGGTAATGAAATTATCGGTACGATTTTATTTCTGGACACCTATTTGACAGGTACCACCAAGGATTTAATACATATGTTGTTTCGGTCTCCACGCATCCAACACAAAGCTACACCTTTTTCTGGTCCGGTAATATTATTGAAAACTATATAACTTTTTAAATGTGGTTTTCGACGAGAATAAAACGGCGCGTTTGTGCCGAAAATCGGCGGGAGTCCGTCGTCGCTTTGGATCGTCGGTTTGTTTACCCCGGACGCTCGAGGTTACGGCCAGCTGTTTTACTTGCCCCCTGCTGGCAACATATATCACTATTATTATAATTCACGGGGGGTGAGGGGTGGGCAGAGCCCCCCTCAACCCGTCCTGTATCCAACGGCCTATAACGCAAGTCTTTATCAAAAAATTTGGTCAATAATTACGAGTCGCACCACAGCTGGGATCTCATTTCTAATGGTAGTTTTCGGTTCCTATCATTCTATGCTTCATTGCTATTTACTTTTTATCCACGGGAATTTTTTTTCTTTTTCTTGGCTTAATATTTTTTTTAGCATTAACCTAACCAAAAAACCTAACCTAGCCTAACCTAACCTAACCTAATAGCCCCAAAATACATTTAGGTTAGGTTAGCTTTTTGGTTAGGTTAATGCAAAAAAAAAAATAAAAAAAATAAAAAAAATTGCCGTGGATAAAAAGTATATAGCAATAAAGCATAGAATGATAGGAACCCAAAACTATCATTAGAAATGAGATCCCAGCTGTGGTGCGACTCGTAAATATTGACCAAAAATTTACCCAACAACTGGTTAGCTTTTAGCCATTTTAAGTCGACCGCCAAGGCGGGAAGTCACTTCGAGCGTAAAGGGTAAACCTGACTTTTTGGACCGACAGAGATTTCAGTAAGTTTTATTTTATTTTTTGTAATTTTTCCTTCAGATATAGTGTTGTTTTATACTGAAGAGGAGCGGAAATTAGTATTTACCCATTATCCAACAATATAAAAACACGCCCCCCACTAGTGGGAAGGGCTATGAAGTTCAGGGAAAATGAGGGGTTAAAAGCGTAAAAATACAATAATATAGCGTTTTGCATCAAAACTTGGCTCGGGTTTTCCCAAATTGCAAACCCATAAAACCCAATTTTGTGAATACCCGAGCCAACTTTTGACGAAAGCTGGCTCGGATTTCACGGGGTGGAGTGGGTAGCCTAATATCTTATGTTATAAAAATAGTCAACTTTGGGAAGACATTAGCCTAACCAAACTACCTTACCTAACCTATCCTTGTATTATGGGTGGGGGCTGCCGCCCCCACACCCCCGCTGATTGGGTTAGATTTTGTTTTTGTTTTTGTTAATGTTCTAGGCTATTAGCCTAACCTAACAACCTTACCTAACCTAACCTAGTATATGGGTGGGGGCTGCCACCCCCGCTGGTTGGGTTACTTTTTTTTTTTTTTTTTTTTTATGTGCTATTAGTCTAGCTTAACAACCTAACCTAACCTAGTATATGGGTGGGGGCTGCCGCCCCCGCTGGTTGGGTACTGGCTGAAAAACTTATTGTTTTACAGTATACTGTATATGTATTTTAGCGTTTTTGTTTTTTTCTCCCTTATAATACATTTCAGCTCTTAATGACATATATAGCAATGATGTATGTGCTCTACCGGACCTATTAGGCCTAAAAAGATCGATGGGCTAACTGTCGGTCCAAAACATCAGTATAACCGCGTAAAGTAAACAAAGCGACGCTACTTCCACGAACGCAAGAGGGTTCAATGTTATTTTAATACCACGAATTTTGTTGATATATTTGAAGATAAATATTGAATTTATATGCTCTAAAGATCATAAGAAAATTTGTTTTAACCCTCGGCAAAACCTAATAAAAAAGTATGGTACTAAAATTTATTTTTCGTAACAAGGTTGTCAATACGGTACTTTCAGTCATCGATAGCTCTAAAGATCATATGAAAATGTGTTAAACCCTCGTAAAAGCCTAATATAAAGTATGGTACTAAAATTTAATTTTCGTAACAAGGTTGTCAATAATGTACTTTCCCGTTTTCAATGTACAATCAAGCTGAAGATTGCAGAGTAAACACCATAGACTTCATCGACTTTTTTTTCACCTTCCTATAATCGACAGCCAATTTTTTTAATTTTTTTATTAAGGGATTAGTACTCAACCAGCGGGGGTGTGGGGGCGGCAGCCCCCACCCATAATACTAGGTTAGGTTAGGTAAGGTTGTTAGGTTAGGCTAATGTCTTTTCAAATCACTATCGGGGAGCGAGCGTGTCTCAACATCAATCGATAGGCCTAATGGGGAAAATAGGTTTTCCCGAGATTTCTAATTAATTACAAACACTATATATTGATGCAAATTACCAATTTTGTTTATAAAAAAACACTCAGAAAATTCGTGGTATTAAAATAACATTTTTCCCGCAAGAGTTGCCTTTATATTTAGTCTCATATTATCATTATTAAAGTGTCCCCATTGCTTTTTTAGTGTTTTGTACACCAGAAAAGGGTGTAGCTTGGTGTTCGATGCGTGGAAACCGAAAACAAATATGTATTAAATCGTTGGTGGTACCTGTCAAATAGGTGTCCAGAAACTAAAATCGTACCAAATTATCCTATGGCCTGTGGTTATTTGCTCGCTGCTGGCATTATATATGATGAAGGCAATAAGTCCTGGGGTAGTGAGTGGGGGCGAAGCTAAACAATACGGCCAAATAAGAAGCGAACACAGAGAGCCTGCGAACCACGGCGGTAGGCTCCTTGAATGTTACCGGCGCGAGTGTCTTCATGATAATTGCCGCAGTGGTTAATTGGGGGTTAAGAGCGAGATATTTATTAAGTCAGTGTTTGAACAATTGAACAGTACAACATTCAATAACATTTTTTGGCAGGCAGAGAGAGCGAGACAGGGGCCAATATATAGCACGCCCGACATTATAGGTAAAAAATTAATCTCAATGGCATGTGATTAAGCATTTTTTTCTCCAAATTATTGACATACGTGTCAGATCCACGAAACTATCATACTACATATTATATGGATATTTACCTTTCAATGTTTTTGTTTACAATGGGAGAGGTCTTTTCTGTGTCTGTCAGTTAACAACTGAGACATCTGGTGGTGAATGCAATGCCTCCTACTGTATGTCTTGGCAAGTGTAATCGCATCTCGACCAATTACAATGCAGTCCACTGACACGTGATGTCTATCGACCAATCAGGTGGTGGCATGATTGGGAAGAGAGCTGGTCCTGGATTTAACCCCTTAGTTTGACGATGGCCAGCATGTGTGCAGGGTGTGAGGGAGCCGATCAAAGTTTTTTCCACCGTCTTTAATTTAAATACAATCAAGCTGCTTTAGACATTTTCACCTCCCATGGTTGCCTTCCAATAAGTGTAGTATGTCCAAAGTGCAATAACCAGTGTTCCAAATACGGCCGACGAGGACAGGTGGTTTTGAAATGCACACATTTTTGCCGTGGAAGAAATCGAAAAAATAAACCACCACCTGTTGAGCAGGATGAGCCTCCAGCCACTCAACCCGACGACCATCAACCCGACAACCCTCAACCCAGTACCTCCTCTGCTCATTAAGGTTAGTTGGCTGGTTGCCCACCAGCGGGGGTGTGGGGGTGGCATCCCCCACCCAGGCTAATGTTAACCCCATTCTTACTAGGTTAGGTTAGGTTGTTAGGTTAGGCTAATGTTAACCCCATGGTTGGTTGCCCACCAGCGGGAGTGTGGGGTCGGCAACACCCACCCATAATATTAGAATAGGTTAGGTAACGTTGTTAGGTTAGGCCAATGTTAACTACATTCTTACTACGTTTGGTTAGGCTAATGTTAACCCCATGGTCGGTTGCCCACCAGCGGGGTGTGGGGACGGCAGCCCCCACCCATAATATTAGGATAGGTTAGGTAAGATTGTTAGGTTAGGCTAATGTTAGCCCTTCAGTATAACTCCATTTTTATGTCACACATTTTGTTGACATATTTGAAGACAGATATGGAATCTATATGCTCTAAACATCATATTGAAATTAGTTTCAACCCTCGGCAAAACCTATTAAGAAACTGGTAACAACATGTCTACCAATAATGTCTGCCTACCGTAAAACGGTTGTCAATACTCTCCTATAGACGGCGCGGCTTTCAGCGACGCCATTTTTTCGGTATAGGTCTATAATTGCACCTATACGAGCTAAACAAATTATTATTGTATTTAACAGGAAGGTATGATGAGGTAAGTGATGTGGTATAGGTGGCAATATGCGGAAATGGATTATAAGGCCCCCCACCAACCCCCTTACATTAGGCTAGGTTAGGTTAGGTTAGGTTAGGTTGTTAGGTTAGGTTAGGTTAGGTTAGGTTGTTAGGTTGTTAGGTTAGGTTAGGCTAATGTCTCTCTGAAACAATGTAAAATCTGTGTCACATCTAGAATGATAGACTTTTGTCAGAGGGGGCGGAATGCCCTTATAATCCATTTCCGCATATTGCCACCTATACCACATCACTTACCTCGTCGTACCTTCCTGTTAAATACAATAATATATTTTTTAGCTCGTATACAGTAGGTGCAATTATAGAAATTTACAATTTTTTCGTCAACTGGAGAGCTCTATCCCTCAACTTTTTTAATACTGTCATATACTAGGTGTTAGGTGACACTTACTTTTGTATGTGTAAGATACCGTAATACTATCCAAGATAGTAGTATTCAATACCTGCCGTTTTCGTAAATATAATAGAAACCATAACAATTTGCGGACAATATAAAGATGATGCAAGTAAATTCATACCTATAGGTTTCTTATGCCATGTATTTCATTGCTATATGTGTCTAAATGCCCGTAAAAATGTATTACTGATCCTGAAAAAAATCAAAATATCCTCTATATCGCCTACCTCCAAGAGGCAGATGGCTTTGTTTACATCCGCCGCGAAGAAGAAGTAGCGTTTGGGAAAATTTGGTTTTTGCCCCCTACTGTTTAAATATATGACTATTTCAATAAATCCTGGGGAGGGTGAGGGGGGGGGGGCTTGCCCCTCCCTCAACATATTTTGTATTCCTCGGCAAACGGTTATGGCCAAATAGTTGTTTTTCGCGAGTGAAGGGGAGTGTTTTTAGATAGTATTTAATGGGTAAATATGCATTTCCGCCTATTATCACACATCAAAACACCCTTGCACAACTCTAAACTAGATAAAAATGATCGAAACTATTTTTTAGCAATATAATTACATCATCTTTATATTGACCCAATTCGCTCGAATGCGTCTTCTCGCGAATTCATTATTATTTAGTGCGAATGCGCCTATGCTCAAATATTAATTCGCTCGAAGTGTCCAGATACCGTACCAGGTACTAGTGACATATACTAGGTGTTAGCTGAGGGCTACTTTTGTATCCCACGTACTGGGTACTAGTGACATATATACTGTATACTAGGTGTTAGGTGAGGGCTAGGTTTGTATCCCACGTACTGTGTCTAGGTTAGGTTAGGTTCTTTGGTTAGTTATTGTTGTGAACCTCTCGATGCCAGAGTAAGGTATGTCCCACAATACTATGCACTGTTAGCCAACTAGTGGGGGTGTGGGGGCAGCAGCCACCACCCATAATACTAGAATAGGTTAGGTAAGGTAATTAGGTTAGGCGGTAAATATTTAAGAGACGCAACAATATAGGTAACACATTTCTAATGGTAGTTTTGGGTTCCTATCATCATATGCTTCATTTCTATATACTTTTTATCCCCGGGAAAAACAAAAATCTAGGGATAATTTGTTTTCATTAACCTAACCAAAAAACCTAACCTAAATGTATTTGGGGGCTATTAGGTTAGGTTTTTTTGGTTAGGTTAATGACCAAAAAAACAAAAATCCCAAGAAAATAATGAAAAATCCCAAGATTTGTTTTGTTTGCCCAGGGATAAAAAGTATGGTATTAGTTTATGACCAACCAGTTACGGGCCCCATCGATGATTATCAGTGTGTTATCACCTTCATGAATGATACTTTGTTGGTGTACATGTAATTACCGTCGCAAAATCACTAAGTAAATTAAGAAAAACTGTTGGATTGTTCACCCATAACACAGGGAACGTGAGCTGGGTTTAGACCATCGCGAACCCATAAACAGGGAATGTGAGCTGGGTTTAGACCGTACCTAACCTAACCCAACCGAAAACTAACGGACGGTCTAAACCCAGCTCATGTTCCCTGTTTATGGGTACGCGACGGTCTAAACCCAGCTCACGTTCCCTGTTTATGGGTGAACAATCCAACAGTTTTTCAGCAGAGTGGAAATAATGTCTACTGGGAAATGTATAGTAAATAAGAAACACAGTTACGGATACATTTTATATATGATATTTCTCTATCTATATCTATATCTATATTTCTCAATATTCCAGCCTCCTCTACATATACATCTAGTGACCTTTTCAAGATGTCAATTGTACTGCTCTCCACCAACTTATCTGGCAATTTGTTTCACTCACGACACCGTAGGTGAAGAATTGTTCTTGCATAACAGCTATGAGAGAGAGAGAGAGAGTGAGAGCACGTATTTTTTCCGAGGTTGAAAAACTAAAATCCGGTTCGTAATATAACCAACACGAACTGGAAAATGATTACTAAAGTTTAATTACAACACGTTTTCCTTCTAAAAGTATCATGTTTAATGTTTATATTTTTTCAGTAAAATGTTTTCACTCTCCCTATTTCAACTTTCCCGTGATTTTTCTTTCGTAAATCATCCAGTTCTCAGAATGACTTTGGCTGTCACCTCTATGATTACTGTATTAATTAGCTCTCTCCCTCGTTCTTTCTTTCTGAAAGTCTTTCTGTTAATCTCTTCTTTCTATGAATATCTCTCTCTCTCTCTCTCTCTCTCTCTCTCTCTCTCTCTATGTCATCAATATGTCATTTATAATTCATACATGTAAATGATTCTCGAAAAGCTTCCATTATATCCTAGAAAACACGGGCACACAAAGAAAGAGAGAGAGAGAGAGAGAGACAGATGCTAATTGTTGGTAAAGTACGAACTTTCTCGACAAAAAACCTAAAACAAAAGTTAGTTAAATATTATGTGAAATGTTGTTGTTGTTGTTGTTCCCTAAGCTGCTTGGCCGAACAGCCCTGAGTCCCTGAGGAAGGCCATGGCCACGATCGGGCTTTCCCACAGACCTCTCATTGAGTGTAGATTGTGTTGTTGGCGTAAGTGGTTGTGTGAAATTGAGTCTTCTATGATGTGTTTAATGGTATGGGGTGCTGTGTTACATCCCGGGCAGACGTCGACAACGGAGTCATCCAGTCTCTTCTGATAGCTCAGGAGAGATGGATGGTGTCCGCATCTCAGCCTGGCCAGGTGGACTCTGTCCTCGCGAGGAAGGGAGGATTCGGAAGGATGGATTTCGGGAGGTCGTGCTTGCAGCTGCGTGTTGTCTGTGAGTGAGTGGATGGATCGGCGAGAGATGTGAGTATGGATGTGCTTCTGGAAGTTGGTTCGGGGTGGACAGGGAGGGAGAGAGGATAGTAATTGTGTGTGATACCGTCTGCTGGGTGCTGTTTTGATATTTCTTGGTGTCTGTGGGTGTGTTGCCATGTAGTTTAGTGGGTGGTCCTGGTTCGTGGAGGCTGCTGCCAGGAATTGAGTGCCTCTCATGTCCAGATGGTCTTTGAATTTGAGGATTTTGGTTTCTTGATGTAGGTGATCTGTGGGTGCAGTAGCTGTGAAATGTTTAGCGATATTGATTAGGACGAGGAATGTCTGAATTATTGCATCGTCGTGGCAGGCGGGGGAGGGGGGTTATTGTTGTTGGTGGTAGTGATAAAGATGTTGTTGAGAGTGGTAGTGATGGGGTTCTTGTTGTGGTGGTGGTGTTGTTGTTGTTGGTGATAAGTTTGTTGTTGTTGTGGTGGTCATGCTAGTGGTGGTGGTGGTGGTAATGGTGGGGTTGCTTATGTTGTTGTTGTTGTTGTATAATGTACATGTTATTCATTGTGGTGGTGGTGATAGTTGTATATGTTGCTGTTGGTTGTTTTAATTGTTATTGTTTTATTTAGTGTTGGTTTTAGTGGTGGTAATATTGTTGTTGTTGTTGATCCCCAGGCTGTCTGGCCGAGCTGCCCAAAGGTCCCGAGCAAGGCTAAGGCCATAACCGAGCGCCCCCACAGAACCCTCCCAGCTTTACCACTAAAGAATGCCCAGGTGACCGAAGCCGATCCCAGGCGAGGGGCTGAGGAGAGTGCGGAAACGCCCAGGACACCGAAACCCTCTCCCAGGACCCTGTGCCCCTAATCAGTTATGAAGAGAAGTTGAGGGGCAAGGGCGAAATAGATATCTAGGAAATATTCATATATTTTGATGAAAGACATTGTGGGCTTCTCGGGCAACTGTAATGATATTCCTATAACAACAGTGTCACAAGTTAAATATCTCGGACTAAAACTGGACTCGACTTTGTTAGGTGAAACAATTTTGGAATCTATCCTGAGTAAGTGTAGAGCATGTATAAAATACCTGTACAGACAGTTGGGATGCTTGCCAGCGGCGACCAAAAAGACCCTTTGCCAAGCGCTTGTTCAATGTCATTTTGACTATTCTGTGTCATCCTGGTACTCTGCATCATCTAAATTAGCACAGCACAAACTTCAGGTCACTCAAAATAAAATGGTTAGGTTAATGCTGAACCTAGGACCCAGATCGCATGTTGGCCAGGAGCAACTTCATTCACTAGGTATGCTCAATGTCTCTGACAGGGCCAAACAAATCAGGATCACTAATGCCTTCAAGATATTCTATGACAGACCTCCAGAGTTTCTAAAGAGTGATTTTGTTAAAGCAAATGAGAGGAGTGGAAATAATACAAGAGTAGTAGGGGTAGGCAGCCCCACCCAGGGAAGTACTACCGCCAAGGTTTCGGAAGACTCAGGGAATAGCCTGAATTCCATTTTCTCTCCCAGGCCTTGGTAGCTGGATATATATCTTTCTGCCTCACACATCAGGGGTATCAGGAAAACCCTCTTTATATAACATACACATCCAACTTCACGACATTGCCCTACATCGCTATCGTCTATCCATAAAACACTACTCTACCCACTACATATCATACATGCAACACTATACATATCTTTACCTAATAAATCATGGCAGAACAATTATTAAGAGCGAACCTGGTGGTCCCTCGGATATCCACCCCCGGCAGGGTTGGGTCATCGACACAGGGTCCTCCCGGTCGTCATCACGCGACTGTGTCAACAGCATTGCAACGTCCCAAAGCTGCTCGTCGGTGCAGCTTTTTCTTTAGCAATATAAGGGGACTTCACTCTAACATCAATTCTGTACACCAATTTCTTCAAGCAGAATCCCCTACTCTCCTTTTTTTGACAGAGACTCAAGTAACATCCACATCTGACACATCTAGATTTAATTTTCCAGGTTATCAACTGCTCTAAAATTTCAGACCTAAAGGAGGTGTATGTTGCTTCGCAAAATCTGAAATTGCCCTGGAGGAGGTTACTAGTTTCAATTGTCCCTATTTTGATTATTCTATATACAAATTAATTTCTGCTGGTAAATTTAAATACATATGTTGCATCTACCGTTCCCCAAGTACTCCTCCAGAGCAAAGTCTTTTTGATTCTCTGTCCTCACAACTCAGTGTCCTCAACTTAAATGCTTCTTCTGAAATCACTGTGTTGGGTGATTTTAATGCCCATAATGTTGAATGGCTCACTCATTCAGCCAGGACTGATGATGCTGGTCTTGAATGTGAGCTATTTGCAGACTCATTTAATCTCACTCAACTAGTCAACCAACACCCCCATGTACCAGATAATCCTGATCATAATTCCCACCTACTGGACTTATTTTTAACAACCAATTCAGAAAATTATGATGTTACAGTGAGGTCCCCGCTTGGATCTTCTGATCACTGTCCGATACAGGCCACCTGTCTATCACCTACCACACCTTCCCACTCAGAACCTGTTTTGGTGACTAAATGGCATTACGATAGGGCAGACTGGGAGGGTCTTCAAGATTTCTTTATTGATATTCCCTGGACCTCTTTCTTTTCTAATGATGCACACTCCACCTGAGCCACATACAAGATTTTATAAAAATTGGAATGGAAACTTTTATTCCTCATCAAAAGTACAGTAAAAGATCTAATTCACCTAAATGGTTTGACCATAATTGTGCTAGAGTAACTGAACAAAAAGCAATAACCTACAATGCATACACAAGATCAAAAGCACATGAAGCCTTTAATTACTTTAGAAACATCAGAAACCATGCCAAAACTGAATTAAATCTAACTAAATCAAACTTTCTCCACAAGCAGGCAAATAAACTTCTAAATAATCCAAATGATAACAAAATATTTTGGTCTACTCTTAACTTATTCAAATCCAACTTCACTACTGTTTCATCCATTCCACCATTAAAATCTCCGACTGGAAATCTTGTAAGTGACCCACGAGGTAAAGCTAACCTTCTTGCGGATATTTTCTCCACCAACTCAACCTTAGATGAAATAAATCAAAATGTCCCTGTACTTAATTTTAATTCGCCTGAAATTCCCTCACTTAAGATCCACACCAGACATGTCAAAACTATTTTGCAGAATCTCTCAGTAGATAAAGCTCCTGGTCCAGATGAAATTCCTCCAATACTACTTAAGAATTGCTCCTTGGTGCTCGCTCCTGTATTGGCAAACATTTTCCGTCTGTGTTCTCATACCTCATGCTTCCCAGTATCCTGGAAAGAAGCAAACATCCATCCAGTTCCTAAAAACGGTGCCTCTTCAGATCCACCAAACTACAGACCAATAGCTATAACTTCCACTCTTGGTAAAGTCTTTGAAATTATATTAAATAATCACATAATTAAGCATCTTGAGAATAATAAATTAATCAGTGATAGGCAATATGGTTTTAGACGATGTCTATCAACTGCAGACATTCTTTGCCTTCTTACACATCAAATCAACCAAGCTACAGACCAACATGGTGAAACACATACAATAGCACTGGATATATCAAAGGTATTTGATAGAGTCTGGCATCAATTCTTATTGTCGAAGATGTCACACTACGGCCTTGCATCATTAGTTCCACTAATTTCTTCTTATCTTCATAACAGAAAAATACGTGTAATGGTAGATGGCCTTTATTCTCAATTTCACTCAATAAATGCTGGTGTTCCCCAGGGATCAGTTTTGGCCCCAACTCTGTTCCTCATTCATATCAATGATCTCATATCTACCACTCACAATCCAATACATTCCTACGCAGATGACTCAACACTCCACAGTTCCTTCACATTTACCAATTCTTTCACCCAACCCGATCTTATAAATTAAAAAATAAACACTGCAATTTCTCTGAACCAGTACCTTTCTAGAATTAATGAATGGGGACAAGAGAATCTAGTTTCCTTTAATGCACAGAAAACCAAGTACATTCAATTTTCTAACCGACAGAATCTCTCTGACTCCTATATATATTTTAACGATGTAAATATTCCCACTTCCCCTAGTATTGACATTCTCGGTGTAACATTAACTACTAACTTGAGCTGGACACATTATGTTAGAAGCATTGCTAAGAATGCCTCTAAAAAACTGGGACTCCTGTACAGAGTTCGAGAATTCTTCAATGACTGGCAGTTGGCCGTAATATATAAAAGTCATGTGCGTTCTCAGATGGATTACTGTTCACCTCTGTGGAGTGGTTGCATTGAGGCAGTTGGACAAAATTCAAAATAAAGCTATTAGATTAATCAATAACCCTGCAATCACACAGGACCTTCCTACATTATCCATATGAAGAAACATTGCATCCCTTGCATTATTCTACAGATATTTTCACAGCAATTGTTCCGAGGAACTTGCTTCAATTGTGCCGCCTCTCCACATCTATCCCCGTAGAACTAGGGCAGCTGAGAGCGCCCATGAATTTACACTTTCTCCTCCACAACGCAGAACTTCTGCTTATCAAAATTAATCTATCCCCAGAACTACTACTCTTTGGAATTCACTTCCCTCGAGTTGCTTTCCACAAACTTACAATCTACAACAGTTTAAATCCAGTTGTTACAAACATTTTATGAATGGAGGATGCCTTTAGTCACATGGACCTTTTTTGTTTTATCTGTTTTTCCTTCCTCCGTTCATTATCTCTTAAAAAAGAAAACAAAAAAACACAAACAAAAACAGGATGTTTAATTTTACGGTCCCGAGAATCCAAGGACAGGGTAAGCAAACATTCTTCTTCACTGCCATCAAAGACTGGAACGACCTACCCCAGTCAGTCCGTGAAAATAGAACACTGTATTCCTTCAGACGTAGCCTGAAGGAGCACCTGAACCGGACAGCTGCGAGAAGGGAGCACCAAGCTTATGTCTACTACTAAATACGACATAAGAGATAGGTAAAACAAACTGAAATGATAACTGATTACGGATTACTGATATATACTATAGGATGTAAGGTATCTTAAAATAACCCCCTAGAAATACTTTCTCTAGAGTATTTATTTCTCTTATCCTCCCCTTTTCCCCAGCTAACCTAATCCCACAAGGGCCCCAATGGAAATACGCCTAAAAGCCTTATTGGGCTATCCTTAGTTAGAATTATGCAAGGCTGGTACATGTCATATTTGTAACATATTATGTTGTACCAACACTGTAAAATGCTAACTGAATAAATATTATTATTATTATTATTATTATTATTATTATTCACCCGCTTTGCAACACAATTCCACCCCTACTCTGTTCAAGTCTCCAACTCAAGAGTGAAATGATATTCCCAATTTGTCTTCTATTCAACTGCTGAGCTCTGGAAATAATAATACATTGGTCGAAAATGCTAACAGCAATCAAAACTCTCAAAAATTATATAAACAAATATAGTAACCTCCAAGACGTTGCCCCAGCTAGTGTTAAGGTGATGCGGCGTGGGTAGTGTGTTATTCCTTGGTGCTGAGACAACCCGCTCTATAATGGACTTTTGATTTTCGCACAGACACTCTGATATTTTTACCCTCATATTAATAGCCGTATTATCCCTCTCTTCTTGCAGGATGAAGGAGAGGAGGGGCGAGCTGCTGGTTGTCCAAGGGGTGAGAGAGGAAACGTGGAGGCGTCTGGTGAGTGTGCTGTTTTTGTATATTGTTCATGATATTATCATATAAGTATATTATCATCTTATTATCAATTATCTTGCAAGTTCGTTTCTGCACATTTTCAAATGGCGGTTTTTGTGTTGCTGTTCATGAGAAAGCCCAAACCTTTCAGGAATAAGTGAGCTTGTACACAAATGTGAGTTTGGGTGGGAGGGGTTGAGGAGGGGGGGGGGGGGGGGTGCTAGCAACTTAAGATGATATAGGAGGTAATGGGTTTTTTGCCACACATTTTGACAACACTTCTTACATGGGGTTTCCGATTAATATTGTTGTCTATGATGACTCCTAATAGTTTGAAATTGTGCACTGCCGATAGAGCGCTGGATCTGAGGGTGATGAGAGTAGGTCAATGATGTCTGAACCCACGCTGATGTGCATCACTACTGTTTTTACAATATGTATGGTGACGTTGTTGGCTGAAGTTCAGTCCTGAAGTTGGTCGACATGATCCTGAAGAATGCTGTAATAGGGGGATGTCTTATCAATACTAACTCCGATTGTTGAGTCACCCACGTTCTTCCAGCGAGCATCATTGTTACATATTGCATCTTTGATTAAGATGCGGAAACACAGGAGTCCCATCTTTGTACCCTGTGGGACACCACAAGTCAGGGGGAGGGTGGAAGGTAAGGTGCCTTTTTAACCGCACGGCTTGTCGGCGGTCAGTTAGTAAATATGCCAGCCATGGCACAAGGGAGGGACGTAATCCGAGCTATGTGGCCTTCCTTATGATGATGTTGTGGTTGACCAAGTCCAAGATATTACTGACGTCTAGGAAAACTGAGTTGTTTTTTCTAGGTTGTGGTAGATGAAGTCTAAAAACTGACCAGGCAAACGGTTGTGCAATAGCAAAAGCTTTTGAGTATGGCACCTCTCCCTAATATCCAATTTCTGTACCCTTTGGTCTACAGCAAGGGCACAGTTTATGACAGAATAATTATATATTATTTCTGAGGTGGTGTAGACTGTTATTGATAATTTACAAAACGTAAACTACACAAGAGTTCTTTACTATCAAGATTCTAGAAAGCACTGGTATCTACTCGTATTTTGTAGGAATGAACTATGCAATTGACAAAATTCCAACTAGAGATGTAATGATATAATTATCTAAAGGTTGATGCGAAAACATTTATAATTTCATATGGAATAAATGTCATAAAAATAATACTGTTACAGTTCATATGAATTGCTATTTATGACAATTCACATATAACTCCTATTCAAAGCAATGAACTGAAAATAGTAGCCTTAAATATGTTTTGTTACCTTCGTCAACGAAGTAGGAGGAGGTTATGTGTTTGCCTCCGTGTCTGTAAACAAAATATCTCTAAAGGTGTTCGGTTAAAGTCCACGGAATTTGGTGGGCAGATAGTTTATGTGTCAAGTAAGAAGGGATTCAATTTAAGAGGTAATCGGTAGACCGCATACATCCCTCAGAGTAGGCGGAGGAATCTGATCTTCCGAATGTCCATCTAGATTATAATGCATACATCATTGTTATAATAACAATGATTCTACCGATGTGTTTTACTTAGTATAAAGTAGTCAATACCAGTTACTCTTGCAGTATATACAAAATATATATCAGTAGCACAACCGTATCTATTCATTGTTGATGTGTCTTAATACACGGCAGCCAAACAAATCAAATTACTAAACGAACATGACCCAGAGTACGGTTTTGTCTGTGTTGTCTTTGTTCGCACCCCGCCTGCAGGGCTTTGTGTGTTTGTTAATGTGCTGATGTGTTTGTGTATGTCGTTTTTTGTGTTCCTGCCTCACCTGTCACTGTGTGTATTAATGTGTATGTATATGTTGATGTGATTGTGTGTGTATGTTAATATCTTTGTTCATGCCTTGCCTGCCA
Source organism: Paralithodes platypus (assembly GCA_032716605.1). Classification (NCBI taxonomy): domain Eukaryota; kingdom Metazoa; phylum Arthropoda; class Malacostraca; order Decapoda; family Lithodidae; genus Paralithodes; species Paralithodes platypus. The sequence goes on from CM064539.1 coordinate 26,083,863, forward strand.
CTGAGTGCGTGTTAATGTGTTTGTGTATGGCAATGTTTATGTTAATGTATATCTGTATATTGCTGGGTTTGTTTATGCTAATATGTTTGTGTGTATGTTAATGTATTTGTGCGCATATGGTAATGTGTTTGTTCCCACCTTCCCCGCCATTGTTTGTACATGTGTGTCGATGTGTTTGTTCTGACAGCAGCCCTGAGAACCCTGCAAGGAGGTTGGGGGGGAAGGAAAAGTGTGAGAGGAGGAATACGTGATCAAAGGAGGTGACGGATAACAAGAGGAGGAAACGAAGGAGAGAGAAACAGGCAGATTAGGAAGATGAGGAGAAGGAGGAGGAGAAGAGAAAATGGAAGAAAGGGAGTAGGAGAGAAAAGAAGGAAGATTAGGACATAAACAAAGAGAATAGAAAAAAGATTAGAACCTAGGAGAAGAGAGAAGAAGGATGATTAGGACATAGAAGAAGAGAAAAGAAATAGTGCGTGTATGTGTGTGCTTGTGTTCGCATATTATTGTCAATGTCCAGCATGCGGATTCGCGTGGTAAGTACATCCGTGTGTGTGTGTGTGTGTGTGTGTGTGTGTGTGTGTGTGTGTGTGTGTGTGTGTGTGTGTGTGTGTGTGTGTGTGTGTGTGTGTGTGTGTGTGTGTGTGTGTGTGTGTGTGTGTGTGTGTGTGTGTGTGTGTGTGTGTGTGTGTGGTGTGTGTGTGTCGTTGTGTGTCGTTGTGTGTGTGTGTGTCGTTGTGTGTGTGTGTGTGTCGTTGTGTGTGTGTGTGTGTGTGTGTGTGTGTGTGTGTGTGTGTGTGTGTGTGTGTATGTATTGTGACGTCTACCAGCGTTGGCAGAATCGCCTCTCGGTATCCACTAGCGCTCGCCAGGGACATCGAAGTGGGCTATAGTTATCAGAGAATGTTGTTCTTTCTTTCCTAGCAATCGTATTGGCACAGACAGCCCAGTGGTGGTCTTTGTTTTCATCTGTGACAACGGGAAGTATTTTATATCATTAGTAGAATATAAGATGCATTGTGTAGAGTTAAGGAGAGAGAGAGAGAGGCGAGAGCGTGGTGGTAATATGTACGTATGTATGTATGTGCTGCCTCCTGCCTTCTGACGTCTCGGCCTGTGATTGGCCGACCACTGCGTCTTTGTGGGCTTCTGTGTTCATGGGGGTCCCCAGGAGCTGTCCTCCTCAGGACAGGCTAGGCGTGCATGCATCTAACATCCCTTTGCTTACTCTCTCCCCCAATCACCACCTTTAGAACTGTTTCTCTCTCTGAACTTCTTCTTTTCCATTACTTCTCATCTTTATTCAATTACTTCAGAACCCTTGGGTTCTGCATACGGTTTCCATAGCCGGCCCATTGTATTGCATGCGCCGTCCTCTGAGATATTTACATGTACTTAGAATAGGTTTTGAGGGTTCTTAGTTAGTATAGGTTATGAACTCTGTGTGTCTCCATTATTGATTTAGTGTTTCTACTCTTTTATTTAATGCTAGACTGGGATAAGGTATCTGTAGTCATTGTCATCGATGTGTGTGCGGTTTGCTTATACCTACACGACTTCGACCGGTCCTGTGGTAGCCTGTGCTGTCTTTTCGGTTGTGTCCTTTGCGAGTGCAGCTTTGTGTTGACTGAGGGCTTTGGCCTGTGCCAGTTCCACACTTTGCTGCCTCTTTGCTTGGCTTTAGAGGGTCGCCAGGATAGAACCAGATACTTGTGATCTGGATCTATCAAGAGAGCACCCTAGTCAATTAACGTAACTTAAAGGATGCAGTCTTAAGGACATCGCTAGGCTACGAGCCTGTCTTGCTCAACCCCAGTTCCTTACCTAGAGTATCCCAGCTAGACATTATTAATTGAGTAGACACTTATTAGTATTTAATATAAGCTCTTTGATGCATTATTGATGCATTATTGATGCATTATTATTCACAGCATTTACTAGTCTAGGTTGTTGCTGAGCCGCACAACCATAGTAGGCTGTTTCGTTGATGAGGAAGTATTTGTTTTAGTGTCGAGCATTACTACCGTTGCGCATTTATAGTATTCCCGTGTCGGTTAACATTATATGTCCTATCTTTTTGTGTATTCGCTTTACACGTGTGGTGTCCTGCCTCCTGCCTTTATATAGTTTAAGATACGAGCATCTTATGAGCATCAGACTTTCTTCAGAAGTTTCCAGGTCTATGCTGTAGGACTATACTTCACTTTCTTTCAGATAGGAGTGAAGAGTTTATTGTTGTTTAGAGTAACTGTATTGAAGCATCTTTTTATTGTATTAAATCTTGCAGTGATTTAATTGATCTTTCCATAGATTCTTGTTTATGCATTTTAACGTAACTTGCATCCTGTGTGTTATCAGGCTATACCAGTGTGGGTTAGCCTGAAGTAGAGTACATTTATGCCCAGTAAAGGATACCCCGTTATCGCAGATTAACTCTGGAGGGTATAGGTGTTTTGTTCGCCGGCATATAAGTTCGAGGGTTTGGATCTAGCGTACCGTTGTTGCATAGTGCCCTATTACTAGTCCAAGCATTAAGTGCCCTTGTTTTATTCGCAGTCCCGGTCGTAACAGTATGTATGTATGTATGTATACTTGACTCAAGCTAACCTTGCGGAGAATCCCCTCTCCCATTCCTCTCCTCGCCAATTATCCATTCAATTCAAACGACTGATTGGCTGCCCCCCCCCCCCCCCCCCCCCCGCCAATCATTGGTTAGGGTATGAGGCTATCAGTATAGACAAGATATCCTCAACATTTCTTATATTTATTTTACAATGACAGAGTATTATCAATGTTAACGATTGTGTTAAACAAGAATGATACCCGAACTCGGAGACGCGAGAAAATATACACTAAGTATATTATTAACATGGATATTATAAAATATACAGGAATACATTTTTAAAATATATCAGTATCATCCATGCGTCAGTCATGGGATTCGTTCATCATTAACCAATATGAGGTTTGAAGTCGCCACAGGCTTACCTCACAGAAACTAGAAAAGCTCTCATTGTAATTGATATTTAGTTTTAAAAATACAAAAATTCACAACCATTATATACACTGTATTTATATTGTTGTCATACAAATCAAATTATATGAATAATTATGAATATATGACAAAATATGCTAAATATTTTGATTATAGGCGATTTTTAGATTATTCTTATAATTGTTCTACAGTTGAAAACACTGTCACGAAGTAGAATAATTAATCCAGAGCACGATGATGTTTTCAAAACTCTTGTAAGTTTATTAATTTCAGGGATATTTCGTAGCGAGGCCGTTTTATATGATCTGTGCCCCATGAATATTCTTTCCTCTCACTTAAACATTAGGCTACCATAGTGCGGTGGGAATATGAACATGATTAGATTAATATCCAGTATTCGAGAATGGATAATAAGTCGTAGGCGTGTGAATACACCTTTAACCGTCTTGGTGGTGTAATGGTTAAGGTGTCTAAAAATCTGTGTGTGATAACCCAGGTTCGAATCCCGGTGGATCACATATATGCTTTCATTAATTTCATTGGAGGTGTTTGGTGTTGTGGTGAAATTAATAAAAAATATAATATCGAACTTATAATCTATCTTATTAATTTAATGCGTGATATAAAGTATAATTTTAAGTAACGCACTACCAAAGAAGGCTATATTAGGGGGAGATGAACTGTTTTTCTGATCCCTCTTCATCCTTATGTTTAGTTCCATTAGTTTTTACATTATAAGACGTTCGACCCATTAGTTTGGCGATTCTAAGAACTTTCGCCCCATTTCTTTGTCAATATTTAGACTTTTCGTGTCATTTAGGTCTCGAATTTTCCCTGGTGAGCGATAGCGAGCTTGTGATTTAAGAGGAACGGCCGAGACATTTTTCTATCGAAATATCTTGAAGGAGGGTCTTGGGCGGATGTTTTATTAAGCTTGATGGAGATCTACGGAAAAAACTAAAATACTAATAAATATAAACATAACTGAGCATATAAATACGCCCATTCCCCCTTAAAAGATGTTGTTATACAAAGTAATGTACATAATGGTTGTGGAGCGATATTGTTTGTCAAACAAAATATAAGAAACGTAATGCATATAATAACCGATTACACACTCAAGCACCCGATACACACAAACTTAATCGAATGATTGGCTGAAGGGGCGGCCAATCATTAATTTTTTATTTTTTTTTCCAACTTACTTCCTCTCGGGCATAGGCTGAGAGCCTTAACATTCACCGCTTTACAATGAACAGTCTACACAATGAACAGTCTTACAATGAACAGTCTAGGGAGTGAGACATGTGAAGCACGTAGAGTACAACGAGCACCTGCCATCTTGCCTTCACATGAGGCACGGTGCTCACTCATGGCCCGAAACGACCCCATCTCTGAAGCCACCTCGTTCCCGTGCTTCACTGTCTCACCCCCTACACTCGGACTCTCACACTTACACACACACAACGCCACCTGTTGAGCAGATAACTCACCAGGCATTGCACCCCTATAGCATATTTTGAATATGGGAATATTCATACAGTGCTATTTAATCAGGGAACAATGAGGGTATTTTATTGACGTTTCGGTGGGCTTGTGGTAATGCACTGATACCAGGTACAGCACAAATTCCATCCCAATAATATCTTCCCATTGATACATTGGGATTTGAACCCTGGACCTTTGGATTACCAGGCCAGTGGCAAGACCACTCCACCACACCTCCCCTAATAACATATGATATATGAATAATATTTGAATAACATGTGCTAGTGTTCAGTATGTTAGCATGTAGTATTGCATGGTAAGTTAGTACTTGTAATGGTTTGCATTTAAGGGTGAATGGTTAATTTTTTGATCGATTTTTTAATTCGCTAGCAACTTCACCTACGATTATTCCAGTGCCATTCCTCCCTCCTCTGTACCCCCCTCTCCTACTAATGCCTAATATCCTAATTTCATCTAAAAATGTACTTTCTACCCTCTCTGGGCTTAATGCTAAGAAGTCGTACGGTCCGCATGGTGTTCCTCCTGTTGTACTCAGATACTGTCCTTCCGTGCTGACTCCCTGCCTAGGCAAACTCTTCTAGTGCAGGAGGAAGAATTGTGTGTTTCTTGATAGAAGTGTCAAACTTGGCACACACAATAATAAAAGTAATATAATCAAAATTAGCTATAGGGCCATCACAGGTTTAGCCTATGTTGGCTTTGGCAGCCCCTTTTCAAGTAATCTATATTAGAGTAGTGACTGAAACACAGATATTTACCCCAAACTGTTTTTTTTTTTTTTTTTTTTTTTTTTTTTTTTTTTTCTATATTCCAACTACTCCCTCTCGGGCATAGGCTGAGAGCCTGTACATTCCACCGCCCAACACGGTGAAGCCCGTGAGGTCTTGTTCCAGTCTGGGGAGTGAGACATGCGAAGCATGTGGCAGAGATGTCAAACTAGTCTCAAATGACTCGTATGGGCAAGGGAAACAACCTATACTAAAATAATGTTTGGCTAATGTTGACCGTTTGACTTGTACTGGTCCCTGTAGTTTATTATCATGCTATAAATTGGTAAGAATTGTTGCCAGTTGCCACTAATTTGTTGAACTACAGGGACCAGTACAAGTCAAATGGTCAACTTTCTATACACATTATCTGAACATTTATTGTTTCCCTTGTCCAGACGAGCCATTTGAGACTAGTTTGACATATCTACCACAGTATACAGTTTGGGGTAAATATCTGTGTTTCAGTACTCTAATGGTGATTAACCCATAAACGGCAAGAAAGCTCATAAGAAGTTTTACTGGGCGAGGGTGGCAAAGCTCTTAAGAGGGAAGCCTAAAAAAAAAACATTTAAATGGCCCCAGTAGCACTAAAAAAAAAATTTTTGTTTTCCCTATACCTCATATCACTCCTCCACATCCCCTCCTTCCTCCCTTTCCCCTCCCCCTTCAATTATCACCTATTTTCCCTGTTATTCCCTAATTCGTTGGTATATTTTTGTGCTAACATTAGCAAAATGTGTGGAGGATGTGCTTACGTGTGCCTAGCGAGTGTGTTATACAACCAAGTGTGTGAATGAGTAGGCTCAGTGTGGCTTGAGGCCTTGTGGAGGGAGGGGTTGCCTCAATTTTCTCCATAATTCATGAATGGGCTGGTCCATCTATATTCGCGATTTTTACCAGAAAAATTATATTTTCACTTGTTTTATTGTTGTTACAGGTTACTATCTTCATAGTGAAGGTAAAATAGGCTCATATGAATAAGTAATAACGATATTTATCGTAAAATGACGATTATAGGCCTGAATGGAGCCAATATGCTCGCCCATGGGCAGCTAGTTCTATACACCCCCCTCCCCCCCCCCCCCCTCGACGTTGCCGGGTTATTTGAAACTGGGCTGTCAAAGCCAACATAGGCTAAACCTGTGATGGCCCTATAGCTAATTTTGATTATACTGTGTTTATTATTGTGTGTGCCAATTTTGACACTTCTGTCAAGAAACACACAATTCCCACAAATTCTTTCACATATCTGCCCCACTACTCTAACGTCTTCCCTTCTTGCTGGAAGTTAGCTCTCATTTAACCTGTCCCAAAGAAGGGTGACCGTTCTCAACCCTCAAAGTTTCGTCAAATTGTTCGAATTTTTTGCATCTCTAAGGTTTTTTAAACTAATCTTACTTCAAAATTTCTTAAGCATTTCCCTTTTCATAATCTACTCTCATATCACCAGTATGGCTTCCTTAGAGTCACTCTACTGGTGACCTTCTTTCATATCTTACTAACTCATCCTCCTTTCGGGACTTCGGTGAGACCTTTTCTATTGCACTAGACATATCGAAGGCCTTCGATAGAGTCTGGCACAAATCTCTAATTTCTAAACTATCATCCTTTGGTTTCTATCCCTCCATTTATGCCTTTATCTGGCCGTTCCATAGCTGCGGTTGTGGACGGCCATCGTTCACTTCCTCATCCTATCAACTCCGGTGTTCCTCAGGGTTTTGTCCTTTCTCCAATATTCTTTCTAATATTTATAAAAGATCTATTCAACTGTACCTCCTGTCCTATCCATTCATATGCTGACGACTCTACCTTAAACTATTCAACAAGTTTTCCAGAACGCCCCAGCATGCAATACCTCAAAAACAAATATAATGATGCCATACAACACTTATCTTCTGATATAACTACCATTTCCAATAGGGGCAGAGAAAACCTTGTTGCTTACAATGCTTCTTAAACCCAATTTCTCAATGTATCTACCCGTCAAGAACTCCCAGACGACTATCACTTATAATGCAACAATACAAAAATCAACCCTTCATCTTCTCTCAGCATTCTCGGTGCCTCTTTTTCTTCTGATATCTCTGGGAAAGATCATATTACCACTCTTACTAAAACGGCTTCCCAGATGCTGGGTGTGCTCAACCGCCTCAAGGAATTTTATACCCCTGCACAGCTTCTTGCTTTGTACAGGAGCACAGTGTGTCCTTGTATTGAGTATTGTTCGCATGTGTGGGGAGGATCCTCTCACACAGCACTTCTAGACAAGGTAGAAAAGAAATACTTTTGTCTCAATAACTCCCTTCCACTCATCGATTCTCTGCAATCTCTTTGCCGCAATATTGCATATCTCTCACTATTCTATCACTATTACAATAATCAGTGTTCCTCAGATCTCTCTCAGTGTATACCACCTCCATTACGTAGGGTATGTAGTACCCGTCTTGCAACACAATACCACCATTACTCTGTGCAACTGAGTTTGTATCCTCTCTCGCTTGTTCTATTGCTGTCCGAACAAGGAGGAAGCATTCAAACGGAACCGACGCCTTAAAACTCAAGAATCTTATTCTTCCTATGTTTCTGCCAGGAATCAATTGGCCAAATTTGGTCTTCGACTTGCCAAGCACTCATTCTTAATAATAAATGCACTGAACTATCTAACTCTAGCTCTTCCCAAGCTTTCTGGCATCTAGACAAAAACCTCTCCAACAATTTTTCTTCTTCATCTTTCCCTCCCCTTTTCCACTTTGATGGCAAAACTATTATTTCTTCCTCTGACAAAGCTGAACTCTTTGCTAGAATCTCCATCTTGGATGATCCCGGTGCTATTCCTCCCTCTCCACTCCACTCTCCCCTACTTATGCCTAATATCCTAATATCTTCTAAAGATGTACTTTCTACCCTCTCTGGGCTTAATACTAAGAACTTATGAAGGCGTACAGTCTGGATGGTGTTCCTCCTGTTCTACTAAAAAACTGTGCTTCCGTGCTGACTCCCTGCCTAGGCAAACTCTTTCGTCTCTGTCTCTCCTCTAACGTTTTCCCTTCATGCTTGAAGTTTGCTCTCATTCAGCCTGTCCATAAGAAGGATAACCGCTCTCAACCCTCCAACTATCGTCCAATTGCTCTCATCTATTGTATCTCTAAAGTTTTTGAAACTATTCTTGCTTCCAAGTTTCTTAAGCATTTCTCTTCCCATAATCTACTCTCAGATCAACAGTATAGCTTCCTTAAGGGTCGCTCTACTGGTGATCTTCTTTCATATCTTACTAACTCTTGGTCATCCTCCTTCCGGGACTTCGGTGATACCTTTTCTATTGCACTAGACATATCGAAGGCCTTTGATAGAGTCTGGCACAAATCTGTAATTTCTAAACTACCCTCCTTTGGTTTCTATCCCTCCATCTGTGCTTTTGTCTCTAATTTCCTTTGCGGCCGTTCCATAGCTGCGGTTGTGGACGGCCATCGCTCACTTCCTCATCCTATCAACTCCGGTGTCCTTCAGGGCTCTGTCCTATCTAATATTCTCTTTCTAATTTTCATAAATGATCTTCTTAACTGTACCTCCCATCCATTCATACGCAGACAACTCTACCTTACACTACTCATTTAGTTTTCCAGAATGCCCCAGCCAGCAATCCCTCGAACACAAACGTAATGAAGCCATAGAACACTTATCTTCTGATCTAACTACTATTTCCAATTGGGGCAGAGAAAACCTTGTTGCCTTTAACGCTTCCAAAACCCAATTTCTCCATCTATCTACCCGTCCGGAACTCCCAGCGGACTATATCGTATTCTTCAACAATACAAAAATCAATCCTTCATCTTCAATATTCTTGTGTCTCTTTTTCTTCTGCTCTCAATTGGAAAGACCATATTACCAGTCTTGCTAAGGCAGCTTCCAAGAAGCTGGGTGTGCCCAACCGCCTCAATTACCCCTGCACAGCTTCTTGCTCTGTACCGGGGTACGGTGCATCCTTGTATTGAGTATTGTTCACATGTGTGGGGAGGATCCTCTCACACCACACTCCTAAACAAAGTAGAAAGGAAGGCCTTTCATATCATTAACTCCCGTCAACTCACCAACTCTCTGCAAAAACTTCCCTCCGCCGCAATGTTGCATCTCTCGCTATTCTATCGCTACTATAATAATCAGTGTTCCTCAGAGATCTCCCAGTGTATACCATCTCCTCTACATAGGGCACGTGGTACCCGTCTTGCAAATCAATCCCACCCCTACTCTGTGCAACTCTTTAACACAAGAGTGAAACATTACCCACAGACTTTTTTCTATTTAACAGCTGAGCTCTGGAACTCTCTCCCAGATTCATCCTTTTCCTCTTCTTATGACTTAAATATCTTCAAACTCTGTGTGTCCATGCATTTTGGCTCGAACGTCCATTGATTTTGGCCCTGTCACTCTTTCAACTCTGGGGGAGGCACTTGCTACAGGCAGTTCTGCCTTTTGTCTCCCTCACTCACAAAAACATAAAAACAAAAAAAAACATACACACTCTTATACAAACCCTAACCCACATATGTTCTTCATTATTTCTCCTCCCATCGAAACTTAAATTACTTTTGATATCCACTGACATTTTGTAATTCTGGTCTTCCATTAAGGGAGTAGTGCTTGTTGTTTTGGTCTATATATGTATTAATTAGTATATGTTTGAGTTTCTTCGCTAGACCTTTATCAACATTATACAAATACATCCCATAAACCCCCTTTCAAGATGAATGTGTACATTTTTCGGTAGAAAATTGTCCCAGCCGAAGGCCGGTTCCTTCTAAAATTACAAGGTTGCTATCGCTCGCCATAACAAAATTGACACCTAAATGGCACGAAAGGTGTTAATACTGACAAAGAAATGGGGCGAAAAGTCTCCAAATCGCCAACTAACGGAAAGAACATCTTAAAATCTCAAAACTAATATGCTAAACATAAAGTAAAGGTGGTTCCAGAAAAAAGAAGCTACCTCCCCATTAATTCATAACTCTGATTCCCTCATCTCCTCGCTCTCTATTTTTATTCGTAACATTTAATACCACTCGTTTCCCCTCCTCGCCCTTCCATTTCGTTGCATGTCAAACTTTCCTCTATTTGCAATTTGTTTAACATTTTCTGTTTATCTCTCCTGCTCTACATACGTTCCTCCTTTTCATTGCTGGATAATTATAGGGAATAGGCTAACAGCCTTATTATACATAATTTATTAGGGACAATGTAGGTCTATGGAATCCTTTGTACTCATGTATAATCCAATGTGGGAGAATAATTTTGATCACATTTATAAAACCCGATATTAATAGAAAAAACACCCATTCTAATCAATCTCAGAGCTCTTTTGGACATCCTAACTGTTTGCAAACGCCTACTTTATTCAGTATAATCGATATTTACCCCCTGCTGGCAACATAGATGATGATTTCAATAGTTCAACCCATCGTGTATCCCACATTGGATCGATAACTAAGACCATGAAAACACCAATTTCTCAAAATCTGGAGCACAAACATGAAAAATAAGGGTGCCAGCCTACTCCCTATAATTACCCATTGCTGTTATATTTTCCATTTCTTTTATTCACAATTCGCTTTTGTTTATCATTATTTATCCCACCAGTGTGTCTACTTATCGTCACTTAGCAAATATATCTGTCCTCTTTTCTTAATTAGCCTATTTGATATGCGCTTAGTAAAGAACATCAAGGATACAAGGGCACGATGGCAAACCTACTAGAGCTACCCCCAACCCACCATAAAGAAAACTCCATCTACAGAACGACTGCAGAAACTATAATACCAGAATACAGGGTTCTCAATCAAGGTGGGAGAAATGCGATATCCACTCCCTCCCCGTAATTTAGCCAGCCGCCCCGCACACACCACTGCTACTGCTGATGAGTCCAAGACGACCTCACAATGTATAAATATCAGCAAATCAGTACCATCCACTGGCAAGGTTAAAACACAAATAGAACTCTGAAAACAAATATCAGGCAAGTAGTGCCCCTGCCCTCATCTCAAACAGAGTTACACATGAAGTACACCATATCATTGCCAAGTGACACATGATATATGATAATGACTCATAATTATTGTTGGGGTATCATTTAATTGCCACCTTGAGGCAGAATATCTACAGAGTTTCTTAGCCTATGTACGGTACAATGTCTTTTCTATCCATAGGTACGAAGTAATTTGTAACCTTTAGTGACCATGAGGTGCCCGAGTTCTAACCATAGTACATATGCCGATGATCTGGTAAAGCGATGTATAGGCTAACACAAGCTGATAGTTAAGTAGAGAATAACCACGATAAAATTCTTCTCCACCGGGATAGCCGAACAAATCTTTTGGGCTGAAGGAGACTCAATCCCTTGACCCCAGGACTGAGTGTTTAGCTAATGGCGCTAAGATTATGGAACCATCCTGATCCTTACTCCAGATCACTCCCCTACATGAAGACGAAGAGTTCTGCTACTCCACCGAAGGTCTTGCCTCCCCATCAAAAGAGACTGCAGAGCACCATGGGAACTAATGTATATTCGGAGACCTGTGGAGGGAATGCTCACCTAATACCTGTACTGATCTACCTTGTCCACTGTTCCAAATAAACCAATGTACCTGACCAATGTATTGTCTGATCCCGCGTATGACACATGCTTCATCATAGTTTGTCATGTTCTTATCCATCCTGTTCTACATTTCTTTCATCCTTTTCGTGGCTTAGCAATTCTCCTTTACCATGACATTTCTGTCCATCCTTCCAGTTCTACACATTTTCCCACTTTTTCTCTCTTTTCAAATTATCCTCTCCTCTGTTATCGCATATTGCCTTTTACCTTCGATTTTCTGTTTATCCCTCAGTTTCCAGATTTTCCTCCACATAGCTAATCAAATGTGCTCTCCTTTCTCGCAATTTACCTCTTGTTTATCGTGTTTCTGTATACCTCTCCCGTTCTACATATCTTTTCTTCCCTTCCTTTGGTGTGTCTGCAGTCTTTTCCCACGTGCACAAATGGCAATAACACTGGGTTTTTCTTTGCTTGATTTCAGAATGTAGATTTTCTTATTAACTCCTTCTGCCCGCGGGGGGTCGTTTTGTCACCCTCCCAGGGTCCTGCCATATTGTCGCCCAATATATTTATCGATTATAAGACGTTTCGCCCCATTCAGGTGTCGATTATTGGTGTGTGAGCGATAGCGATACTGCAATTTAGATTTATCCGGCCTTCAACCGGGACATTATTGTTTACAGATATCTGTATCGAAAATTTAAAGGTGGTTCTATGGACATTTAGGAGACGTATATTTAGTCAAAAGTGGCCAACTCTATATAAATTGTTCGGAAAGACAGGGCAGCAAACGGACCGACACATGATATAATTCAGCAGTGATTTCCCCCGAGGGTGCCACAGTCCCAGAGACAGACAGCTGCAGCTTCACTATCTACAGGGAGAATTATTACAGTGACGATATCTCTAGGTGGCGACCATTATATTTACATTGATCTCTAAATAAATGTGCACTTCATTAATTGGGTCCGTAATATAATTTGTTTACACTAATATAACTTACATCTTGTGAGTTTTTAAGAAGTGTCAAACATCACTACTGTGACACAAACTCCAAACAAGTATATACTGTATATAAATGTATATATAAATAAAGTCGTGTTAATTGCCATTTTTTTCATAATACTATATAACACTTATACGTGTTTCAGTACTTCCATTTGACTCTAATAGTGAGGTTGGGTTTAGTGTAACACTCAGCGCATGTTCCTATATATAGACAAGTATATGTACACATAGTGTGTGCTAAACCTTTAACTTTCTTGATGGTAAAGTGGTAGAGCACTGTCGTCCTGTTGGTGGGTCCCAAGTTCAATTCCTGGCAGTTGCAATCATTCATTAGTTATTAACCCTACACATTACATTGTGTAAGTGGATAGATGTCAAGGACGTTTGTGGAATATAATGATATATACTGTATATATATAGATGTATATAACATATATATATATATACACACCCTGTTCGGAAATTCCACCATCAAACAAATACAGCATTATCACTGAAAACAAATTAAAATCTTGTACTAAATAAAAAAAAATCATATCTTGTACCAATAATGAGTTAGAGAGCATATAATTATAATAATAAATGTAGGCCTGACTGAGGACAGAGACTTACCCACACGTCCGAACACTGTTCCCCACCATTCTTCAGGTTGAACTGAACACCTGATTTGGAAAATTATTTATGAAGCACTTAAAACAACTGAGTATTCTATCATTTCAATGTAGCTAAATGAGGTGTACGTAAGTCCAAAAATGCTACATAACAATAATTGGAATTGTTTATTATTTTACCAACGTAAATATGCTCGCCATATCATTTCTAACCTACTAAAAATAACTGGTGGTTAATAAAACGTTATTAACATATTAAATCCATGTCTCTTTATATCTAGCAAGTCCTGTAATACTGACCTAGCAAGTCTTGTACCTTGTTTTCAATGCAATTTATTTTTTATTTTTTTTCATTTGAAAGTATTGTTTACAATATTTTGATCTACCTACTATCTTATCTGGTGATGGGCTGGTCTATCAGAGTGAGACCTGCGCGATCTCTGCCATACCCATAGCTTACTCTGACTGTTCCTTTTACTTATATATTTTCTAGATCTCGAGTGACGGCGTCTCTTCCGTGGATTGACCTCCCAATCTACCGAGATTGGAAGCTAAAGCGTCACATTATTCCTTTGCCCCTCAACTTTCTCTTCATAATTGCTGAGGGGCACAGGGCCCTGGGTGGGGCTTTGGTTTCCCGGACCCTCTCAGCCCCCCGCCATGGAGTGGCTTCGGTCACCCAGGCTTTATTGTGGTCGGCAGGGAGGGTTCTGTGGGGGCGCTCGTTTATGGCCTTGGCCTTACTCGGGGCCTTGGGGCTGTTCGGCCAGGCAGCTTGGGGAACAACAACAACAACAACAACCTACTATCTTATTTTGTCGGTGGAATTTCCGAACACTCTGTATATATATATATATATATTAGTAAAGCCAGGTAATACATTTTCTTTAATACATACGAGGTTGAAAGAAATGGCAATTTCTGCGTTGGAAATTTTATTATTAAAAGTTTCCAGGTCGGTTAATTCTTCACCTTCAGGCTGGAGCCATCAAAGACCACTATCTCACCCCTAACCACCCTCACCTCACACGCAACGAGTTAGAGAAACACACCACCATACTCGATAAAGAAAGTGACCCAAGGAGATTACCTATACTCGAAGCTTTATATATCCAAGCCTTACATCCCAACATCAACAACCAAACTCTGGACCTTCAGATCCTTCCTTCTGCCAAAAGGCACTTTCCTACAGGACCTAACACCCCCCCCTCGCCCCCCGGTGCCCTTGACGCAGCCCCCCGCGCTACCTCCTTCAGCTTCGTCTTCCGCAGACACCACACAACTTAGGCCATGCCCCTCGACACGCAGCCAATCAGCTTCGACCCCACCAACCGACCACCATCCCGCATCCAGTGCGCATGCGTGAAGCGGTTCCCCCTTTCTCTCCTAGAATACCCCTCCACCAATAGTAGACTTTTGCCCCCTGATTTTCGCCTCCTCTGATCCTCCACCCTCTATTTATACCCTTCCTGTTTACCTTTTATATCATTCCATCCTTGCTTGATAATGCTGGTTGTCCAGTGAAACGCGTCGTATATCCTGTATCATCATGTACATTTATGTAACCCTGTAGCACCATGAATTTTGCTCATCTCCTTCATCTACTTCCTGCCACCCAGCGAAAACTCATCAGAGACCTGGAAACTTTGAATAATAAAATTTCCAACGCAGAAATTGCCATTTCTTTCAACCTCGTATGTATTAAAGAAAATATATATATATATATATATATATATATATATATATATATATATATATAAATATATATAATATATGAGTATCTGGTAAATAATAGACCTTCATGATAATAAATATTAATTGCGAATAATTAATTAAACGTCAATATCAAACACGGTCATATCCCTATTTGTCCTGAAATATGTATCACAAATTATCTTCAATTCTTCGAATCTAAGCGTGTATTGTTATTCAGTAATATAATACATTTATTTTGTTATTCTCTTACATTAACCCTTGTCTAGCGGGGGTTTTTGGGCTTATTTGGGCATATTCAGGCTCTCCTGAATGATAAATCAAGTATCTGCATGAAAAGAAATGTATTCAGCAAAAAACTAGGCGCTAAAAGATTCAAAATGAGACCAGAACGAGCTATGTAGCACTCGTGGTTCTCATACAGTGGTAGCAGTAACATGGGAGTTTAGCATATAGCGGCATATTTTTCCCAGCTATGCTCACTACTGGCTACACTGCCGGCCTCTCGAGAACACAGGGAACATGAGTTAATGGGTGGCGGTAAGCCCTGGGAGTCGGCTGTCTGGCCCGCTGCACTCCCGGCCAGTTGCACTCGATTTTAACCCTTTAAAAGCCTTAATAATGCTCATAACTTGCTGCAAATTGGAGGCGGACTTAAGTCCGCCCCCGATCTTTAAGGGTTAAGTGTATTCTTTTCATTGAATTATCCCCCAAATTAAATAATTTACCCTTTAACCCATGTTGTCTCCTACCTTTAACCACTTCTGTACCAGTGACGATCTTTTAACTTTATTATGGTTACTATTAGATGATTTTCTTCAGTTTAAAAAGGGCTTCCAGCAATTAACAGGCTACGAACAATCTCACTTTACCCATTTTACTACCTCAGATCCTTTTTAACCCTTTCACGTTTTTTTATGACGCAGAGGTTGCCAGATTAGCAATAATAAATAGAGTTCTCTCACTCTTATAATTACTTCTCCAAAATTAGTTTTCTGCCCACAGCTAACTCAAAGACAACTGCAGAGGTTGAAGTAACTAAACTAAAGGTTTCTAAATAACCCTGATGGTAACAAAGTCTTTAAAGTATCCCTAATTGGCTCAAAATTGCGTCAAGAACGTGAGAGGGTTAAGCTGCACACAATCGTCTAAATATAGCAACACTATATCTAATAAGACGTCACCGGTTCAGCAGTGGTTAAATAACCAATAAACCAATGTAACCTTTAACACTATAAGTCTGCATCTTTTCACCTTAGGGTAATTTGTCATGTCCCTATCTTCCTTAATCAGTTATTACGAATATTTCGAAGCGAAATTTGTTGTTAATTATGAAAACTTGGCATTCATATGACGTATATATACAGTATACAGTATATTAGTGTCATACTAATCCATTTTCTAAAACAATGTGAGGAATGAAATATAAAAGCATGTTCTTGTCAATATATGATTGTTAGCCTTAATATACCATTTTCTTCTATATCTAAATGAAAGGAAAACGTGAGGTAGTCTAAGAGCTGGTGTGTTGGCAACACTACATCACTCACACAGTCACACTCCCAAGTTGCCTTAGCTAGTGCCCGGTCGTGCAAGCGGTATCTTCGTTGGTATGTGTTTATGTTCGTGTTTCGTAGTGAATAAGGCACTGGAAATGTTCGTGAGGAACTGCCGTGGAAGGTGAGGTACATTGGGTGAGTGTTCGTTTTTGGTTTGGATAATTTTAGTGTGTTTATCATCCTTCCCGCCTTACCCTTCATCACCTCACTTCCTTCCACATCGCCACCACTGTTCCATTCACCTACATTGTTCTCTTCACCCCCTTATTATCTCTCTATACAATATGGGAAAAGGATATTTTGATATTAGATCATGCATACAATTGTTTGTTTTTCTACCCCTCCCCCCTCACACACTCCGCTTGTTGTGTGTTTGTATAGCCTTTGCTCGTCACTTATCACCCCCGCCTGTCCCCTTTGTTAGTCCCTCCTCCCCGCTTGTTTAACTCCCTCCCTCCTTACCTCCATCCACTCCCTCCCTTCTATCATTTATCACACTGTATTCCCCTCTACCCATCTCCTTTATGTCTTGGCTCACCATTATCCTTCTTCTCTTCTTGCATCACTTAATTGTTCACCACGTTCTTTTAATCCGCATTCACCGCCTCTCTCTATCCATCCTCACATGGCTTCTTCCTTCCCCACCTTCCTCCTTCTTTCCTCGCCCCTTCCTACCCCCCCCCCCCCTACGTTATTGTTTTGTTTTTGCGTTTCTCAACAACTCGACTATATTTTTCTCTCCCATCTCCTGCCTATCATCCTGTACCACAAACACCTCCCCTAATCCCTCCCACCAACACTTTCGTTCCGAATTGAGCCACTGATGACGCAGGTGTAATGTACAGTTTCTCAGATAAATATACAGAATAGAGAAGATAAGCAAATCATTATTTGTCAGACCTATTTCCTTTGATTCAAGATAATCTATCTATCTATCTATTGCCTGACGCCGTGATCCCCGAAGGTGTGGCCACGAACGAACCGCCCCCATGCACCTCTGTCCCCAGTCAGTCGACGCCCCTCCCCCCAACCAGCACCACCTTCGTTCATGTACTTCCTCACTCCATCCTTCCACCTCATATTCGGTCTACCTCTCCCCCTCTGTCCCTCCACCTCGCTCTCATACACCCTCTTAGTCATTCTCTCGCTTTCCATACGTTCCATATGGCCGAACCATCTCAAGTTGTTCCTTTTCACACTTTCCAGCACATCTACCTCCACACCACACCTCCTTCTTACTTCCTCATTAGTCTGTCTATCCCTCCATGTAACTCCGCACGCACTCCTTAAGTAATTCATTTCCACTGCTCTCACTCTTGGTCTGAGTCTCTCAACCAACGTCCATGCTTCGCTTCCGTAAGTCAGTGTCGGGATTACCACACTGTCATGCAAGGACTTCTTCACTTCCATACTGACCACCCTATTTCTTGTTACTGCTTTTAGCGTTCCTACAACCCTCTTCCCCTGTTGTACCCTCTCCCGCACCTCTTCATCCATAGTCCCATCTTTACTCAACACTTACTTAACACAGATACTTAAAAGAGTTGACGATCTCCATAGCCTGACCGTTCAGCTTCACCTCACACTCTGTGACTTCACCCCTTTCGAAGACCATAACCTTGCTCTTCCCCGTATTTACCTTCAAATTCCGTTTTTCGCACACTGTTCCAAACTCATTTACCAGACCCTGCAACTCCCATTCATTATCACTCATCAGAACTGTATCATCCGCAAACAGCAGTATAGGTAGCTTCCACTCAATTCCCTCCCTTTTCAGCGATACACCAACATCCACTGCTCTTGATAGTATTTCTTTCATAACTCCATCCATATATACAGTAAACAACCACGGGGACATCACACACCCCTGTTTCAAACCAACATTCAGGTCAAAGAACTCGCTCTGCTCACTCTCCACACGTACTGCCGCCTTTGCACCCTCATACATGCTCTTCACTGCTTTCAGCAACTTGCCCTCTACTCCGTATATTCTAAGTACTTTCCACAAACCTTCTCTATCCACTCTATCCACTTCAAGATAATCTGGCTATCAAATGTGTAAGGTTTGTCACTATGTTGTGCATGTTTATGGTAACATGTTATACAAACTGAGTTAAGAGACTATTGTGTGATACGACACATTGTATGTCAATTGTTTGTGTTTTGTGTTTTAATATGTTCTCATTTTCATATTCAACATAATAATTATGTTCTGTTCAGTACAAATAATAATGTTCTTTATATTCGGCTGACTACATTGTTAGTGTTTATGACCTGAATATAATATAATGCAAGTAAATAACTAACCAACATTTAGAGATAACCAATGACACTTTCCATCTTTGCTTTTGTGGTTTCAGCACATTTAAATTTATATTTTTGTAATAAGTTCTACCATGATGTTTATTACATAAATATAATTAAACACATTCTATCTATCTATATATTGCCAGACGACATGATCCACGAAAGGGTGGCCACAAATGAATCACCCCCAAAGCACCTGTGTCCCCTGTCACCCAACACGCCTCCTCCCAACCAAAACCGCTTTCTCTCATTTACCTCTCAACTCCACCATTCCACTTCACTCTCGGTCTACCTCTCCCTCTCTGTTCCTCCACCTTATTATCGTATACTCTCTTTGTCATTCTTTCACCTCCTCCTTCCACCATCCCTCCTTCCTTCTTCCACCATCCCTTCTTCCTCCTTCCACCATCTCGTCTTCCTTCTTCCACCACCCCTCCTTCCTTCTTCCACCATCCCTCCTTCCCCCTTCCACCACCCCTCCTTCCTTCTTCCACCACCCCTCCTTCCTTCTTCCACCATCCCTCCTTCCCCCTTCCACCACCCCTCCTTCCTTCTTCCACCATCCCTTCTTCCTCCTTCTTGGATATATTTAACCATGTATATTACCTTGGTTCTTCTCGCTTCAAATTATAATATTATATTCTAAGTTGTATTACATTTCAATACCCTTCTTTGATATTTATTTGTTTTCATACCCATTTTACCTCAGCCAACGAAGTTGGACGGAGATTAAGCTTTTGCCTCTGTTTGCCTGTCTGTGTTATATCTCACAAAGTTATGAACCAACTTTCAAGGACATTTGGTGGGCAGCTAGGATATTCGCTAAGGCAGAAGATAATTAAGTTCGGTGATCGGTATAGGGCTTACCTGCGATAGCGTAGGCGGAGGTATGCGCTCTATCGAATCCCAGTCTAGTTTCAGTTTTGTGTTAACCTTTCCATAACAACCTGTTTCTGTATCAACATTTGATTTGCTTTGTCTATAATTGCTTAGCAGTAAATTCAACAATTCCTGCGTGTGTATTAGAATACATGTATTGTTCTTCTGCAGCCTCCTTTACCCCATTCAGTACCGGTAACATCCTTTTCCTTGTGTTCTGGCAACCATTAGACGATTTTGTTCAGCTTAGGATGAACGTCTAACTAAAGGCTACAGACTCTCAATGTATACTTCTAGCAACCATATATTATTCCTAAGCTTAATAAAATTATCTAAAAACACGTCGGCGGTACAGAAAGGGTCAAACTGCATCAGTCATTGAACTCCTACAAACTATCTGCAACCATTTTCAATTCCCTCTCTGCATCTATTAATACCCTGGTGTTGTAATCACCTTCCACCCTCTCCCATATTTACTAAGCACTTTTCACCCATATTCGTCAATTATAACTTTTCTCTTTCATTTCCATAATTCCTGGAGCTCTCACAACCAACTTCCAATTTTAAGACGACTCCTTATCATTCCTATCTGGCTTTGTTTCCTCATTAAATTATATCATCTTCCATTATATATCGACTCACATAACCTTTTCAACCCTCCTTAGCCCCCCTCCACCTCTTACCACCCATTATACTCCACATCATTCCCACCCACTTACCACCTCTCATAGTCCAGGTCAGCCATCTAATTATGAATCTCAGTCAACTCCAACCTTCATCCTACTTCACAAATTACCTTTAGTATCTTGTTTTTCATATGACATTTCTTACGGACCTCGGGGATCCTAGAGTTTGGGTTATCCGGGGTATGGTTTCCATAGAGAGAGAGAGAGAGAGAGAGAGAGAGAGAGAGAGAGAGAGAGAGAGAGAGAGAGAGAGAGAGAGAGAGAGAGAGAGAGAGAGAGAGGAGAGAGAGAAGAGAGAGAGAGAGAGAGAGAGAGAGAGAGAGAGAGAGAGAGAGAGAGAGAGAGAGGAGAGAGAGAGAGAGAGAGAGAGAGAGAGAGAGAGAGAGAGAGAGAAGAGAGAGAGAGAGAGAGAGAGAGAGAGAGAGAGAGAGAGAGAGAGAGAGAGAGAGAGAGAGAGAGAGAGAGAGAGAGAGAGAGAGAGAGAGAGAGAGAGAGAGAGAGATATAAGAGCTACATAGAGCTACATAGATACACAGACCACACAGACCTCAAGGTCCTTACTAGGCAGTCTGGCCTTACAAACTATAATATGCATATATGCATATATACACATACACACATACACATACATACATATACATATATATATATACATATATATACACATACATATACACATACATACATACACACATATATATACAGTATATATATACATACTGTACAGTGCACACACATACATATACATACATTTTTTTTTTTTTTTTTTTTTTTTTTTCCATTCATATCACCCCAGCCCTCTGCAGATAGAGGTCAAGCCTTCCCTTGAAGGCGTTTATTGTGTCGCTCTCCACCACTCTCGCTGGTAGTTTATTCCACTCTGTCGCCACACTGTAGGTGAAGAAACTCTTTGTGACATCTAGGTTTGCCTTTTTGGTTTTTAATTTCATTCCATTTCCGCGAGTTTGATTAGTATTGTTTAATGTGAATAGTGCATTTACATCGACTTTGTCGAAACCTTTTAGTATCTTAAAGCACTCAATAAGCTGACCCCTCAACCTCCTCTTTTTTAATGAGAACAGGTTCAATCGTTTAAGTCTTTCTTCATATGGTTTATTTCTTAATGAGGGTATCATCTTCGTCGCTCTACGCTGTACTGACTCGAGTCTTACAATGTCCTTGATCAGATAAGGTGACCAGAACTGCACACCATATTCAAGGTGGGGCCTCACCATACTTTTGAACAGTGGCACTATTACGTTTTCATGTTTATATGTAAATTTTCGTTTAATAAAGCCCAATGCTATGTTTGCCTTATTTGCAGCTGCTATACATTGGTCGGAAGTTTTTAGGTTTTCAGATATTAGTACCCCTAGGTCTTTTACTACCGTTGCGGTTTTTATTTGTTTGCCATTCATTTCGTATTTGTATTTCATATTTCTGCTACCAACCTGCAGCACCTGACATTTATCGACATTGAAGGGCATCTGCCATTTTTTCGACCACTCTGATATCTTGTTTAAATCAGATTGCAACGCATTTCTATCATCTTCGTTCAGGACTGTATTTCCTATTTTTGTATCGTCGGCGAATTTGGAAATGGTGTTGTTTACCCCTACATCGATATCGTTAATGTAAATGAGAAACAGGACCGGTCCAAGGACTGAACCCTGTGGAACTCCACTAGTGACAGGCTCCCACTCCGATTCCACTCCATTTATCACCACTCTCTGTCTTCTGTCCGTAAGCCAATTTTTTATCCAAGAATGAATTTCACCTTTGATACCTATCCTCTCCAGTTTAGCCAATAGTTTTCGGTGAGGCACCTTGTCGAAAGCTTTTTGAAAGTCCAAGAAGATTATATCTAGTGATTTCGTCATGTCGTTATATGTGAATAGTTTGTTAAAAAATTCAATCAAATTTGTTAGGCATGACTTATTTGATCTAAAGCCGTGTTGACTATTTTTGATTAGGTTGTTTGATTCGAGGTAATCTACAATCTTATCTCTAATGATTTTTTCCATGATTTTTCCTACAATTGAAGTTAGGCTAATTGGTCTGTAATTACTCGCTTTGGCCTTGCTACCCTTCTTGTATATCGGCGTAATGTTCGCATCTTTCCAATCACTCGGTACAATCCCCTGTAGTAGTGATAAGTTAAATAGTTGTGTCAGGGGTTTTGCTATTTCGTCCTTGACATTCTTAATTATTTTCGGGTGGAGCATGTCGGGTCCCGGGGTCTTATTTACATTTAAATTACTCAATTTGCTTTGTACTTCGGTAACACTGATGGTGAAATCTCCTATCTCATGAGTTGAGGTGTTATTTTCAAGGGTATGATCGATAATTTCTTCTGTGAAAACTGAGCCAAAATATTTGTTGAGCAGATTTGCCGTGTTTGTGTCGCCTGTTATTGTCTGGCCATCTTCTATTAGCGGTCCGATTCCGCTTTTGATCTGTTTATTTTTGTTTACGTAACTGTAGAATTTTTTGGGGTTTGTGGCACTTTCTCTGGCAATAGTCATTTCGTAATTTTGTTTGTTCGCCCTAATTATTTTTTTCACTTCCCTTCTACTATTTTTGTACAAGTTTGTAATTACTTTAGTGTTTGTGTTATTTTTTTACAAGTTTGTGGAGTTGATTCCTTTTCCTTATTGCCTTGCCAATGTCTCTACTGTACCAAGGGGGCATACTTGATTTCGTATTACGTTTTGGTTTCATGGGTACAAATTGTTTATGCGCTTCTGTAATTGTAGACTTAAAATGTCCCCATAGTTCATTTACTTCGTTTATATTTATGAGGTTTGAGTGTATGTTTGATAGCGATTCCTTAAGTCCGTCATAATTTGCGTTTTTGAAGTCCGAAACCATTCCTGTTGTTTTTACTGAGGAATATTTGCTTATAACGTTGATTCTTAAGATTTTATGATCGGACGTTGCCAGATGTTCACCTACATCCAGGTTTGATAATAATTTTCTTGGGTAGTGATTACGAGGTCTAGTATATTCCTGTCTCGCGTCGGCTGTTTTACGTGTTGAGTCAAAAAATTGTCCTGGATGAAGCTTGTCATTAGGCGTGACTCAGCATTTTTTCCGGTCGTGGTATTCCAGTCAATTAGGGGGAGGTTATAGTCACCTAGTAAAACTGTTTCGTCGGAATTAAGGGTTTTCTCTAGTATTTCATAAAAAATTGTATCATCGGCAACAGTTAGTCTCGGTGGTCGGTACGCTGTAGTGATATTTAAGTTCATGTTTTTTGTATTTATTTTGACGCACACTATTTCTGCATTACTTTCGGGGAGAGTCACCTCGACTGGGTTTAAGTAGGTTGCAACGTACATTGCAACCCCCCCTCTTTGTTTTCCATTGTTACGGTCTTTATGAAAAAATTTATATGGCTCTATGTGATATTCATGAAGTAGATCTTTATTTTTAAGGTTCAGATGTGTTTCCGTTATACAAATAACGTCAACTTTCTCATTTAATAACAGACATTTGAGTTCGTCTAATTTGTTTCTTATTGAGCAGGCATTTATGGATATTATTTTTATATCATTTCTCTCAGCATGCGCTGGATTTGTTTTTTCTTATTGGTGAGGATGGGTTTGGGGTTATGACTTGAAGCCGCGGCGGGTTGTCAAATTCATTCAGTTGGTTGGGTTGGCTTGGATGGGGTTGGGTGGGGTTGTTTAGTTTGTTTTGTGGTTCAGGTAGGTAAGTTTTCGCAACTTGTGGGCCATTGGGGTTGACGGTTTCCTTTAAATGGTTGTGATGGACTTCTAAGGGTTGGGTGGGGTTATTTATTTCTCTTAACTGTGCTGGTGGAGTTTGATTGGGTGGGGTTGTGGGAGGGCTTTTCCGGGGGTAGCGATATCAATACTCAGAGGAGTCTATTAGCATAGTTATTTCTCGGTCCTGACTGGCGTTGTTTTCGTGGGCAATGTAGGTTGCTTGATTTAGGGTGTCACTCATGTGCTGAACGCCTTTTTCTGATAAATGAATGCCATCTCCGCTGTACAGAAACGAGTTCCCTACAAAGGTGGTCCAATTGTCCACATACAGTACCTTCTCTTGTTCGCACATGACCTTGACTGCGTTGTTAATTTCTATGGCTCTATTTTGTCCGTATGAGCTTGGTTTAATCCGGGGTATGACGCCGCTTACCACACATTTCGTGGTCTTCCTTTTCATGACTTTAATTAGGTTCTCAAAATCTTTTTCTATGGTCTTAATTGGGGCCTTACCTCCGTCAAAGCAGTCATTTGAGCCAACATTGACGACTACACAGGTGCCCTCTGGTATGGCGGAGTTAGTTATGTCTTTCAGGATATGTTCGACTTTACCGCCTGGAATGACCTTTACTGACCTTTTTCCTCTGTTCTTGGTGGCAAAGGCAGCTCCTTGACCTCGCATGAGACTGTCACCATATACTAGGGTGAGTTTCTCCTTCCCGCTGACTCCGTGATTTGATGGTTTCGTTGTTTTCCTGTCAGGAGTTTTCTTGCCTTTCGAGCTTGCTTTCGCGTGGTCAGTTACCTCGTGTGCAAATCTGTTTTTGATGGGGTTACCTGGTGTCGCTTTTCCATTCCCATTCCCATTCACGTGGTCAGTTACCTCGTGTTCGTTGTTTTCGGCGAGAACAGCAAATCTGTTTTTGATAGGGATACCTGGTGTCGCTTTCCCATTCCCTTGGGATTTGTTCTTGTTACGCCTGTTGACTACTGTCTGATATAGATCATTGGATGGGTTTTCTTTTTGAAGATATTTTTCAACGTCGACTTGCTTACTCTCTATGTCCTTTACTCGCTCTTTTAGTGAGAAATTTTGATGCGAAAGTACACCTACAGTCTCCTTTAGTGTGAGATTATCTCGCTTCAGTTCGTCAACCTGTGCCTTGTGTGCTTCTAATGTGCACTCCAAGAGCAAAAAGTTTTCACCAGTTAAACACATAAAACACTTGGCATTTGGATACCCATGACGCGGATACCATTCCTTGTAGTAGTTCTTGTTACAGGAGGGCATTTAATTCTGATCGGTGCCATGATTTGGGGTTAGTGAGGGAGAATTTGCAAAAACGAAAGGTACAAAATGTTGGAGTGGTCACTTCCCTTAAAAGTTGTTCCGATGTTGATGATGCAGGTTGCAAGGTGTTGGTGGGGGTTGAGGATAGTGTCTGTTACGTCGGCACTTTAGAAATAAATTTGGGACGGGTTTTGGGGGTGGGGGGGGATGGTCCTATGGCCCTTATTTTATACCCCTATTTCCCCTCATAAACCGGGGTTTGAGGGGGGGGGGGGCCCGGTGGTACTTGTTGACACTTGGCGGTAGCTCCGGAAGCGGTGCAGCCCGGGGGGGGGGGGGGGGAGAGAGAGAGAGAGAGAGAGAGAGAGAGAGCATTGAAAGGACTATAATTTGAGTATGCTTCTAGTTAAGACTTATTGCAGTTATCTTTATACGTTACTGTTAATGTGATGGCCTAATATGACGAAAGTAGTCTGCATCGTTCATGTTTATTCATTGTATTATATATTAATATGTTATTTATTTACTTACTTATTTGTTATCTGATGTCTTAGTTTTGCTAGTATCCTTTTTGGCAGGGATCCGATTGCTATTGTCTGAATGACTGACAACATTAAAGGATCTTATTGTTGAGTAAAACAAGCACGAGTGTTTGTATATAATCGTCATGATGACCATTATCATTATCTTCACTATCATACCCATCTTCATCATCATCAACATCATTATTAGGAATAACAAAATACTTTATTTACTTGGCTAGTGATGAAGTTATTACTGTGGTATAAACATTACATATTTACTTGGCTAGTGATGAAGTTATTACTGTGGTATAAACATTACATATTTACTTGGTTAGTGATGAAGTTATTACTGTGGTATAAGCATTACATATTTACTTGGTTAGTGATGAAGTTATTACTGTGGTATAAGCATTACATATTTACTTGGTTAGTGATGAAGTTATTACTGTGGTATAAGCATTACATATTTACTTGGTTAGTGATGAAGTTATTACTGTGGTATAAACACTACATATTTCGTAACGGAGAAATACAGTACTTGTTATAATTCTTGAATTAGCTACGCAGAAGCACACAGTCGATTATTTGGCCTCTATTTGTCCTTGGGCAGGAATAGCAGGAATAGTATCGGATGGATATCGTCAAGCAAACAATGCTGGCAATGCTGATAGTGTTTGGGTCTGTGTGGCTCAGTGCTCTTGTGTGTGTGTGTGTGTGTGTGTGTGTAAATACTGTAGATTATTGGCATTTGCATTGACAGTGCGTGTGTGGGAGTGATATCAGAACACTAGAGTATATTACAAACCTAAAGTATATTATTGATAATTATTGTATTGTGAAATAACGTGTTTGTGTCTGCAGTGGTTCTCCGGACGAATTACCTATCATAACTATTTCTGCCAATAACATAAATAACCTTTCATCATCGACTCGCCAATTATCATCGACTTCCAATATTGTCCATATGATAGCTATTGAGTTGCTGTATATGCTACATACCGACCCCCTGGCTCGCATAGCTTCTTACATAGCACATACACGTTATACTCTATGGACAGCTAATTCAAACTGAATGAAGCCATCTTGATAATAGTCACAGGCATTACACTCAACACCAGCCTGCTTGACAATTAAGTATCGCCCCCACACAGACCACTACAGTGGTTTTTGTCTTATGAAGTGCTCTGACCTTGTGTTCTAGTTGTAAGGTCGCTATCGTGGGTGGTGATATTATGTCTGGCAGATCGCTACATATTTTATTCTACATTTGACATCATAATATTCTGCATGCTCATTTACATAAAGTATGTCGTCGCAATTTTCAATTAAATTCAATTCAAAAAAGGTTTATTGTCACAAAGTACATCATAGTTACATTCACATAGTTATACAAACAATATATACAATGAGACAATTGGGAACTGATGCTAAACGGCATAGGCCTATATGTACCACAGCAATGAATTACACAAATATAAATAAGAAAGACTAGTGCTCAAGAAAGACTAGTGCTCAAGAAAGACTAGTGCTCAAGAAAGACTAGTGCTCAAGAAAGAAAGGGAACCTCAATACCAACAGAAACATTACTACCAACTTGTTCGTTCATGCTCAAGAGTATCTTAAACATTATTTATTTATATTTATCTATTCATTAAATATTCCTTTATTTGCCTTTTAAATATTTCAAAACTACAATTTAGATTGATTATATCCATTACACTTTTCCATACAAATACAACTTTCTGCATAAAAGTTATTGTCCTTAAATTTGATTTTGCTCTGGGAATATGTAGCTTGTGACTCAGTCTGGTTAAATGTTGATGTATATTAGAATTTGATGTGAACATGTCTTTACAGATGCTTGGCGTAAGATATTTCATTATCTTAAACATAAGTTTAGCTACTGAATTAACAAAAATATCTTTAAATGGTAATAGCTCTAAGGATTTAAATATTGGTGCAGTATGTTCTCTAAAGTTGGCTGATTTAATTATTCTTATTGTTCTTTTCTGTAAAGTTATTATAGGTTTTATATTAGTCATATGCATTACCCCAAACTTCTACCCCATAGTTCATATAGGGGTATATAAAAGAATTATACATGGTCACTAATGTAGATAAATTTAATAACTTTCTAGCTTTACATATTATACCTATACCTAACCTCTCAATAAATACACGACAACAATGGCCACCTTTCGAAATTTCTACAGAGATAAAGGCATATACCGAACACATTTGGATTGCAAAATGTTACACCAAAATACACTTTTGACGAGCTCTCTAACCTAAATGTACATAA
Organism: Paralithodes platypus; assembly: GCA_032716605.1. NCBI lineage: Eukaryota > Metazoa > Arthropoda > Malacostraca > Decapoda > Lithodidae > Paralithodes > Paralithodes platypus. The sequence goes on from CM064539.1 coordinate 26,112,334, forward strand.
AAGCACAGGACCAGACAAAATTCCTGCCAAATTTCTACGAGATGGAGCCATTGGTATAGCAGGTCCCCTAACTCACATCATCAACCTGTCAATTAACACCAACACTGTACCTGCTGAACTGAAGGAAGCTATTGTAACCCTTCTATTCAAGAAAGGAAATGAACTAGAAGTTGGCAACTACAGACCAGTTAGCATATTATGTATTGTATCAAAAATCCTTGAAAGAGCGGTATACACCCAAATTGAACACTACCTCAATTTTTTTCTTCTATTCTATGAGTTTCAATCAGGTTTCAGATGCATGTACTCGACAGACTACTGTCTCATCCACTTAACAGATCACATTCGTAAAGAAATGTCTAAAGGTAACTACACCGGTATGGTTCTTCTTGATCTACAAAAAGCGTTTGACACAGTAGACCATGATATCCTATGTAATAAACTACAAGCAATGGGCATTGGGTCAGTAAACTGGTTTAAATCTTATCTTAGTGGTAGAACACAAAGAGTCAAAATTGATGATAATATATCTAATCCTATGCCAATTAACTGTGGGGTCCCGCAGGGAAGCATCCTTGGTCCCTTACTCTTTCTCTGTTATGTGAACGACATTGAACTGAGCGTCTCGTGTAAACTATTACTGTATGATGACGACAGCGTGCTTCTGGTTTCAGGAAAAGTCCCAATAAGTATTGCCGCTACACTTTCCAAAGAACTGGAATCATGTAGTGAATGGCTAGTGGACAATAGACTATCTCTTCACCTGGGCAAGACGGAAGCCATCTTATGTGGAACAAAACGCAAACTGAAAGACATTGTGGGCTTCTCGGTCAACTGTAATGATATTCCTATAACAACAGTGTCACAAGTTAAATATCTCGGACTAAAACTGGACTCGAGTTTGTCAGGTGAAACAATTTTGGAATCTATCCTGAGTAAGTGTAGAGCACGTATAACATACCTGTATAGACAGGTGGGATGCTTGCCAGCGGCGACCAAAAAGACCCTTTGCCAAGCGCTTGTTCAATGTCATTTTGATTATTATGTGTCATCCTGGTACTCTGCATCATCTAATTCAGCACAGCATAAACTTCAGGTCACTCAAAATAAAATGGTTAGGTTCATGCTGAACCTAGGACCCAGATCACATGTTGGCCAGGAACAACTTCAGTCACTAGGTATGCTCAATGTCTCTGACAGGGCCAAACCAATCAGGCTAACTAATGCCTTCAAAATTGTCTATGACAGAGCTCCAGAGTATCTAAAGAGTTATTTTGTTAAAGCAAATGAGAGGAGTGGACATAATACAAGAAACAGGATGTTTAATTTTAAGGTCCCGAGAATCCAAGGACAGGCTAAGCAAACATTCTTCTTCACTGCCATCAAAGACTGAAACGACCTACCCCAGTCAGTCCGTGAAAAGAGAACACTGTATTCCTTCAGACGTAGCCTGAAGGAACAGCTGAACCGGACAGCTGCGAGAAGGGAGCACCAAGCTTATGTCTACTACTAAATACGACATAAGAGATAGGCAAACCAAACTGAAATGATTACTGATTACGGATTACTGTTATTTACTATAGGATGTAAGGTATCTTAAAATAACCCCCTCGAAATACTTTCTCTAAAGTATATATTTATTTTATCCTCCCCTTTTCCCCAGCTAACCTAATCACACAAGGACCCCAATGGAAATACGCCTAACGGCCTTATTGGGCTATCCTTAGTTGGAATTATGCAAAGCTGGTATATGTCATATTTGTAACATACTATGTGGTACCAACTCTGTAAATTGCTAACTGAATAAATATTATTATTATTATTATTATTATTATTATTACCCTTTGAATTTGTCTTTTTAAGTATTTAACATGTTCCTTCCATGATTATTTGTCATCTATAATTACTCCTAGGAATTTTGAGTGTTCTTCTTTTTGTAATGGTTTACCGTTTATACAGACGTTTACTTTGGGTTTTAATCGTTTCCCTTTCATTGAAAATATCATATAGTGCGTTTTGTTTACATTTAAAGATAATTTATTAGCAATAGTCCATTCCAAAAGTTCGTTCATCTCCAAATTCATCATATCTATGACATTATCAATATTATCCCCTTCCAAAAATATGTTTGTGTCATCCGCAAATAAAATTGGAAATATGTTAGGAGACACATTCGCTACATCATTAACATTTATCAAATACAATAATGAACCCAAGACTGAACCTTGTGGAACTCCACACTTTATGTTACCATAATTAGAATTCTGACCATTATAATTTACACATTGAGTTCTATTATCCAAATAACTTCTTATCCAATCCAAAGCAACCCCCTGATCCCGTAGATACTTAATCCCGTAGATACTTAATTTTCTAAGCAAAATGTCATGCTTTACAGTATCAAAGGCCTTACTGAAATCTAAAAATACCCCTACTAAATTTTTTCCTGAATCAAGAGGTTCTGAAATCTTGTCAATTAACATTATTAAGGCTAAGTTAGTATTATATCCTTTTCTAAATCCAAATTGGTAATTATAAAGTAAATTATGTTTGTTAATAAATTATATCAAACGAGTATACAACATTCGTTCAAAGATTTTTGAGAATAGAGGTAATATTGATACCGGACGGTAGTTATTTACAAGTGATGCATCATTATTCTTATACAAAGTTAATACAGGGTGATTCAAAAAAAGTGTAATAATTTCACATGTATGTCATTTCTTAATTTTTTAACCTACACACTTTATCTTTTCAGGTTGTGATGGTGGTATCATGCCATTTGGCATAAGTCAACTACAAGGTTCTAGCTAAAATGGTATTCACAGCCGAGCAGAAAGTCAAGATAGTTGAATTCTGGTATGAGACCAAATCGTACATCACAGTCCGTCGTCGGTTCTGCCGCGAGTTCAAAGTTCAAACACGTGATGGACCTAAAAATAATGTTATACTGAGGTTTGGCAAGCACTTTGAGAGCAAGGGTACTGTCTACAGCACACACAAGGGGAACAGTGGACGTCCAGCAGCAGTCACAAAGAACCAGGCAAACATTGATACTGTGCGCAACTCAGCCATCAGAAGCCCAAAGAAGTCTCACCGCCGCCGCTCCCAAGAGTTGGGACTCTCCCCCTCCAGTCTGTTGCGTATTATGACCAAGGACCTCAAGCTATTCCCTTACACCATATCTGTGAGGCATAAACTAAAAGCTGAGGACATGCAAAGAAAGCATGTCATGTGTGATTGGCTCAGCCAAAAGCTTGAACGCACCCCAGGATGGATCAACCACATCTGGTTCTCCGACGAGGCACACTTCCACATCAACGGCTCCATCAACAACCATAACAACATCTTCTGGGGATCTGAGCTACCCGAGGAGATCACAGAGAGGCAGCTGAAGGGCCCAAAGCTCACTGCCTTTGTGGCAGTTTTTTTTTAGATCCATCACGTGTTTGAACTTTGAACTCGCGGCAGAACCGACGACGGACTGTGATGTACGATTTGGTCTCATACCAGAATTCAACTATCTTGACTTTCTGCTCGGCTGTGAATACCATTTTAGCTAGAACCTTGTAGTTGACTTATGCCAAATGGCATGATACCACCATCACAACCTGAAAAGATAAAGTGTGTAGGTTAAAAAATGAAGAAATGACATACATGTGAAATAATTACACTTTTTTTGTAATCACCCTGTACGTTAACAATTTTAAGTTGATTTGGAAAAATATCTTCAATCAAAGACATGTTTATTAGAGAAGTTAGGGTGCCAATAAAGTAAGGAAATGTCTCCTTGATAACTGTGGCACTAAACCCATCCCATCCTGGACTTTTTTTCTTCATATTCCAAATTATACGTTTTACTTCATCACAACTGGTTGGTTTTACAACATTACTTAGGGTTACTTGTAGGCATGAATGAAGAAAAAGTTCTTTGGATATTTGGTAATGACTGGCTAATTTTAGTACCAATATTTATATACAAATCATTAAAGGAATTAGCAATATGTTTAGCATCGCTTATCTTATGTCCATGTATATTAAATTCAGTGTTTTTCCTCGAGTTGGCTTTTTTATTGATAACTTCTCTAGTCAATTCCCAAGATTTTCTTAAATTGCCTACATTATGTTTGAATAGTTCATCATAATGTTTCCTTTCTGCATTTCGTAATAATTTGTTCAAAATTATTTTATATTCTGAATACAGTCTTTCGTTTTCTAGTGTAGAATATTTTATAGAATTTATATACAGTTTATTTTTTAAATTTTATAGAATTTTTAAGACCGGAGGTCGCACGCTCGACAATCTCGCTGTTAGACGCTCCGTCAACGCGGCCAGGATATTTGATCATAATTTGAGTATTTACTATTCATCATCTTTAATGCTTGTGCATGAACGGTGGTTAAGTGGACGTTTAACGATCATGTAGCTTAGTAAGTAACACTTAACGATATCTTGCTGTATATTTGACTGGTAAACTTATTGGTTATCACAGGGCGACACTAACGCCATCTATTTTATTGTTTTGCTTAGTAAACAAACACCCTTCTACGTTTATATACAATTATAGCCCCTAACTTTACCCATTACCTATTTTAGTAAGTATTTACTAAACTGCCGTGTATGTAAGTAAAGCTTTGCAAAATAATTTGCTGATAAACAACATTGTTTACTAACCTGCCTACAGGGACAAATGCCTCACTCTGGACAGGACCAGCTCTTACCTTAACATACATAAAACACTGCTTGACATTGTTTATTTATGTTAGTTCGCTATATACAGGTATATATACATATAGATAGATAGATATATATGGAATAGGTTTGAGTAATTTGGACTAGATTAAGTTAGGTTAGCTTGGGCCATGTTGATTGATACATGTTACTACAGTGTGGGTGTACTCTAAGATATACTGTATATGCTGCCCTTGTGAAGCTGTCCTAGAATATATCGAATCATCTTATGAATTCTTGATTAAATATTTGGAACTATGATAATCATTTCAACTATTGGAGGTCTTACACTCACCCAGCATGACTGGCTTATAATGTACAATTGGTTAGAATTGGGCTGCATGAAAATACTCTCCCAGAAATTTCCTCCTATTGTGCTTTAGAGAATCTATTCCAAATTCCTTGCAACTAAATTGCATCCCTTCTCCAACCCATTGTATGCATGGATTTGGCTGACCCGGGATATTTAGGGAAGTCATTTTTTATTCCTTGGTTAACTATAATAGTTGGCTTAAAACATTGACATTAATGAACCCACCCTGGTTATTAAGTAAATTACCGAATGCATGCAACATTGTTGAGAGGAACATAATTATGTTGTAGATATATTGGTAATTTTTCGCACTCTGGTTTAATTTGAATTTTGTTGACCTAATAATTCCTTCCTCTAACTTTAACCCTTCTTTAGCGGGGCCCGACTTAAGTCTGTATAGAGAACACCTGCCTAAAGAGCGGGGCCCGACTTAAGTCTGTGTGCAATTTTGGAGCAATATTGCCTCTGAGAGAGAGACGAGCGGTGGGCGGAGCGTAGGTCGGGCTCTGACCGTTCGCCACGGGTCCCGCGGGCCTACTGACGTTTACTCCACACACATCCACCCTCCCTCCCTCACTACACAGGGTATTATGTCAAGAAATTACCATATTTTAGGGATTTTTCCTCCGTCTTGCACGATCGTTGCAAGAGAACGCGTGGTCGTAGGAGGATGGTTCTGGTATCATTGGAAAGCTGAATTAACGCCCTTTCAGGGATACATAATTGTTTATGCATGACAAAGAGCACAGAAACAAGGCCATTTAGGGTAAAACCACCCGCTTGGCGGGTAGTAGAAATTCCTTACGGGCCCGCTCGTAAGGCGTTAACTCTCAACTCGCAGTGACTGTCATATGACAGGAGAGAGAATATTGGCCACTTTTGAGTCACCGTCATATGACGGGTGCCATTTTGAGGCCATTAAGAGCGATGAGAGAGAGACAGAGCGTTGGAGAGACGTAGGCGGCCTTGGACCGCTCGCCACGGCTTAGTGGCCGGCAATAAGGTCTACAGTATGCCTCCCTTGTCTCCTTCCTGGAAAAGTGAATAGGTATTCAGGACAGGTAGGGGAATATTATCTCAATCCCCTCCGTGAGATCTGAATGCTTACTGGCTTCTACAGGTGCCCTCTGACTAAACTTCTTGTACAAACGGCTAAATCCCGAACAAGAAGACCAAAACTGCTCCTTGGCTCTAGGACCTAGAATGCTCTCGAGCTTCTTGGTATCTTGTTAGTTCAAAGTTATTACTACATATAGAGAGGCTTGCATAGTCGAGACCTGGCTTTCAGGTCCCCTACACCAAAACTAATTTGTATTTCAGTTGCCTATTAAGGGGAGGTTTTTTAGTTTGTTCCCTAGACCTCCATCAAATTTAAAATTACATCCCCTAGCCCCCCATTCAAGATAAATGTGTACATTTTTCGATAAAAAAATGTCCCGGCCGAAGGCTGGTTCCACATAAATTGCAGGCTCGCTATCGCTCGCCAGAAAAAATTGACACCCAAATGACACGAAACGTATTAAAATTGACAATAAAGGGCCGAAACTTTTTAAAATCGCCATACAAATAGGGCGAACATCTTAAAATCTTAAAAACAATATATCTAAACATGAGGGAGAAAGGGGTCCAGAAAAAAAATCCCTTAATTGGATATCCCCCCTTAACACTCAAAGAGCGGCTGGTTGAGTATATTTCACTGTGCCGGTCAGCGTTTTTTTTTTTACCATAAATGGGGTTGTTCCCGTGCTCTTTTTCATGCATAAACAAGACCCAGAGCGTAATACAAGTATGCATCCCTGAAAGGGCGTAAATTGAGCTTTCCAATGACACCCGAACCATCCTTCTACGGTCACTGGTTATCTTGCAACGATCGTGCAACCGAAGGGCAAAATCGGTAAAATACGGTAATTTCTTTATATAATTACGTTTGTAGCGAGTGAGTGAGGGTGGATGTAAGTGGAGTACATCTCAGTTGGTCCACGGCGGCCATGGCGAGCAGTCATGAGGTAACCCATGCTCCTCCAGTCACTCGTCTCTCTCTCAGAGCCAATATTGCGCCAAAATTGCACTCGGACTTAAGTCGGGCCCTGCCACATAGTCCAAATTTTTCGATACAGACTTAAGTCGGGCCCCGCTAAATAAGGGTTAAAACCCGCACATGCTGTCCTTATCGTTAATTCTTCCACTATAGCTATATTGTTACATGTCTGTCTAACATCTAGGTTTGTCAGGCCTCTGTGTAAATATAGAGGAAAAGCTCTGCCACACATACACTTACACTAACTTCCAGCTAGGGATTTCCCCACACACACACACACCAAGTGTAACTAGGAGTCACTCTCATTATTACGTCTCCTAAGTACGTGTTATATTGTACATATCCTGGGTATCATTATGTATATATGAATATTTATTGCTGTATTCTTGCTCAAAAGATTAATGATTAATGTCTTTCTGCAACCCTATTGTGTAATTCAAACCACCCATGCATAATAACCTACTATTTATATAATACAACTTGTACACCTGGCTCTTGTATGCTGTCAACACCTCCCCCTCGGTAAAACGGAACCCGTGACAGACAGAAAGAATGTGTGGCTACTCTAAGTGGTAGTTGACATCTTAGTGTCCTTCCACAGGACCATTATAATTAGCTTTAGGAAGGATCTCAAGGAACCAAGGGTTTAGCACTGTATTTATTATCCCTTTGACTGACTGGCCCTATCTAATTTGAATAACTAGTCTGGAGGTAGTTAACATCACACGGAAAGTGAAGTCAACTGCTTGAAGAGGTTATTATAATAATTTCCAGGATTCAGTAGTAATGGGGGACCTTCAGATCTTAAACTATCATGTGTCACCCCATTAGTTTATCATGCTAACAGGTATGTTTGGAGGATTCTTTTACTTTTCGATGATTAATAGAAAAGTTGAATTTCAGTGTTTATGTTTTCTGAAACAGTATCCCCCTCAACTCCTCTATTATATTTTAACTTTTGAAGGCAAGCTCCACAGGTCCTATTACATGAAGGAGCTTGGTACGTATTCCTCCAAAACACATATGCTTTATGATGAAAATATATTTAGATTTGTGAGCTTACAGTACTAAATGTAAGGATAGTTCCTGTAACCAATCTGTTTGCCTAATTACTGTTGGGTCCGGCCTCACGCATAGTTATTCATCACATAATCCAACATATGGCACATGTAATGTATATGTTAATACCGTCTTCCTCAAGCCCAAGATAATTTAAGAGTTTCAGTCAAATCACTTTTAAAACTCCGGTGATGGTGCCGCCCGAATCCTGATGCGAACATTAGTCACACTTTCTGGTATTTATCTGTCCTGCCGAAAGAGGATTATATAGTTATCTCGCAGTCAACTTCTATATTAAATTAATATCGCAATTTTTAGTGCCTGCACTTAGCTCGATAATGGACCTGGCGGGAATTATTATAATGTGGACTACTTGAATATTGGAAAAACCTTCCTTGTGCCAGCTGTCTTGGGGATGCTAAGCCAAACAGTAATTCGGAAATGTAAGGAGGAATATCTTTAAACTTACTTCAGGAAACTGTTATTAATGTCTGGGATTATCTGAGAGATACTCGAACCATTACAGAACTCGGATTCATACTTTGGAATTGTGTGTTGATATTATTTTCTTGACTGTATAAATCATATATTTAAGTACTATATGATATAATAAAGATGATACAATGTATATATATATATATACTAATATTTTGGCTATGTAAATGAAGACGCCATAAGGCTTAGCTACCTATAACAACTAGGAGGAAGTGTACCATTACGGCTCTGGAAATGCCCACAATGAAAGTATTTATTTGGGTTAGAATATATTAATCTGAAAGGTGATGTACAGCTACTGACATGTGTTCCTTAGCTCTTCCATTTTCTTTATGCAAATATATGTATTTATATTGATGTTCAGATCAAATTGGCTATATAATAATAAATAAGACATACCGGGTATATAATTTAATATTATATAGCTGATTTTATCTAAACATCAATCTACATATATATATATTTGCATAACGCAAATAGTAACAGCTCACGAACATTTGTCAATACCTGTACACTTGTATACTTATTGATTTTTAATATATACATTATTATAACGAACGACAGAGAGAGAGAGAAAATAATGCCATCCTTGTTTCAGTTTTTATATGTTAACCCTTAATTAGCGGCTCACCACATAAGTCGTATTTAATAAAGCTGGACTATGTGGCGGCGCTCGATATAGGTCGAGTGGCAATTTCAGCACGTAATGTTGCTGAGAGAGAGAGACAAGTGGTGGCAGGAGACTAGCGAGCGTATGACTGCTCCAGACCACCGCGGCGAACATACTGACACGAATCTCAGCTCCCTCCTCCCTCTCTCACTCGCTACATACTGAATTATATGGGGAAAGTACCGAATTACATGCTTTTTGCACTCGCGTTGCACGGTTATTGCAAGAAAACTAGCCATCATAAAAGGATCGTTATGGTGTCATTCGAAAGCTCTGTTTATGCCCTTTCAGGGATAGGTACTTGTTTTACGTTCTGGGTCTTATTTAGGCATGAAAATGATCACGTAAACAGCCCTATTTTGGCTAAAAACACCCCGCTGGGCGGTACATATAAATAAACCGCATAGGCCGCTCGTAAGGTGTTAAATCAGTTATTTCATATTCCATTCTTAATTTACATAATGTTCATTTTTGCTCTATTGTGTTCGTGTTCCATTCACATCCTAACTTCTCTCCTACTGGAGGTGTATCGTTCTGGCTATACAGGCAAATAACCAATAGTATAATTGACGAAATTCATTGAAGCAAAACAGTAAATTCCGCAGCTAATGATTCCAGTTAAAGTATGTTGGCCATCAAAGTCGTGGCTGCGGCTATCCGTGCATGTATAGCAGCTGGCTATTATAATATTCATGGAAGTTGAAGCTGTGCGTGTACATTGAGCCAGGCTATAATTGGAAAGATATTTTTTGATGGATGTACAATGGATAAAACGATCACTCCAAAGTAAAAGCATCACAGACAACAAATTTTGAGAGAACATGCAATGAATGGCACATAATGCCAAAAACCGGTGATATTATGACATGTGAATTGCCGTGAATTATTGTTTACTGAAATAAATCGTCATGCTTCTACTCGAAGTATTTGTACATGTTATCCATTCGTATAACATGTAATTTTTTTTTTTTTTTTTTTTTGTCTATGTGAGTGAGGGAGGCAAAAGGCAGAACTGCCTATAACGAGTGCCTCCCCCATAGTGGAAAGAGTGACAGAGCCAAAATCAAGGGACGTTCGAGCCAAAATGCTTGGACACACAGAGTTTGAAGCAATTTAAGTCATAGGAAGAGGGAAAGACTAATTCTGGGAGAGAGTTCCAGAGCTCAGCTGTTGAATAGAAGAAAGGCTGAGAGTAACGTTTCACTCTTGGGTTGGAGAGTTGCACAGAGTATAGGTGGGATTGTGTTGCAAGACGGGTACCATGTGCCCTACGTAAAGGAGGTGGTATACACTGGGAAAGCTCTGAGGATCACTGATTATTATAGTAGCGATAGAATAGCGAGAGAGATGCAACATTGCGGCGGAGAGAGAGAGATTGCAGAGAATTGGTGAGTGGACGGGAGTTAATGATACGAAAGGCCTTCCTTTCAACTTTGTCTAGGAGCGCGGTGTGAGAGGAACCTCCCCACACATGTGAACAATACTCAATACAAGGACGCACTATGCCCCTGTACAGAGCAAGAAGCTGTGCAGGGGTACTGAACCCACTAAGGCGGTTGAGCACACCCAGCTTCTGGGAGGCTGCCTCAGCAAGACTGGTAAATGGTCCTTCCAAGTGAGAGCAGAAGAAAAAGAGACACCAAGAATATTGAGAGAAGATGAAGGATTGATTTTTGTATTGTTGAAGAATAAGGGATAGTCCGCTGGGAGTTCCTGACGGGTAGATAGATGGAGAAATTGGATTTTGGAAGCATTAAAGGTAACAAGGTTTTCTATGCCCCAATTGGAGATAGTAGTTAGATCAGAAGATAAGTATTTGATGGCTTCATTCCGTTTTTCGTTGAGGAATTGCTGGCTTGGGCGTTCTGAATAACTAATGGAGTAGTGTACGGTTGAGTCGTCTGCATATGAATGGATGGGAATGGAGGTACAGTTGAGAAGAACATTTATAAAAATTAGAAAGAGAATAGGAGATAGGGCAGAGCCCTGAAGAACACCGGAGTTTATAGGGTGAGGAAGTGAGCGATGGCCGTCCACAACCGCAGCTATGGAACGGCCGGAAAGGAAATTTGAGACAAAGGCACAGATGGAGGGATAGAAACCGAAGGAGAGTAGTTTAGAAATTAAAGATTTGTGGCAGACTCTATCGAAGGCTTTTGATATGTCTAGTGCAATAGAAAAAGTTCACCCCAGTGTAATTAACGTAATGTTTGTTTTCCTATCTGTACCATCCTCATGTTTGTTCTTGATGTTCTACTTGTTCTGTCAACTGTACATACCCCGACATAAAGAAACATGTTTCATATTCACTATACTGCATTTCCTAAAAACAAACATTGATAATGTCGACTTTTACCGGCTGCACTTTGAAATCGAAAACAAAAATAGTCTCATTTGAGTATGAACTAACCTGGACGAAAAGGAAAGTTGTGATAGTTGTGTTCCAAAAGGAAACACAAAACATAATATAACACATCGATGGCAGCTGATAGTGGTTGAATAAAACATGTGGTGCAAATGTAAGGGGAAATTGATGGTACAAGAATGACTGATTTACAACAGGGTCAGGCAAAACATATACGGTATATATACCTATCCGTTATTACATCATACACTCACACACACACACACACACACACACAATATTTATATATAATTATTACTTTATATATATATATATATATATATATAGAGAGAGAGATGTCATGACAAAGTTGGTAGAACCCTTTTCTTTAATTACTTCAATTGTTATCGAGCTTTGAGAGTATGGTGGTGTTCGTGTTGTGGTGGTGTTCGTGTTGTGGTGGTGTTCGTGTTGTGGTGGTGTTTCTGTTGTGGTGGTGTTCGTGTTGTGGTGGTGTTCGTGTCGTGGTGGTGTTTGTGTTGTGGTGGTGTTCGTGTTGTGGTGGTGTTCGTGTTGTGGTGGTGGTCGTGTTGTGGTGGTGTTCGTGTTGTGGTGGTGTTCGTGTTGTGGTGGTGTTCCTCTTGTGATGGTGGTGGTGTTGTGGTGGTGTGTGTATTGTGGTGGTGTTCGTGTGGTGGTGGTGTTCGTCTTGTGGTGGTGGTCGTGTTGTGGTGGTGTTTGTCTTGTGGTGGTGTTCGTCTTGTGGTGGTGTTCGTGTTGTGGTGGTGTTCGTGTTGTGGTGGTGTTCGTGTTGTGGTGGTGTTCCTCTTGTGGTGGTGTTCGTCTTGTGGTGGTGTTCGTGTTGTGTTGGTGTTCGTGTTGTGTTGGTGTTCGTTTTGTGGTGGTGTTTGTGTTGTGGCGGTGTTCGTTTTGTGGTGGTGTTCGTGTTGTGGTGGCGTTCGTGTTGTGGTGGTGTTTGTATTGTGGTGGTGTTCGTGTTGTGGTGGTGTTTGTGTTGTGGTAGTGTTTGTATTGTGGTGGTGTTCGTGTTGTGGTGGTGTTCGTGTTGTGGTGGTGTTCGTGTTGTGGTGGTGTTCGTGTTGTGGTGGTGTTCGTGTTGTGGTGGTGTTTGTGTTGTGGTGGTGTTCGTGTTGTGGTGGTGTTTGTATTGTGGTGGTGTTCGTTTTGTGGTGGTGTTTGTGTTGTGGTGGTGTTTGTGTTGTGGTGGTGTTTGTTTTGGGGTGGTGTTCGTGTTGTGGAGGTGTTTGTATTGTGGTGGTGTTTGTGTTGTGGTGCTGTTCGTGTTGTGGTGGTGTTTGTATTGTGGTGGTGTTTGTATTGTGGTGGTGTTCGTCTTGCGGTGGTGTTCGTGTTGTGATGGTGTTTGTATTGTGGTGGTGTTTGTATTGCGGTGGTGTTCGTGTTGTGATGGTGTTTGTATTGTGGTGGTGTTCGTCTTGTGGTGGTGTTCGTTTTGTGGTGGTGTTTGTGTTGTGGTGGTGTTTGTATTGTGGTGGTGTTCGTGTTGTGGTGGTGTTTGTCTTGTGGTGGTGTTCGTCTTGTGGTGGTGTTCGTTTTGTAGTGGAGTAGGCAGGTATTCGGTGGATCTGCCCTCAATACTATTAGCATCTATAATTTGTAGTCGGTAATGTTTGTTAAGGTTAAGGTTATTCGTGTTACTTCATTGGCATGGCTTAGGTCGATTAGCTTAAGAGATAACGGAAAGGAATGGGAGGATAGTGAAGACCGGGGCAGAGAGAGAGAGAGAGAGCGAGAGAGAGAGAGAGAGCTAGAGAGAGAGAGAGAGAGAGAGAGAGAGAGAGAGAGAGAGAGAGAGAGAGAGAGAGAGAGAGAGAGAGAGAGAGAGAGAGAGAGAGGAGAGAGAGAAGAGAGAGAGAGAGAGGGAGAGAGAGAGAGAGAGAGAGGAGAAGGAGAGAGAGAGCGATAGAGAGAGAGAGAGAGAACAAAGAGAGAGAGAGAGAGAGAGGAGAGACAGAGAGGAGAGAGGGAGAGAGAGAGAGAGAGAGAGAGAGAGAGATCGAGAGAGAGAGAGAGAGAGAGAGAGCAGGGGGGGGGGGAGGAGGAGACGAAGGACAAGAATGAGGGAGGGGAGAGGCAGGAGGGAAGGAAAGAGTAAAACAGGAAGGAGACGGTAGAAGAGATAGGGAAAGAGAAGAAGGAGAAGGAAGGACACGAAAGGGGAAAGAGGGAGAAGAGATGAGAGAAGTAGTGGAGGAAATGGAAGGTGAGCTTGTGTTGCAGAAAGTGAGGCGCCAACATTTGTCAGAGGCTCGGAGGAAACCAAGTGAAGCAAAAATACTCTGTTATGAATGGAGAGAAAAAGTGAGAGAAAGTTACTTAGCTTTCCAATGAAGTACATAGATATACTGACCAAACTTACCCCATGATCCCAGAAAGGTGTTCATGACTTAATTATAGTACAAATTGCAAAACCCAAATAATTGATAATATAAGAGCTATATATATTTAAATGGATAGACTGACCACACATACCTCTCTCTTCGATCCAAGTGAGGTAGTCAGGAGATACAGAGCCTCCAATATTGGAATGTGGAAGAAACAGATAACACAAAAGAATGCTCTCTCCGTACCCTCCACCTCCTCTGGCATAGAACTTCAAAATATAGATAGTTGCAAACGAAGGGTGTTGCAAGAAATTTAAATAAAAGGCATGCAAACCCTTAACGTTGTATTTTTAATGTTTAACTCTCGTTACCAACAATTAGTAGCTACAAGTGAAGACTTTTATTGTTGTTCCAGATTTTTTCTCCTGTCCATTAGTTATGATAAATTTTCCCATTTAAGACTTCCTTTGAGTGTCTTAATAGAGTCGTGGTATTTGTAAAATTATATACTTTCATAATCGTGAAGCTCTCTCTCTCTCTCTCTCAAATATAAGCCGCTGTGAGCTCAATAACGAAGATAGTTCTTGCGGTGTATAATAGTGAACTATAATATTATACATCTAGCAAGTTACTGTTAGTGATTTTATAGATCGTAAAAGGAGGCGAAGTATTTCTGTAGGGGTCTATCAAAAACTGAAATTATAGGCAAACTATTGTTTAAAATATAACAACAGTATAATATTACTTCAATGTACTGAGCATACAGAGCTTGAAACTGATATCACTACTTATACGCTTCTATAGTTTGTATCAGTAAACAGGTGGATACACACACAAATGTGTGAGTGTGTGTTGGTGTGTTGGCTGTTCTAAAGTGGCATGCTGAAAAACAATGACAGTCAATTCATAGGGGCTCTGTATACAGAGAAAATGCAAACGTCAAAGGTCAACAAGAATGAACATGTTAGACATAGTCATAAAACTGTGGCTGGCACACATGGCAGAACAAACGGGAATTCATAGAGAAATACACAATACAAAGAGCAAGTGAGAAATACATGTGGTGGAGAAACAATACATGACAGTGTAAGTCTGAAAGATCACAATATTATATACTGATATTTAGGTACCTACTCTAATATAGTGAACAACATTTACAGGTATATTATGCAGTAGATATAAACGCATCAGATATAATCGTTTACCGCCTAAAGAGAGAGAGAGAGAGAGAGAGAGAAATATAATGTTTAAAGGTATTTGACTCTCCCTGATAAACATGCACATTATAACAGCCTTTATCACATCACATACTTGTATTAACCTTATTCTGCACCATTATATTGTTATCTTTGTTTTACCTTTCTTAATTCCTTCTGTATTTCGTTATTACATCTGTTATCCCTTTCTACGTCCGATGACAGGTTAATACTGTTACCTTGTATTTAGTTGTTCTATGTGAATGAGGGAGACAAAAGACATAACTGTCTGTGACGAGTACCTCCTCCAGAGTTGAAAGAGTGACAGGGCCGAAATCAAGGGACGTTGGAGCTAAAATACCTGGACACACGGACTGTGAAGCAATTTGGGTCATATGATGAAGGAAAGACTGATTCTGGGAGAGAGTTCCAGAGCTCAGCTGTTGAATAGAAGAAAGATTGAGATTATCGTTTCACTCTTGGATTGGAGAGTTGCACGGAGTAATGGTGGGATTGTGTTGCAAGACGAGTGCTACGTGCTCTAAGAAGGGGGGGTGGAATACACTGAGAGAGCTCTGAGGAGTACTGATTATTGTAATAGCGGTAGAATAGTGAGAGAGATGCAACATTGCGGCGAAGAGACAGACACTGCAGATCATTGGTGAGTGGACGTGTGTTAATTAGACGGAAGAGTTTCTGTTCTACTTTGTCTAGAAGTGCTGTGTGAGAAAATACTCCCCGCACATGTGAGTATCAGCGGTATCAGCTAAGAATATTAAAGTAGTCTTATCTTACTTTCACAAGATTAATTTAAAAGTTACCCAAGAAGTTAAATATAGTGTGTGGAAAAGTGTGTGGAACCTTTCAACCCTGGGACTAAGATAGGACAGACGGCCATTAAGAAACTCGCCCTAAATCAACTTCTTGGGTATTTTAAGCTTAAGGTAAGAGTTAACGTAGTCAGATTAAATACTTATCGTCAAGGTGATACTCCAGTTTTTCATACTACATTGTTTATAATTATGTAATTAATAGGAAGGATAAGGAACCTATATATTTTGTTATCAACATACGCATACACATATTATAACTTGCCATAAACAAGATTATGTGATTCTTGTACGTTAATGCAAAGTGAAGAGTAATGGACAGTGTAAACAAGGAAGAAAGTTGAAAATTATTAAATGGGATAATTTGTAGAAGTCTAAGTACAATAGAATAACACACAAATATTATCACCGAAGCATATGCAAGATAAAGTGGATTGGATGAAAAACTCAAAGCCAAAGCATATGAAAAAGCTATATAAATTGTAAAACGTTGAAGAAAGCTGAACGCCGGAATGGGAGACGTGAATCTGTTATATTGCCACATCAGTCCAACTGATAAAAAACAATAGCTTCTTAACTTGAATACATGCAGACAAACAGTTTATCTGAAGATGTTGGTCTGTGTCTTTTGGTCGGTTTTGTTTCTTCTCAACCTCGGTTATTGTAACTCCCTGCCATAGTCTAGCAGAGTATAATATATAATTTAATCTAACAATCACACATTTGTATATATTACACATCATAACTAACTAAACTAGTCCATGATAGCTACCCAAGTATAGCTTATTTGTGAACGCTAACTAGGCATTCACTATCCCAATCATTATAATATAACTTTATATATTCTCAAATACCGTGATTGTAACGGGTAACTGAATACAACCTAGCTTGACCTCTTTTAACCCTTCTTTGGCGGCGCGCAACTCATGTCGTGTGAAATAAATTTGGACTAAGTGGCGGTTCACAACTTATGTCGTGTGCCATTTTCAGCACGTAATGTTGCAGAGAGAGAGAGCTGAGCGGTGTGAGGAGCGTAGTAAGGCTATGACCGCCGCCCACCACCGCGGTGGGCCAACTGAAGTGAAAACCACCCTTCCATCCCCCCTCACACTCGCTACACAGGGAATTATGTAGGGAAAGTACCTAATTAGAGTCTAATTAGATAGAGTCTGGCATAAATCTTTAATTTCTAAACTACCCTCCTTCGGTTTCTATTCCTCCATCTGTGCCTTTGTCTCTAATTTCCTTTCCGGCCGTTCCATAGCTGCGGTTGTGGACGGCCATTGTTCACTTCCTCACCCTATAAACTCCGGTGTTCCTTAGGGCTCTGTCCTATCTCCTATTCTCTTTCTAATATTTATAAATGATCTCCTTAACTGTACCTTAATTCCCATCCATTCATACGCAGACGACTCAACCTTACACTACTCCATTAGTTTTTCAGAACGCCCCAGCCAGCAGTCCCTCAACGACAAACGTAATGAAGCCATAGAACTCTTAAATTCTGATCTAAATACTATTTCCAATTGGGGCAGAGAAAACCTTGTTAACTTTAATGCTTCCAAAACCCAATTTCTCCATCTATCTACCCGTCAGGATCTCCCAGCGGACTATCCCTTATTCTTCAACAATACAAAAATCAACCCTTCATCTTCTTTCAATATTCTTGGTGTCTCTTTTTCTTCTGCTCTCATTTGGAAGGACCATATTACCAGTCTTGCTAAGGCAGCCTCCCAGAAGCTGGGTGTGCTCAACCGCCTTAGGGGGTTCTTTTCCCCTGCACAGCTTCTTGCTCTGTACAGGGGCATAGTGCGCCCTTGTATTGAGTATTGTTCACATGTGTGGGGAGGTTCCTCTCACACCGCTCTCCTAGACAAAGTTGAAAGGAAGGCCTTTCGTATCATTAACTCCCGTCCACTCACCAACTCTCTGCAATCTCTCTCTCTCTGCCGCAATGTTGCATCTCTCTCGCTATTCTATCGCTACTATAATAATCAGTGTTCCTCAGAGCTATCCCAGTGCATACCACCTCCTTTACGTAGGGCACGTGGTACCCGTCTTGCAACTCAATCCCACCCCTACTCTGTGCAACTCTCCAACCCAAGAGTGAAACGTTACTCTCAAACTTTCTTCTACTCAACATCTGAGCTCTGGAACTCTCTCCCAGAATCAGTCTTTCCCTCTTCCTATGACTTAAATTGCTTCAAGCTCCGTGTGTCCAGGCATTTTGGCTCGAACGTCCCTTGATTTTGGCCCTGTCACTCTTTCAACTATGGGGGAGGCACTCGCTATAGGCAGTTATGCCTTTTGCCTCCCTCAATCACATAGAAAAAAAAAAAAAAAAAATTACATGGTTTTTGCACTCGTGTTGCACGATCGTTGCAAGAAAACCAGTGGTCGTACAAGGACGGTTGGGGTGTCATTGGAAAGCTCTCTTTATGCCCTTTCAGGGATAGATACTTGTTTTACGCTCTGGATCTTATTTAGGCATGAAAATAATCACGTAAACAACCCTATTTAGGGTAAAAACACCCCGCTGGGCGGTACATATAAATTACCGCCTAGGCCGCTCGTAAGGTGTTAAGATGCCGTATTTCATCACAACCTAGTCCAGCTTACCTTAATCTGGGCACACCTATATTATATGATATATATACTGTACATATTAGTATGTTCCTGAAAATATATCAATATGTTACCTGTACATTGAATTCTAGTTATATGTATGTATTTATGAATGTATGTTTATACTCATAAACACATACCCCATAGCTGGGGGTGGCCGACTCGAGACAACCATTATTATTGATTTAAGAAAGAATAACGTGATAGAAAATGTATATGAAACGTAATGTGGGAGGAGGAGAATGACAAATACAATGTAACATAATACAGTGGTAATGCGGAACAATGCAACAATGGAGTTACCCTGAGAGCGGTGAGCAATACTAGATAAAGGAGGATTAATTATGAGGATGACCGGGAAATACAATTAAGAAAAAGCCGAAGAACACAAAACGAGAGTATAAAAATGAAAAATACAAAACCGTCAATAAAATACAGATAATCGTAACTGGAGATAACGACAGGAGAGCGTAAACAAACCTTGCAGTAAAAGAGAGGATGTACAGAATTGGGAAAGGGGAAGAGCCAAATGAAGATAGGAAATAGCGAAAAGGGATAATATATATTCATGAACGAAAGAAAATATAGAAAAACGTAAAAGCTGTAAGAGAGCTGGAAAGAAAAACAAGATATAAAAATAATTAAGGGAGGCAAAACATAGGTAGGAAAAAAACAACAAGCAAGAAGGGACACAAGAAAGAGCCAACAAATAGTAAAGGGAGAAAGAGAAATGAAGAGAGAGAGTGAGAGTTACATAAAGTTACATAGCTACACAGACTGCACACAACTTGCGGTCCCTACCAGCCAGTCCGGACTTAATGCTTACATGGAGATTGCTACACAGTGGAAGGTAAGGATAGCAAAGCAGAAGGCTCTCTCCCAACCCACCAAATATTGTATACATACTACTGATGTGTAACCTGTTTTCTTTTTGGTTTAGCTATAATACTCCAACCTTCTTGAAATGGATGGCTAGCCTCCTTTTGAATGTGTCAATTGTATTGCATTGTACCACTTACTCTGGCAGTTTGTTTCAGTCATTGACCATACTGTAGGTGAAGAAATGTTTTGTGTCATCGAGATTCGCCCTTCTGTTTTTGTTTGTTTTGTTATTCCCTTCAATTTTCACCGAGTTGAATAACTATTATTGAATTTGAACAGTGAATTTACATCAATTTTGTCAAAGCTCTTTCACATCTTGAATCAATCAATTTACCTCGCAATCTTCTTATCTTAAGTCAAAACAAATATATTATTATTAATCTTGCAAGATATGATATATTATTCAGTGACAGCATCAACTTAGTCGCTCTACTCTGCACTGATTCGAATTTCTCAATGTCCTTCAAATATGGAGACCAAAATTGCGCGCCATATTTACTCAAGATGGTGCCTCACTATGCATTTATATAACAGTACTATAATGTTCTTATTCTTACAAGTAAAAGTTATCTTAATATATCCCAATGCTCTATTGGCCTTGTTCGCATCTGCTGCACATTGATCTGAGGTCTTCAAGTTTTCAGATACAAGAACCCCCAGGTCTTTGACCCTTTCCCTGCGGATGACGTTCTGGAACGCATAGGCAATTTACAGCAATTTCCAGGCTTTAAAAGCCTGTAAAATCCGTAGAAATCGATTGTCAGTGGGCGGGAGCGTGAGGGACCTCCCTCCGACCTTCAGAGCAGCCAGCTGCTCACTGAGGGAGACTGTGTCTCGCGCGGGGTGTCTCACAACAGTGTTGCCGAGCGAGCAAGAGCTAATAATTAGCGAGTTTTCCCGAATGTCTATGGCAACGCTGCGGGTGGACCCCACCACCTACGAAACTCGTTCTGGTCTCATTTTGAAGCTATTTTTGCCTAGTTTTCGGCAGAATACAGTTCATTTAATGCAGATGCTTGATTAATCATTCAGGAGTGCCTAAATATGCCCTAAATAGCGCAAATAAGCTCGCAGAAAAAGGGTTAACTAATGCACTTGTTTGGATTGGCTGGCCTTTCATCTTGTATTATTATATATTTTGGTATTACCTATTTATATTACCTGGTATTTGTCAACATTGAATGGCATCTGCCCCTATTTCTGACCACTCAACTATTATATTTAAATAATGTTGCAAAAAAATTCTGTCTTCTTCAGTTAATACAGAATTTCCTATCTTTGTATCGTCAGCAAACTTTGAAATAGTGTTATTAGTTTTAAATCAATGCCATGTATATAGATAAGAAACAAAACTGATCCCAAGACTGATCCCTGAGGCACTCCAATATGGACAGGCTCCCACTCAGATTCTACTCCATTGATCACAACTCTCTGACTATATAATATTATATATATATATAGAGAGAGAGAGAGAAAGAGACAGACAGACAGACAGACAGACATAGAAAGACAGACAGACAGAGTGAGCGAGAGAGATATATATAGAGGATAGGGAACAATAAACCAGAACATATATATGAATTGAGAAATGTAAACAAGAGAGATAGGGGAACATGGGCGGAAGATAGGGGAACATGGGCGGAAGATAGGGGAACATGGGCGGAAGATAGGGGAACATGGGCGGAAGATAGGGGAACATGGGCGGAAGATAGGGGAACATGGGCGGAAGATAGGGGAACATGGGCGGAAGATAGGGGAACATGGGCGGAAGATAGGGGAACATGGGCGGAAGATAGGGGAACATGGGCGGAAGATAGGGGAACATGGGCGGAAGATAACATGGGCGGAAGATAGGGGAACATGGGCGGAAGATAGGGGAACATGGGCGGAAGATAGGGGAACATGGGCGGAAGAGGACAGAGCGAACAGAGTAAATGGAGGAATGACGAAGAATTAAATATATATAATGGAAGAGAAGGGGAGAGAGGTGAAAGAGAATGAGAGGAGAGAAGAAGCAAAGACATGGGAAGGAAAATATAGAAGGACGAAATATTTAACCCCTTCTGTACCGGCGTCGTCTTTTTTGTATTTTATTCTAGCTATATTTAGACGATTTTGTGCAGTTTAACACTTAAAGAGCGGGTCCCGACTTAAGTCCGTATCTAAAAAGCAGCAAGTTAGGAGCATTATTAAGGCTTTTAAAGGGTTAAAATCAAGTGCAAATGGCCGGGAGCGCAGCAGGCCACACGGACGACACCCATGGCTTACCGCCGCCCACTGACAGATCAGTTACAGTTAACAGGACGGCACGGCACCGGTACTGAGTGGGTTAACGAAGGGTCTTTCGAGAAATGTAAGCATCTGAAATATTTTGAACTGATGGCTTCCAGGTACGCAGCATCTCTTTTCATCGTATTCATAAATTGCTGGGTGCTTTAAGCCTAGATATACGCACCCTAAAGTACTTCTATAGGGTGACTAATACTTGACACAGCCAATTTAGTTGATTGGGACAGAATTATATATGTGTCAAGAATATAAAGTAGAAATGCCGCATTGCCCGCAAAAAACAAAACTGCATACTCAACTATTTATCGTATTAATTTCATACTTATTCATTTATTGCAAATTAATGGAAGTAGATAATCTACTTGATTATTATATATATGAAGCTTGTCCTACACAGTACTTTACCTCCCCCATATCAGACCTAAGCAAGTACACAATACAGTACGACACACTCTATGCATACTATACAGTACGGTAACATGAAATATCAACATTCCATTATCTATTTCCTTGATTACCATACCTAATTGTGATATTTTCTTACATTTATTAAGTTTCTTTCTCAAAACCTAACAAATGTTCTTCTTCTTATATTCTTTGCCTCATGGATTTAAATTTTCGGACTTACTCAAATCACTCAAAGTTTGGGAATGGATGAAATGCAATATACAATACTATGTCACACCTACGGGGTTGGGCAGGGGGGTATGGGGGGGATTTGGTGGAGGGGGGGATCCTTCGGGAGACCTTCCCCTTGTGTGTGTGTGTGGAGGAGGAAGGAGTGGGCGGGGGGGGGCGGGTTAAACCGTGTTTTTTACCAAAGACCACAACTATTGAGCGAATCTTACAATATATATATATATATATATATATATATATATATATATATATATATATATATATATATAACTGACTGTCGCATTGTCCCACCCAATTGTACGTGTGAAGTTTGGTGACATTCCGTCCAACGGTCTAGGTCTCTAGGAGGAGCTTCTTGACAGACGGACGGCGAAGACAGACATTTCGGCCGGCAGGGTACCCCTTGAGCCCTAAAACCTAGGGTAAGACACCAAAACCACAAATGTTGAATAATAACCAAATTAATTAATTTCACTGCCAACTTCCAAACACCTCCCAATTAAATTGATGAAAGAATGTGCTCCTTCTGGGATTCGACCTTGGGATACCACATGCAGATCTTAAAAACATTAACCATTGCACCATCAATTGAGATATAGCTGTCTTAAGTTCCGGCAGCACCCTTTGATGCCATTTTGAAAATAACTTCGCTTCTTGGATTAGATTCGACTAGACTTTTAGTATGGTATTTAGCATGCCCAATTATACCAGAATTCAAATGCTTACAAATAAATATTTGTTGAGGTTAGTGGTTATCTTTCGTAAATTGACCCATCTGCATTATTCCAGCTGATGCTAAATTGCTACCTTTCCATCCTGATTAATCGGTTATTACCATGATTTTGTAGCGCAATATGTTGTCCATTATGCAAACTTGTCAATAATATGGCGCACAGACAAAGCAGTATCATATTTTGTAGCGCAATATGTTGTCCATTATGCAAACTTGTCAATAATATGGTGCACAGACAAAGCAGTATCATATTTTGTAGCGCAATATGTTGTCCATTATGCAAACTTGTCAATAATATGGCGCACAGACAAAGCAGTATCATATTTTGTAGCGCAATATGTTGTCCATTATGCAAACTTGTCAATAATATGGCGCACAGACAAAGCAGTATCATATTTTGTAGCGCAATATGTTGTCCATTATGCAAACTTTATGCAAACTTGTCAATAATATGGCGCACAGACAAAGCAGTATCATATTTTGTAGCGCAATATGTTGTCCATTATGCAAACTTGTCAATAATATGGCGCACAGACAAAGCAGTATCATATTTTTCCAGCAAGAATCGATCAATCAGATGCTAAAGGATTCAATGTACCATCAGCTGGACAATAATAGTGTGAATATACCGTAGGAAGGAGAACCATCAAATCTCCAAGTCTGAAACATTAAGGGGAGATGGGCCGTTTTTCTGGTCCCCCTTCTACCTCATTTTATCCCCATAAGTTTTCAGATTTTAAAACATTCGGCCCATTTGTTTGGCGATTTTAAGACCTTTCGCCCCATTTCTTTGTCAATATTAAGATTTTTCGTATCATTTTTGGTGTCTATTTTTTTGTCCTGGCGAACGGGACATTCTTCTGTTTGTTTTGTTCACAAATGTATCTTTAATTAGGGTATTATGGTGCAGTTTGTTTAAGCTTGATAGAGGTTAGCTGGACTGATCTTTGGGTAGAACTTGGTTTTTAATTAATAATATGTATAATTTTGTAGTTGATGTATGGAAAGTTATATTCATACATATGTTTCCCTAGATATGCTTACAACATTTTAAATAGGTTAAGTCCACAAATATTAATGAGTGGGCTAGAGACTATGGCATCCGAGTGCAGACAGAAGAAAGTGATCATAAAGTTGTTGTATTTTAGGAAGTATATGCTATTATAATGGTACAGATTCTCCCAACCCCATTCCCCATTTCTTTACTAATAATGTCTTCAATTCATCTTTATTTTTCTCCTTCCTCTCAACCTAGCTGTATTGAGACAGAAAAATACTGAACGTAGTATCATAGGTTATTTACAAGAGTAAGGAAAACAGGCGAGGCATTAATCGAGTTACCTCACGGGTGTGGTATGTTAGAGAGAGAGAGAGAGAGAGAGAGAGAGAGAGAGAGAGAGAGAGATGATATATATATATATATATATTATTATATATATATATATATATATATATTTTCTTTAATACATACGAGGTTGAAAGAAATGGCAATTTCTGCGTTGGAAATGTTATTATTCAAAGTTTCCAGTTCTCTGATGAGTTTTCGCTGGGTGGCAGGAAGTAGATGAAGGAGATGAGCAAAATTCATGGTGGTACAGGGTTACATTAAAGTACATGAAGATACAGGATATACGACGCGTTTCACTGGACAACCAGCATTATCAAGTAAGGAAGGAATGATATAAAAGGTAAACAGGAAGGGTATATATAGAGGGTGGAGGATCAGAGGAGGCGGAAAACAGGGGGCAAAAGTCTGCTATTGGTGGAAGGGTAAACTAGGAGAGAGAAAGGGGGTAACCGCTTCACGCATGCGCACTGGATGCGGGATGGTGGTCGGTAGGTGGGGGCGGAGCTGATTGGCTGCGTGTCGAGGGGCGTGGCCTAAGTTGTGTGGCGCCTGCAGAAGACGAAGCTGAAGGAGGTAGCGCGGGGGGCTGCGTCAAGGGCACCGGGGGGCGAGGAGGGGTGTTAGGTCCTGTAGGGTAGTGCCTTTTGGCAGAAGGAAGGATCTGAAGGTCCAGAGTTTGGTTGTTGATGTTGGGATGTAAGGCTTGGATATATAAAGCTTCGAGTATAGGTAATCTCCTTGGGTCACTTTCTTTATCGAGTATGGTGGTGTGTTTCTCTAACTCGTTGCGTGTGAGGTGAGGGTGGTTAGGGGTGAGATAGTGGTCTTTGATGGCTCCAGCCTGAAGGTGAAGAGTTAACCGACGTGAAAGACGAGTCTGCGTCATACCAATATAGGAATGAGGCCCACAGTCCTCATAATTACAGGTATGTTGGTAAATGACGTGATCGTCGGTCATCGGGCTCTTTATCTTGGTGGAGGCTGGTTTGTTGCGGAGAACGAGGTTGGAGGTCTTGGGGGATTTGTAATAAATTATTAATTTGATTTTGTTTTCCGGGTTGGTTGGGTGGACATGCTGGGAGATTATTTCTTTTAAGACGGCCTCGTCATTTTTGTGTTCAGAGGACATGTAATTGCGGTAGAAGATCTTAATTTCATTGGGGGGGTCAATGTTGGGAGGGCTTTGGGTGTACCATTTTTCAAGATGGTGGTTGATGGTGCTGGAGATGTCGGAGTTGGAGTATCCGTTATTTACTAAAACTTGGGATAGTCTTTCTAGTTCCTGGTGGGTGTCGGCCCAGGTAGAGCAGTGTGTGAGGGCTCTCCTAACATAGGCGGAGATGGAGGATAGAAGATAACGGCGGGGGCATTCACTATCACCGTTGAGGCATTGTCCTGTGTTAGTTGGTTTAATGTAGACGGTGGTTTTGAACCCATGGTCGTTCAGAGCTACGAGGATGTCGAGGAAGGGGAGTTGCCATTGTTAGATTTTTCAAAGGTGAAGTTAAGTCCGGAGGAGGTCATGAAGCGACGCTGGAGTTCCTGTAGTTCGTGGAGGTCCTTGATTTGCACGAAGATGTCATCCACGTATCTACAGTAGACGGCGGGTCGTTGGGCAGCTAGGAGCTCTTCCTCGATGGTACCCATGAAAAAGTTCGCAAAAAGAACTCCTAGGGGGCTGCCCATCGCCACACCGTCTATCTACAAAGGAGTACAAAGGAAATCAAGCAACAACAGGTCTAGTGACCCTTCTAGGTTGCTTGTCCTCCAAAACACTGAGGATCAAGTGTCCAAACAGTTTAGAGTGGGTAAGGGAACATTGGAAAGGGAACTACTGCCCTGCCACTAACGTGGCAGGACTAGGAAGTTAGTAGGGGACATATGGGTTAGTAACTGAGGGGAGGATAAAGTTATTCATTTACAAACGCAGTCAGTCGCGGGTTTGATGCGAGATATTTGTCTAGGCGGAATTTAATGAATCAACGGTGCTGCAGTATAACGTCTCGGGGAAGCCCATTCCACAAGTTGACAACTCGATTGAAGAAGAAATTCTTAGATTCGTGTGAGTTTAAAGATTTACCAATAATTTTGCAACCGTTTCCCGCGTGTAATTAGATTGGTCGATAGTGAAGTACTTACTACAGTTCATATTGTCGATGCCTTTGATGATTTTGAACACTTGAATTAAGTCGCCTCTTAATCTGCGCTGGGTTAAAGGAAATAGATTTAATTCTCTAAGACGCTTCGTATGGTTTGTTCTTTAGGCTAGGTATCATTTGGTAACTCTACGTTGAACTCGTTCTAGCTTGTTTATATCTTTTTGGTAATAAGGGCACCAGGATTGAATGCAGTATTCCAGAAGAGGGCGGACTAAGGAATTGTAAAGGGTTAGGATAACTTCTTTGGATTTATGCTTAAATGACCTGCCTATAAAGCCAATTATGTTTGCCTTCTTAACAACTTCTGAACATTGTTGACTCGGTTTTAGGTTACTCGATATTGTTACTCTCAGATCAGTTTCTCTGTTTACATTCTTAAGCTGAGTCCCATTCATTGAATAGTTTGCTTACCCTTTTAGGTATCGGACATGTAGTACTTTACATTTATCGCCATTGAAACTCATTTGCCAAATTTGGGCCCAACATGACAATTTATCTAGATTGTGTTGCATATCGTCAACTTGTTCTTTTGAGAGTACGCTATTTGCAATTTTTGTATCGTCAGCAAATTTTGAGATTGTGCAGGTGAGACCCTCATCTATGTCGTTGATGTAAATTAGAAAGAGAATTGGTCCTAGTACCGATCCCTGGGGTACCCCGCTACTTACATTGGTCAAGTTTAGATGCCTTACCGTTTATGACTACCCTTTGCTTTCTGTTGCTGAGCCAATTTTCTATCCATTTCAACACACACCGTCTTGTATTCCATGCGCTTTTAGTTTTAGCAGTAAACGTTTGTGGGGAACTTTGTCAAAGGCCTTTTGAAAATCAAGGTATATAATATCTACAGCTTTACTCTCATCGTAGAGGTTGAGGATATCGTGGAAGAAGTCTAAGAGGTTTGTTAAACAGGAACGTTTTTTACGAAAGCCGTGTTGAGTATCTTTAAGTATGTTATTTTCCTCTAAGTGATTTACGAGTCTGTCTCGTATGACAGACCCAGGGCAACCCAGGGCAACCCAGGGCAACATGCTTGTACATGTTGCCCTGGGGGCAAAGGAAAGGGGGCCTCCTTGGTACATAGCTCCAGTACCAAGGAGGCCCCCTTCCCCCCTTGCCCCCTTGCCCCCCTTGCCCCCTTGCCCCCGGGGCAACATGTACAACCAGATAGACGGTGTGGCGATGGGCAGCCCCCTAGGAGTTCTTTTTGCGAACTTTTTCCTAGCTGCCCAACGACCCGCCGTCTACTGTAGATACGTGGATGACATCTTCGTGCAAATCAAGGACCTCCACGAACTACAGGAACTCCAGCGTCGCTTCATGACCTCCTCCGGACTTAACTTCACCTTTGAAAAATCTAACAATGGACAACTCCCCTTCCTCGACATCCTCGTAGCTCTGAACGACCATGGGTTCAAAACCACCGTCTACATTAAACCAACTAACACAGGACAATGCCTCAACGGTGATAGTGAATGCCCCCGCCGTTATCTTCTATCCTCCATCTCCGCCTATGTTAGGAGAGCCCTCACGCTCTGCTCTACCTGGGCCGACACCCACCAGGAACTAGAAAGACTATCCCAAGTTTTAGTAAATAACGGATACTCCAACTCCGACATCTCCAGCACCATCAACCACCATCTTGAAAAATGGTACACCCAAAGCCCTCCCAACATTGACCCCCGCAATGAAATTAAGATCTTCTACCGCAATTACATGTCCTCTGAACACAAAAATGACGAGGCCGTCTTAAAAGAAATAATCTCCAAGCATGTCCACCCAACCAACCCGGAAAACAAAATCAAATTAATAATTTATTACAAATCCCCCAAGACCTCCAACCTCGTTCTCCGCAACAAACCAGCCTCCACCAAGATAAAGAGCCCGATGACCGACGATCACGTCATTTACCAACATACCTGTAATTATGAGGACTGTGGACCTCATTCCTATATTGGTATGACGCAGACTCGTCTTTCACGTCGGTTAACTCTTCACCTTCAGGCTGGAGCCATCAAAGACCACTATCTCACCCCTAACCACCCTCACCTCACACGCAACGAGTTAGAGAAACACACCACCATACTCGATAAAGAAAGTGACCCAAGGAGATTACCTATACTCGAAGCTTTATATATCCAAGCCTTACATCCCAACATCAACAACCAAACTCTGGACCTTCAGATCCTTCCTTCTGCCAAAAGGCACTACCCTACAGGACCTAACACCCCTCCTCGCCCCCCGGTGCCCTTGACGCAGCCCCCGCGCTACCTCCTTCAGCTTCGTCTTCTGCAGGCGCCACACAACTTAGGCCACGCCCCTCGACACGCAGCCAATCAGCTTCGACCCAACCTACCGACCACCATCCCGCATCCAGTGCGCATGCGTGAAGCGGTTACCCCCTTTCTCTCTCCTAGTTTACCCTTCCACCAATAGCAGGCTTTTGCCCCCTGTTTTCCGCCTCCTCTGATCCTCCACCCTCTTATATACCCTTCCTGTTTACCTTTTATATCATTCCTTCCTTACTTGATAATGCTGGTTGTCCAGTGAAACGCGTCGTATATCCTGTATCTTCATGTACTTTAATGTAACCCTGTACCACCATGAATTTTGCTCATCTCCTTCATCTACTTCCTGCCACCCAGCGAAAACTCATCAGAGACCTGGAAACTTTGAATAATAAAATTTCCAACGCAGAAATTGCCATTTCTTTCAACCTCGTATGTATTAAAGAACATTTATTACCTGGCTTTACCAACATATATATATATATATATATATATAATTAAATCCAAACTGTAAAGGAAATTAAAATAACGAATATGCTAAAACAAACAATAACAGTAGTACCATTTTGTAAAGAAATAAGAGAGACACAGAATAAGACGATAATAAGGGCTTCCTTTTCCTACTGGAGTCCGCCTCTTCTTGCATGGCTTAAAAATACCACACACATTTCCTACAGTATGTTTATTAATATTGGCCGAGGAATGGGAAAGGGAGGAGGGGGTGTGGGGGGGGGGGGATAGTACATGGAGAATAAAGTAAGGACTTGATATCGAAAAGGAGAGAGAGATATGGGGGTACTATAATAACAAGCACGGAAACAGTAAGACACAACAATAATTTCCTACAAAAAAAAAACACATGAATTAAACAGGTAAATTGAAATGAAACAAATGTAATAAACAAACAACTAATTGTTTTGCTAATGTAAATGCCCATTGACGTAAACATACTTGTAAAATTATACGAACTCACCAATTATGAGTGTTGAAGGCCCCGACAAATAATACCTTCCGCATCATTATACAAAGATCAAGATTTTCAGTGTGTAGATCCGTCTACTTGAAGTCAGCTTTTGGCCTATGTTGACTTATAGTGTGTGGACGTTTGAATATGGTTTATTCAAGTGCACACATTTACATAACTGTATTCCTTTGGTCATTACAATATCCAGTTACATGTAAGTAAAAGGAAACGTTTCAAGGCGACAATGCACACTTACTTGTGTTACTGGTCATGTTTTCAATAATAATTAAGTCATAAATATATGGCAGGATCTGCCAACATATATCACAGTTATGGTCTTCATAAATTGTGTTAACAGTTGGTGCACGACTGAAGCCAACATTATGACCATCAGGACTACACTCTAAAGTGTGGCTCTTGGGAAGGAGCTGAACAAATACGGAATGTGTTTCTTTCATAAAGATAACACAGTAGAATGTCTAAACATGTACCTTGAAGCACTATGCGTCCCAGTATGTATAAGGCATTGTATTTTGCTGTAAAGGATAACTTATATCAAGTAGCTTAGCACTCTAAATGTGTATTACACATGTTATGCCAGGAACAAATATTCCGAATGTTATTAAAACTAAGGCAATTTGGAAGCATCTTTGTGCAGTGTCTACGTGAATGGATAATTATATTCATAGTAGCTATATAATATACACCGTTATCGTATCGTAGGTATACAAAAATGTCGACACTAGCCTATACCGCAGTACTCATTGTCTTCAAATTCAAATCAGTCGGTAAGTTGTATTCATCATTTACATGTTCATTTTTGTTCTTCAAATCCACACAAGCCGGATGTAAGTATGTACAGTAAGATCAATGCAAGCATGTATATATATTATTGTGGGTTAAAACAGACCGATAACATAGGTGTATCGTCTCTTGGTAGCTCAATAGGCGCCCCTGAGTCAACAGTAAGGGTAAAATGACTCTCCGGCTGTCATTTCTCGAAGACTCCTTCTAGCCGGAGACATTGAGAGCAACCCAGGACCCACCTACAAATACACATGTCCAACTTGCTCAAAACCCATTACTTCGAGCCGCCAAACTAAGGGTTCAGTTCTCTGCAATTCATGCGGGAGCTGGACCCATTTCACCTGCACAACACTTGCCTCCATGAAATACTACACAAACACCTGGACATGTTCCTCATGCCCCTCCCTCTCCCAGTCAAATCCCTCCCCTAAAGCCCGTCAACCTCTCCTCCCCAACCCACATAACCTTACCATACCATCCACTCCCTCTCCCTCTCCTAAAACCCGTCCACCTCTCCTCCCCAACCCCCATAACCTTCCCATAACATCCACTCCCACTCCTATAACCCATCCACCTCTCCTCCCCAACCCACCCAGCCCATCCACACCCAAACCTAATCCATTCCTACCCTCATCTCCTGCACCCCAATCGCCACCCCCACCCCCACCATCACTCCCTCCCCCTCCCCCACCCCCACCCCATCCTCTTGCAGCAGCACCCATCATACACCGCACACACAACATTAACATCCTTCAACTAAACATAGATGGCATCAACACAAAGAAACACGAACTCACACACTTCATCAAACAACACAACATTCACATTGCCATCTTACAAGAAACAAAACTCCATACAACACAAAAAATACCTACATTTCACAATTTCACCACCATACGACAAGACCGGGCCGTCAGCATTGGCGGTGGACTCATCACCCTGGTACACAAAGATATAACATATATAGACACCAGTGCACATACCAAATCCCTCCTCCCCCCAACCGATAACACAACAGAAATACAATCAATTACAATACGCACTGGCAACAGCTCCAACATTACCATCATAAACACATTCATCCCTCCCCAAACATCCCCTACAGTACCAAATTACTACAGACCACAAAATTAATACAACACATCACAAACACCCCACACATCATCCTGGGTGGTGATTTCAATGCAAAGACGTCGGCCTGGTTTGTCGACAACCCCGACACAGACAGAGGGCTGGTCCTACAACACCAAACAGACAACCTATATATCCTCAATAACATTCATCAGCATACCCATACTCCCCACCAAGCCCTCTACACCCCATCATCTCCTGATATCACCTTTTGCTCCCTCGAACTCGCCCCCACAATATCCTGGAGGGTGGTCAGAACCTTAGGCTCAGACCACCTCCCGATCATTATCACCACCAAAACAAGACTCACCCCAGCTAGCCACAGACACACTTACACTAACTATAAAAGAGCTAACTGGGAAGCTTTCACAAATGAGACAGAACAACACTTTGAAACCTTAAACAGTACACCCATCACTAACATCAACAATGCTGTACACACATTCAACACGACTATCCAAAACGCCGACAAGAAACACATTCCAAGAAGTAACATAAAAAAACACAACCCCAACTTCTCACCAGAAATTCAAAACCTCATCATTCAACGCGACACATTGAAACACCCCACACACAAGACATCAATCAACAAATTCAAGCACTCAACATGCAGATTAACAACAAAATACAAGAACAACAAACACTAAATTGGAATAACTTCCTACAAACACTCGATCACAAAACAAACTCCAAAAAACTCTACAAAACACTAAACAGCATCACACTTTCCAACAGCAACACAACACAATCACATGCTGCAATCACAACAACAGACTCTACTCCTTCACGTAAACAACAAGTAAACACTCTCATCAATCACTTCTCTCATGTCAGTCACCTAAAACCCCACACAGACGACCGACGTGTCATCCGACGCAAAAGACAATTCCCCACAGACCCTGACTATACACCCTTCACCAACAACCAGACAAAGCATATCATCAACAATCTCAAGCTCTCACCCGCCTGTGGCCTAG
This sequence comes from Paralithodes platypus, assembly GCA_032716605.1. Taxonomy (NCBI): domain Eukaryota; kingdom Metazoa; phylum Arthropoda; class Malacostraca; order Decapoda; family Lithodidae; genus Paralithodes; species Paralithodes platypus. Next base: position 26,145,219 of record CM064539.1, read on the forward strand.
ACAACATAAGCAACATTCACCTCAGACACCTGGGACCACAAGGCATACAAGCACTCACTAACATATCAAACTACAGCTACTCACACAACACAATACCAGACATCTGGAAGCATGGTATCATCATCACATTCCCCAAACCTAACAAAGACCCCACGCTACCCTCCTCACACCGCCCTATCACACTCCTTTGCACACTCTCCAAAGTCATAGAGCGCCTTGTACTACAACTGATGACACCTGACTTACCCCTTTCTCCAACACAACACGGCTTCAGGCCATTGCACTCCACAAACACTCTTCTTACTGACCTTACACAAAGAGCTTTTGACGGCATCAACTCAGCTAGATCACCACACAGATCAGTACTTGCCACACTTGACATTAGTAAAGCCTTCGATGCCATCCCCCACCACAACCTAACAAACAAAATCTACAACACAAACATGCACAACAACACAAAAAGATGGCTGGCCAACTTCTTAGCAGGCAGATATGCACACGTATCTTTTGCCGGTCAGTCATCTAGCATTAGAAATTTCCCAAACGGAGTCCCGCAAGGATCCGTCCTGTCGCCCGCACTCTTCAATCTTTACATGCATGATATAAATACACCAAATTCACCCCAAATAACCATAGCCTCCTACGCAGACGACATAACACTCACAAGCACGCACCAAAATCCGGACACAGCAACAAGACTCCTTCAAGACTATCTCAACACATTACATGAATGGTGCACTACAAACAGACTGAATTTAGCCCCAGCTAAATCCACTGCAACCCTCCTCACAAGCTGGACAGGAGAGCACGATTACGTCCCGGGACTCAACATAAACAACACACCCCTAACACACACACACACACACACACACAAAATCCAAGGAGTAACATACGACACCCAAATGACATTCAAACAGCACACCACAAACACGAAAAAGAAACTGACACCCAGACTTAACCCTTTACGAGCGGCCTATGCGGTTTATTTATATGTACCGCCCAGCGGGGTGTTTTTAGCCAAAATAGGGCTGTTTACGTGATCATTTTCATGCCTAAATAAGACCCAGAACGTAAAACAAGTATCTATCCCTGAAAGGGCATAAACAGAGCTTTCGAATGACACCATAACGATCCTTTTATGATGGCTAGTTTTCTTGCAATAACCATGCAACGCGAGTGCAAAAAGCAGGTAATTAGCCACTTTCCCGATACAATTCCGTATATAGCGAGTGAGAGAGGTAGGAGGGAGGTGAGATTCGTGTCAGTAGGTTCGCCGCGGTGGTCTGGAGCAGTCATACGCTCGCTACTCTCCTGCCACCACTTGTCTCTCTCTCTCAGCAACATTACGTGCTGAAATTGCCACTCGAGTTATGTCGAGCGCCGCCACATAGTCCAGCTTTATTTAACTCGACTTATGTGGTGAGCCGCTTTTTAAGGGTTAACGCCCTCAGATAACTTGCCCACACGAAATTTGGACACAACAAAGAAACCACCACCACAGTCTACAAACAATACATAAGATCAGTTATGGAATACGCAAGCCCGGCCTGGGCTTCTAACCTAGCTGAAACACATCATAAGACCTTACAGACTATTCAAAATAAAGCCCTTAAAATCATCACAGGATGCACAGCTACTACACCCACAGATCACCTACATCAAGAAACCAAAGTCCTAAGAGTCAAAGATCATCTAGACATTAAAGGCACTCAATTCCTGGCAGCAGCCTCCACGCATCAACACCACCCACTACACTACATGGCAACACACCCACAGACACCAAGAAATATCAAAACAACACCCAGCACATGCTATCACACACAAATACTGTCTTCTCTCCCTCCCTGCCCACCCCAAACCAACTTCCGGAAGCACATCCATACTCATATCACTCGCCGTTCCATCCACTCACTCATAGACAACACGCAGCTGCAAGCACGACCTCCCGAAATCCATCCTTCTGAATCCTCCCTTCCTCGCGAGGACAGAGTCCACTTGGCCAGGCTGAGATGCAGACACCATCCAGCTCTTCTGAGCTATCAGAAGAGACTGGATGACTCCGTCGTCGACACCTGCCCGCAGTGCCCGGGTTGTAACACAGCACCCCATACCATAAAACACATCATAGAAGACTGCATTTCACACAACCACTTACGCCAACAACACAATTTACACTATTTGAGAGCTCTGTGGGAAAGCCTGACCGCGGCCATGGCCTTCCTTAAGGACTCGGGGCTGTTCGGCCAGGCAGCTTAGGGAACAACAACAACAACAACAACAGTAAGGGTACATACTTGCACTTAAATTTTGCCGAACTCCAGGGAGTTAGTATTCATGGTTCATGAATTATACTGATAACAGAATATAGTAGTTAATCTCCTAGTCCTAGGCATAAAGGAATAGAAGGTATTACCAAAAATACAGCTGTTGAGTTGTAAGGCAAAAATACAGCTGTTGAGTTGTAAGGCAAAAATACAGCTGTTGAGTTGTAAGGCAAAAATACAGCTGTTGAGTTGTAAGGCAAAAATACAGCTGTTGAGTTGTAAGGCAAAAATACAGCTGTTGAGTTGTAAGGCAAAAATACAGCTGTTGAGTTGTAAGGCAAAAATACAGCTGTTGAGTTGTAAGGCAAAAATACAGCTGTTGAGTTGTAAGGCAAAAATACAGCTGTTGAGTTGTAAGGCAAAAAATACAGCTGTTGAGTTGTAAGGCAAAAAATACAGCTGTTGTTGAGTTGTAAGGCAAAATACAGCTGTTGAGTTGTAAGGCAAAAATAGCTGTTGAGTTGTAAGGCAAAAATACAGCTGTTGAGTTGTAAGGCAAAAATACAGCTGTTGAGTTGTAAGGCAAAAATACAGCTGTTGAGTTGTAAGGCAAAAATACAGCTGTTGAGTTGTAAGGCAAAAATACAGCTGTTGAGTTGTAAGGCAAAAATACAGCTGTTGAGTTGTAAGGCAAAAATGTAATTTGTCTTCGCATTCAGAGAGCATTTCCTAAACGACCGGATATTTTCGTTACCTGTGACCTCTACCCCTTGCTACACAGGATATCACAATCGTTTCCATACATAGAATTGTATCGTATTCTCATATCATGTTATCATATTACATGACAATATTTACCTAATGATTAGTTGATAATTTTCTAATTTCACAATTAATGTACCTCATTTATGGTATATTGTTTTACATTTATGCATATATATATATATATATATAAAACATAAACAATATTGATTCTTGTGGTAAAAATATATGCGAATATGCTTCCACACTAAAGGTGTGTAGAAAAGGGTAGGTTCACTGCACAAAGTTTAAAAAAATGTAGTGCTAAAATTAAATTGCATCTAAAATATATTGCATGCACAAAATAAGGGTTTAAAAAGTATGTCCGAGTATCTTATTAGAAGGCTCGGACTGTTGTGTACATATTAAAATAATGTTTATGTAAAAGTGTTAACACTTTTACATAAACATGTAACATAAACATGCTTGATATGTATTATCAGATTGTATTATGTTTAGCCCGAATTAGTGTTTAACCCTTCCATGGTACAGGGTTCATAACGTTTTTTTTATTTTTTATCTGCTTTATATATCATACTACTGTATAAATTCAGCCATTTTGCAATCATAATCAATTATATAATTAAGTCACAAATGTAGTAATTTACTGTTTTAATTTGTTTCTCACAAATCTTCCTTCTTTTGTCGTTAACCCTTATATATAACTTCACCACTCCCACCCCACCCCACCCCACCCCACCTCTCTGTTCCTCTTTACCCCCCCCCCCCCCCCCCATGGTCGTATCTCAACAACCGCCCTCATTATTTTAACTGCATTTTCCCAACTTCTCATCTCTCTCTCTTTCTCTCTCTCTCTCTCTATTACTCGCATGTTGTTGCTGTTCAACTTGTCCATGTATATAGAGATTTTATATATATGGGGTTAGTGAACATTGATATCACCTAAGATTGAAATTTCAAAGAAGAGAGAGATGAATAGAATGGGTTCCACTTTAGAAGTAAGATAGTCAATGAATTTTGGATAGTCAGTCGAATTAAGTGAGAGATTAATAGCACAGCTATATTTAATGAGAGCGTGACAATATAGCTTAAATTAGACAGTTAGGATTTCAGAGGAGTCAACGTTGGGAACAGAAGAACAAGTAAGACTGTTGCGTCGTACATACAACATCCACCTTTGGCATTGAATGAGGATAGAGATAGTAGGAGGATACACAGAATAGCTTGCTGTCAGGTGCCTCAGACAACTGGATTTTAGTGAGGACAAGTAGGTCAGGTTTGGTAAAAGAGATACGATGTTCTGAAGAGAGGACGTTATAGGAAAGCCTTCGAATATTGCAGAAGTTTATAATAGTGTCAGGAGGTGGTCCAAGCCATTTTTAGGGGTCGTTGGGTGATTGTCCAGTGTGTATTATGGAGGAATTAATGGTCCTCCCCCCAGGGGTCTCGGATTTGCTGTGTCATCATATTTTATTTATATTATGTTGGTGTAATGATTAAAGAAGTATAGTGTGTGTGTGTGGTGTAGTGTTAATTAAGGAGATATAGTGTTTGTGAGAGCTAGCTGGATTACTCTGCTTTCCCAAGTGAAAAAGGCCATGTTATATCATATTCGCCTTCTTTGTAAGGACAGTGGTTCCTTTCATACGTCTTCCTTTCATGCATTTCTGAGAAGGAAGAATGTAAGTGGGTCTTATATCATGTGTAACGGGAACAACTAAAATGGTGAGCACTGAATAAGGGCATCTCGTGAGACGGATGAGGTCATAGATCTAGAGAGGCACAAAATACGATAGACAGAACACGAAAAAGAGAACGCGAAACAGAGACGAACGTGATGATAAATTTAAGGAAAGGGTAGTAGGTACAATGTTAAAGATGAAATGTGTAGGAGAGAAATGTTGAAGATGAAATGTGATGTGTGAAGGAGCAATATGAAAGAGTTTATATATGAACAGTGGAGAAGTGACGAAAAGACGGTTGAAGTAGAAGGGATGGAAAGAGAAAACATATATATGTATGTATATATGTATATATATATATATATATATATATATATATATATATATATATATATATATATATACCGGTATATACAGGGTGATTCAGCATTCCATACAGTAAATTGGACGACGACCTCCTTGCATAATTTTAACCAGACATATCTCTATGGTAAACTGTCGAATTATACATAGTTTGGCTGTTACAATATATTTATGATATTGTATTAATGAGGGCGAAAGGTGAAGGGAAACCCACCTAGATATGTGTGGATATATCTCTCTCCTTTTTTGTTTGACCTGCTTTCAATGGTTCGCTATCTGTTCTCATCCCTGTTCATGCTACATTTCTCCTTACTTCTCTCCCCCTTACACACTCCTTTTATTATGATATTACATCGCCCCTTTTCCCTATCATCTCTTGCTGCTGACGTTCCTTTGTTTACGCCCTAAACTGCCTTTTCTTTAGTAAACCTACTGTTATCCTGTATTATTTCACTTCTACAATTACTCTCATTTCCATACTTCTTCACTGTGCTGCTCTCGCTAACCTTTGTTTAAGTCATGTCTCAAAATTAATGTCTTCTTACTTTTCGCCTTATTTTACGTTTTCAATCTTCCTACCTTCACTCTCTCTCTCTCACTTTTTGTTATTCTCTCTCTCTCTCTCTTGGCGCCACAGTGTTTGAGAGAGGATGGTGGACAGACTTGGTGACGCCAGATATCTCATTCTAGACCTTTATACCTTCACTGTCCACGCCTACAGGATCATAAACCTTTCAAAACAGTATCTCATTACACAAGGGAGGAGTTTTATAACGCCTATTTTTTTTCCCTAAGTTGACCGGTTTTGCAGATAGCAAGAATATGATTAATGACCAACTTCATGTAAGGAGAGACGCTCATAGTGGTTAGAGACTACGCAATAATAATAATGGTTTATTGAATCTATGAAATATGATATTATTTGTGGTAAATAACTAGTAATCTTAGATAAGAGTGGTGTTAACATAAAAACACATTATCGTAAACCAACTCGTACTTTGGCTTGCTAACTTTATAAATGTTTCAACTCTATACACAGTATTTAAAATTTACCTAGCATAGATTCATGAATGTTTGCCTTTGTTTACCGATTCATTGAGTAGTTGCCAGATAGTTTGGATAGTACAGGAAGAGTGGGAGTGACCTTATGGATGTAATGACACTTGCATAATAGTTATTATTGTGTTCAATGTGAACGAATAGTGCGAATTGTGAGACTAGTGCAAGATATCTGAACATAATATCAGTATCTTGAGTCTAGTGTACGAGCAGCAATAGTAGTAGTGGTGGTCATGTAGGAATGTTGTATATCATTGGTAGTGTGCCCTCCTGTGTCCTGTCTTGTGATATTGTTGTGTTGTTCTTTACCTCCCAGCCCTGCCCTCCTGTGTCCTGTCTTGTGATATTGTTGTGTTGTTCTTTACCTCCCAGCCCTGCCCTCCTGTGTCCTGTCTTGTGATATTGTTGTGTTGTTCTTTACCTCCCAGCCCTGCCCTCCTGTGTCCTGTATTCCCTCACCCTCGTACATGTCTGCACTATTCCTCTTGGTAATTATATTCCCTCTCCCTCGTATAATCGCCTTGCCCGTCACATTCTATCATCTGAACCTTTAGTTTTAAGTTTTGTGTTTACATATCCTTTGTTTACTTTGTTTTACATATACTTACATATACTTACATATACTTTGTCTCTTATTATTTATATATGTGTTTGTATATATGAGCGTTTACATAATTATACCTTGTTTACTTTGTTTTACATATACTTACGTATACTTCATCTCTGTCTTTCATCTGACGTCTTTCCTTCTTGTTGAAAGTTACCTCTCATTCAACCTGTCCCAGAAAAGGGTAACCATTCTAAATACTACACCTATCTTCCAATTGCTATAATTGTTTGCATTTCTAAAGTTTTTGAAACTATTCTTACTTCAACATTTCTTAAGCATTTCTCTTCTCATAATCTACTCTCAGATCGCCAGTATGGCATCCGTAGAGGTCGCTCTACTGGTGATCTTTCATATAATAGAACATACTATCTTACTGACTCTTGGTCATCCTCATTTCAGGACTTCGGTGAAACCATTAGTATTGCACTACACATATTGAAGTCCTTTGGTAGAGTTTGGCACAAATCATTAATTTCTAAACTATGGTGTTAACAACCCTCCTTCTGTTACCACCACTTCATCTATGCATTTATCGTTAATTTCCTTTCCTAAGCTGTGGTTGTGGACAGTTATCGCTTACTTCCTCAACCTATTCATTGCGTGGTTTCTCAGGGTTCTGTCCTGTCTCCATTCCTCTTTATGATATTCATTAATGATCTTCTCAACTCTACCTCTAGTCCTATCCACGTCTATGTTTATGATTCTACCTTACACTATTCAACTCGCTTCCTATAATGCCCCACCATGCAATTACTCCCAAACTCACGTGAGTACGCCATTGCATGCCTATCTTCTGACTGATCAATTATTTTAAATTGGGGCAGAGACAATCTTGTAACTTGAAATTCTTCCAAAACTCATTTTCCCGTCATGCTCATCCACCAGGCTATCCCTTATTCTTTAAAAATACACACATCAACCCTTCACCTTCTTTCAGTATATTTGGTGTTTCTTTTTCTCCTGACCTTTCTTGGAAATATCATATTTTACATGGTGGATAAAACAGCTTTCCAAAAGTGTGCTTAACCGTCTCTAAGGGTTCTTTACCCCCACACAGCTTCTTGCTCTGTACAGGGGAACAGTGTGCCCATTTATCGAATATTTTTAGCATGTGTGGGGAGGTTCAACCTATACTCCTCTTACTATTTCCTACAATCGCTCTCTACATGCCGCAATGTTCCATCTCTCTCACTCTACTACGGCTATTTCAATAATCAGTGTTCTTCAGAGCTTTCTCAGAACCTTCTCATTTACGGAGAATTGGGGGACACCTGATTTATAAAACAGTCACACCCCTATTCTGTCCAACTCTCTAAATCAAGATTGAATCGATTTTCCCAGTCTTTCTTCTACTCATCAATTAAGCTTTGGAACTCTCTCCCTCAATCTGCCTTTCCCTCATCCTATGATTTTATCTGCTTAAAGCTCCTTGTGTCCAGAATAGTTTACTCCAACGTACGTCGAATTTATGCTCTGTGTCACTTGTTCAACTTTGGGAAGAGACACTTGTTACAGGCAACTTTGCCTTTTATCTCCTTCTTAAACATAGACAAACAAAATACGACAGATAATGGCATATGTGTAATTGCAGGGGTGAATACTGTGCGTGCAGTTGTATTATCGACTGCTGTATGAATAGGGAGATTACAATATGTCATACTGATATCCCAATGTTCAGCCTAGTATCTTAACAACTTAGGTGACAAGTACATTATTTTTTATCCATAGCCAGTGTGTGTTCTCTGTATTTGTCAGGGAATACACAATGATACAGAATTGGCGGTCGGTCGTCAGTATCTAACTGAATGACAAATGTCCATCAAGTATCTCGGGCAAATGTTAACAAATGTCCATCAAGTATCTCGGGCAAATGTTAACAAATCAAAATTACCTTATCACAGCCCAACTCTGATGATACCTGAGAAGATAATTTACCAAAACAAGTGTATTATTCTTCCTCCGCATTCGACGCATATAAAACACCAACCTGGATAATTGCAGAAATCACCCAGTATACCCTTTCCCTTCCTGCGGCTATTAGTATATACCATTTCTTTCTTCCTTCCCTGTTCAACCTCTTACTGAACTTTCCCCTTCCACTTCCCCTCTTGCCCTCTTGGTTCCCCTACAGAGCCTCGCTGCCAGTGGGTCCTGGCAGCAAGTTAGGGTGTAGAGAGTGAAGTTAGTCGGGCGAAGGACGAACATTATCTCCTGGTCTCAGCTTTTAGGAAAGACGGACCAAGTTTTGGAGTTAAAACCTCGGAACATAATTAAGTTCCATGGCAGGTTGGAAAAGAGGCGAGCTGCAAGGGAGAGTTTTTGTTTAGTGATGCTCTACCGAGGGTGGTAGAGAGCTTGTCATTGGGAAGGATGTAAGGGATGATGAGACAAAGAAAACATTTGGTGTAACAGGATATAGCAAAACATGGTAAATAAACCTGGGACCATATCTGCACATGTGTTTTTAACCATAAATGTTGCAGCCTACGCTGTTTCTTTCTTATGGTAAAGGTTTCTGAGAGAGTATGAATGTGTGAGGTTGACGGAGTGGCTAGCTTAGAAAAGGCTATGTATCTATCTATCGTAGATACCTTGATCCCCGAGGGATGACCATCACTGAATCGCTTCCATATTCAGAGGTAATTCGTAGTCTTGTCATGTTGTTGGCTATGGATTTGAATGCAGCCTATTACCATCTTAATCGGTTCGCCCAAGCAGATCGGGTGCTGACATATACTTATGTCCATGCAACACTGCTTTACAGAACTTCCATTCTCCGCCATTGTAGCTAAGGGTATGCCAGGCTTTGCCCGCATTTCAACAAACATACGATGCACCGAGCTGGTGGCGGTACATTCCAAGCACAAGACGTGTTCGATACCCTGGAGTCATATAGGCTCATTTGAAAGATGAATTATTATATGTGACATACAGTAACCACGGTAATGTTATGGGTAATCATGGTGATACACAACATACACACAACTGAATAGTTTAAGAAACTAAGTCGATCTACTCCAGAGTTACAATGATACACAATATTAATATGGTGCTGAATATACAGTATATCAGATTCAAGGACATTTTCGAGTGAAGAGACTAACAATCAGGAAGGACTGTAAAGAGAAGTACAGAATGACCTCGTTGAACTGACTATAACTTGTCTATTCCAATATCCCTTTCGACTATTCCCGGCATAATATGTCGTAAACGTCATATTTTCCATTGCAGTCATATAGCGCTTCTGTTTTCCATGGTAACAAACCCTGGATTTTTTGTTTCATCTGTGTGTGATGCATACTCACTTGTGTCATGGTCTACCGTCACAGCTTTATTCATTTTGTCATCAGTATTTGTTACTGTTTGAAATTCCTAATATCACGTTCGATCGTTCTCTTTCCACAAGCGTGCTCTACTACTCCTTCCCTATTCCATCGCTCACATCCCATATTTATTGTTGATCATTGTCTTCAAAATGTTATTTCATCCCTTCTTTCTTTATGAATCCAATATTTCTTCCATCATCTAATGTTTGTTTTCCCTTTTGTATAGTATTTTTGTTTACTAAATCCGTCTTATCTTTCCATTTCCAATTCTTCAACATATGCCGATCATTTCTCCATCTCCCCCACTCACCTTACCCTTCCTATTATCTCCGTCACAGTGTTCGCCTCCCTCTACCACATTAATATTATACTGGTACTGTATTCTTTGATCAAGGCAGCCAAACCCGACCCTACTATGTATATCAGCCATTCCATATTGAGAGAGAGAGACTGTATGAGAGTGAGTGATCAAGGCAGCCAAATCCGACCCTACTATGTATATCAGCCATTCCATATTGAGAGAGAGAGACTGTATGAGAGTGAGTGATCAAGGCAGCCAAACCCGACCCTACTATGTATATCAGCCATTCCATATTGAGAGAGAGAGACTGTATGAGAGTGAGTGATCAAGGCAGCCAAACCCGACCCTACTATGTATATCAGCCATTCCATATTGAGAGAGAGAGACTGTATGAGAGTGAGTGATCAAGGCAGCCAAACCCGACCCTACTATGTATATCAGCCATTCCATATTGAGAGAGAGAGAGAGACTGTATGAGAGTGAGTGATCAAGGCAGCCAAACCCGACCCTACTATGTATATCAGCCATTCCATATTGAGAGAGAGAGAGACTGTATGAGAGTGAGTGATCAAGGCAGCCAAACCCGACCCTACTATGTATATCAGCCATTCCATATTGAGAGAGAGAGACTGTATGAGAGTGAGTGATCAAGGCAGCCAAACCCGACCCTACTATGTATATCAGCCATTCCATATTGAGAGAGAGAGACTGTATGAGAGTGAGTGATCAAGGCAGCCAAATCCGACCCTACTATGTATATCAGCCATTCCATATTGAGAGAGAGAGACTGTATGAGAGTGAGTGATCAAGGCAGCCAAACCCGACCCTACTATGTATATCAGCCATTCCATATTGAGAGAGAGAGAGAGAGAGAGAGAGAGAGAGAGAGAGAGAGAGAGAGAGAGAGAGAGAGAGAGAGAGAGAGAGAGAGAGAGAGACTATATGAGAGTGAGTCCGAATGTTGGATTAATAGCCATATTTTTTTCCTGAATTCCAAAACCTATCTAATGCAACATATTTTGGAAATGAGATGAATATTTAATGTATTTATTTCACTTCCAACACCAAACACCTCCCGATGGAATTAATGAAAGTATGAGATACTACCGGGATTCGATCCTGGGTTACCACATACAGATCTTTAAAAACTCTACCATTACACCGAATGTAGCGTTCAATGGTTGTTGTATGAAGCTAATGGTAAATACATAAATCACACAAACAGTTTGTATAACAGATAGATGGAAGGGAAACGTGGAAGAGGTAGACCAATAGCAAAGAGGAAATAAACGTTGAGGCAGAGGTATATGAACATTTTGGAATGTGGCTGTGACTCTTTGATTGGTGATGAGAAATATTATTGGCAAGTTGCTTTGTTATGACTAGCCTTCAAGAGATTGTGGCGTATTGAAATTATGATGTAAAATTTGATATACAAACTGTATGTTTGTATTGTACATAAGAATAGATCCATATGCATAATTTACAAGCCAAAGCTCAATAGAGAGTCTAACATTGATCAATCAGGAGGAGTCGGTTGGAACACAACGCGCTCATAGAGGATGATCCTGAAGGTTCGGAGAAATATGCTGCACCTTAAAACCCGTCACCCCCGCCCAGAAACCCACCAAATATATTCCATTGGGCCCGCGGGGAAAGTCAAACAATTGTGAAGGAGTTGAGAGCCGCCCGGGGAAGAGTTTGATAAAGAGGCCATATTGCCGACGTGGGCAGGTGGTGTGGTGTAAACATATGCGTTTCTCAAAGTTACATTAGTTATATATCAAGTTGTACACTTCATTATATGATGATAAATTATTGTACATTTTATGGCTATTCAATGGTTTCACAGTTTTGTTTTGGGAATGTATACAGCGCATCCAAAACGCTTCACCAAGAGCGATTACAAAAACAGTCAAGCAAACGTCCTTAAGGGGGATCACCTGCTTTTTTCTCTTTCTCTCCTTTTCTCTCTTTATCTCGCTTGTATCCATTCGGCCCCATTCAGCCAACTGTTTTAAGACGTTTATCAACAATTAGGTGTCGATTTCTTCCTGATGAGCGATAGCGAGCCAGCATTGTATGGAGATATCCCAGCTTCGCTGGAGAAATTTTTCTATCGAAAAATTTACAAATTTAGCTTGCTGTCAAAACAAAAATATATATGCTGGCTCGCTACCGCTCAACAGGAAACTATTGACACCTGGATCGGGGTAAACGTCTTAAAACAGTAGGCTAAATGGAGCCGAATAGATTCAAGCCACTGAGAGGGGAGAGAAAGAGAAAAATAAGCGAGGTGGGCTCCCTAAAAATATAGTCTCATTTTCACAGAATGGCTCTCTTTTTGCCCCAATTTTAATTTAAGAGTACAGTGTTTTAAAGTTGATCTGGCTTGACTGTGGTTTGAAACGTTACTGCGTACCATGTACTGACTATACGTGAAACAAGAAAACAGACAAACGTTGAAGAGCGTTAGCCAAATGGAGACCATATAAAACTAGAGGAGACACAGAAGGTGGAGGGAAGAAAGGGAAGATTAACATGGAAGATAATGAAGATAAGAATACAAATAGAGAGATGGAGAGAGGTGTAACATAAGGACACCAAAGACGGAAGTGAGTGATAATAACAGTGGTGGTAATAGGTGTTGTGGTGGAGAGGTCGTTACTGACAGTGGTAGTGTAACTGTGGCATTCAGGTTACAGTGTTGTTGAATTAATAATTATGTACAATGTTAATATATATTGATTTGCTTAATTGTATTGGGAACACGTCTATTCGGATTAACATAGATGCATAAATATTCCGCTAATAAAATAAAAAACAACAAGCAAATATACCTGTTAACTAGTACTGGACTACTATAATTCGATATACTCCGCCTGTAGCAATTACTAATGTGACACTACCTTAAGTAAGTGTTGCACAGGTGTGTTTCTGTTTTTCAATTCCGACAGCTAAAAATCTACAGATATTCAAAAGATATATTAATTGACTTATAGTTTAGCTTCTAATATGAATGTGATCAACTGACCCTTAAGTGTTGCCAGAAATTAGTGTCGTCAAAAACTCCCTGAAATAATCGCCTCTACAGACCGACATTGTTGCACCAGTAACCATCAGACAGTTCTCGTTAGTAGACTTTCAGATCATTACACAGAATAAAGAGGACAACATTATGTTTCCAAAACACTGTCATATCTGGCCAGCTAGTGTGTTACCGTGTTCCCACCATTTCGAAAATAGGATGAACACTGCTTAAGTGGAGAGAAATGGGGCATATATCGGAGGGGAGATGATGATGTCTTATGGGTACTAACCCCCCCCCCCCCACACACACACACACACACACCTATCTAATCCTCCTTTCCCAACCTGATGCCACACATTACTTCTCCAGGCTCTAAATTAATCTCCAATCATTACACACGAAACCCGACTGACTAATGTACAGGAATAGCATGACCTGGAACCATATCCTGTTCAATGGAGTAGCTGTTTGGTGCAATTGTATGCCATAATGTTGATTATAGACTATGTACAGTACGTTTCTTGCGGTTTAACACTTTATTAGAAAACATTGGCTTTGTCTGTTTCAGTTATGATTATTTTGGTATAGCCTTGCTATGCATTCTCTATAACTGTATGTGTCGATGGAAAGGCAGTATCGGTATGTAATTTTACTTTTGTATTTCAATTAATTATCTAATACATTTTGTTATCGAGGCTATCCAAAGGTGCTCATTTGTCCTTAACAGGTACAGACACTAAGAATTTAGAATGGCCACACTGTTTCGTTTCTGGACATTTAATGTAATTATGAAGAAACATGTTGGACAAAATAAGTGTTCAAATTGTGCTGCTTCCCCAGAGTTCTGAAGGTAAACAACACAAGCCTGGTGTTACTTTGTCATCATATAATAGTGACCCCTTCTGTATTATGACGCCTTTATAAATTTTGCTCTGGCTACCATTGAACGATGTTATGCAGTTTAGGAAGGACCTCTACTATTCAAAAGAGTATTGAAATACTTAACCTTCTGCCTCTCACAGGTCTCCCTTAAATCTATTCAAATCAACTAATAGTAGCCATAACAAAGGGATGAAAGGCATCCTCGTGGTCTAAGAGGGATAATTTAGAAGGATTCACCTTCAACCTTTCCTTTAATTAAAAATTTGCACGTGCCACTGTTCGTTATATTCAAGAGGTGGATGACAACACAACCTTCACTCAAACCCACACACACTCCACAACCAGTAAACCATAATTATCCGTGTATACATTATACAGGTGGATGACAACACTGCCTTCACTCAAACCCACACACACTACACAACCCGTAAACCATATCCGTGTATACATTATACAGGTGGATGACAACACAACATTCACTCAAACCCACACACACTACACAACCAGTAAACCATATCCGTGTATATATTATACAGGTGGATGACAACGCTGCCTCCACTCAAACCCACACACACTACACAACCAGTAAACCATATCCGTGTATACATTATACATGTGGATGACAACACTGCCTTCACTCAAACCCACACACACTACACAACCAGTAAACCATATCCGTGTATACATTATACAGGTGGATGACAACACTACCTTCACTCAAACCCACACACACTCCACAACCAGTACACTTTTAGGCACTCGCTATTTGTATTTCGGTAATTAAAGGATTGTATTTACATTAATTAATTAAGAAGGGGACCGTCCGGTAAAATTCCTCAAAAATTCGTAAATATAAAGATTTTTGGTTAGATTCATAAAAGGCTGGCCAAATTTTCCCTCAACCTGTCAGTAAAAGTTGAATGTCGAAAATCGCTTCTAAGTGCATTATTTCGAGTTTTATATAAAACTTTCGCGGGCTGAGTATGGGCCTAATATATATTGTTACGGCCCTACAATGCTGAACCCAAGAGATTAAAATTCAAGCAAGGGCAACGATAGCATGCTGTTGCGATCAGAAGGCCTAAAGGGTTAATGTCATAAATAATCACCAATAATGAAGAAGGATGATATTAAACACTTATAATTTTCATATTAATTATTATTACTATTAACTAGGGAAAACGAACAGGTTGACAAGCATGATAATTCAGTTGATCAAGGCAAAGAATAATAGTTGGCTAAGCACCGAGTGAAGGCTTCGAGTAAATGCACTCGTTACAAGGAATGAACACTACACAAAAAGAACATTTCAAGACAATGGTTAATCAACACTTAGCACACTGAATAGTAAACTGAATCACACTCAAATACAGACCGACATGTGATACCATATAATATCACCAGACGACACGCTCGGACGACGCGTACTCTCAAGAACACTAATCAGTGTTCGTTATACAATTCACAACACCCATAAAACACAGAACTCCTTACATACACTAGGGCTCGTTACACATACACAATAATGTACCTATGCTGTCTCATATCCCCTTCAAAGGATAAAACAGTACACTACCTACTTGTCTTAACACACAAACCAGGAGACAACACGTTACGCATGCCCAGGGGTACACCCAGACCAGCGTGAAGGGGAGCAGTTCTCCACACGTCCGCACCTCCGTCTCAGGCGCTCGAACAGGTACTAACTCTTAACTCTTCCCTCCCTACACACATCTCCTCCCTAAGCCCTACTTTCGGCAAGAAATGTGGTGTCACACTAGTCTATCCAACAGAGTCACACGGAATATCAGATAAAGGCCTCCTGTCGTGGGAAGCATAGATTTTCCCATGCCTCCATGTCCCACGTGTGTAGGTGGTGGAGGTTCCCAGGGCTCCACACCACGTGTGTAGGTGGGTGGACTTTCTCATGCCTACCCGACACCTGCTGCAATCGGGGTAGATTAAGGTGGGTCGCCTTCCTCCCTGCCTCCTCCTCTGCTACCACGCTGTTCCCTTACAATATGTATAAATGACAAAAATGTATAAAGGAATCATTAGAAATTCATTTCATGTAATAGGACTAATATATATGTATAAATGACTAAAATGTAAATAGAAATAATTAAACAATATTTTCCTGTAATAGGACTAGAGTTATCCTACTGAAAAACAGTTTTTGAACTTTGCGAGACTTTTTCTCAAAATTAAAATTTCAAAAAATTCCAACTCGGAAATACTTATAATCGAAAAACAACTGGTCATTCAGTAATGATTCATATACAATTGGAAAACCCATACAAAACTCTATAAACTGGTCTGTGGGAATTCTTTTAGCCACCCCCATTCATGCACAGCACGTCTTCAAATTTGCAAAAAGTGTGAACAAATGTCAACCTAAAAATATATTAGGCTAAAGATATAACTAGATGAGATGTACAAAACATTGCAGGCTAAATTGTAGAAACACCTTTTGTGAGTTGATTTAACACAAAGAAAGACGATACACTAGATTCTTGAGTACTGAATCAATTGTTGTAGTGTGTAATTTTGTATAATTTTGAACCTACTTTTTGACATATTTAAAAAACTAAAAAAACAATTTTCAACCTGATGGTACCAAACATTAGCTCTCATAGTCCTCTAAACGTATGCCAAATCTCATTTAAATCAGAAGTTCACCGACACCCTAGGAGTAAATTAAAATGTAAAACTTGCAAACTAAACAAACCAAAATTGGGAAAAGGACAATATAAAGTCAAATTAAATTATCAAAATCGCTATGTGGAAACAACGCTTACTAAAATGAAAATTATTAAATAAAAGAACACAATCCACCACATAGGGTGTACATCACTACATGAGCAAGTTAATCTGTTTCCCAAGCAAACCAATCGCACATATAACAACGCACTATCGTCACGTTAAAGGAAGTAGTCAAGTTTGGGAAGTCCGGGACGTTCTGGCAAATTTTACTAAACTCTGCATGAATAAAGAAACTACATGTTAAATGTCAAAATATTATTTAAAATCAAATTTGCAACATGACAAGACATTAACAATAGTAAAAAATACAAATATTGATAAGATATCTATACTATTACAAAATAATATATAAAATACAGTACAGCACTCACTAACGATAGTGCTATCGGGTAGGTACCTGTAAGCATAGCATGCTTCAAGTGACCCCTATCAATAACTACCCTACAAATAACCTACATTTATAGCACAAATAAACTAAGGAAATCGCAAAAGCAGACGACGGTCCCCTACATTAATATTGTTCGCAAAGTATTAAATCAAAGTATTTTTTACTAAATCTATAATACAAGTCCCGACATATAAGATGCCGGAACTTTGTAAGATTAGTTTAACAAATATCGACCTTAAAAAATAGCTCTTGGCTACTATATAAAGATGCTCAAAAGTTGACTTTGTTCCTTGTATTAATTATGTATAGTATAAAGATCAAGCAAATCCTATACGCACAAAAGAAACAATAGTTTTGTGTTTCATATGCAAAGAGTTTAATAAAAACTAAGCCCTTAAACGAATAATATGAGTTTTAATCGTGTTTGAATGAGATTCATTAACCCGGGAACGGCGAGAACACTCTTAATAGGTTTTGGTGGGCAAGGGCGAGGACCCTCTTAAGAGGTAAGGCCTATAAAAGAACTTTTAAAAGGCCCCAGTAGCACTTAAAACAAGTTAAATGGTTATTAAGTGAGATAATCCCCCTCCATACCTCCTATCACTACTCCACATCTGTCAAAACCCCCTCCTTCCCTCCCTCCTTCAATTATCACCTATTTTTTCCTCTTATTCCCATATTTATTGGTGTTTTTATCGTGCCAATATCTCCAAACCGGTCTAAGCCGTACTCATGTTGCTAGAGAGGGTATAGAGAGTCTGAGAGTGTGACTGAGTAAATCAGTTTAGCTCCAGGTTCCGAGAAGGGAGGGTGTGGCCCGCCTCAGCTCCACACTTGATGAATGGACGGTCGGCAATTATTCGCTATTTTGACCATCAAAACACTATTCCCACTTGTTTTATTGTTGTTACATGTTACTATCTTCATATTAAACGTAAAATAGGTGCATATGAATAAGTAATAACGATATTTATCGTAAAATTATGATTATATTATAGGTAGGAATGGAGCTTAATTTTGCCACCCAGAAGTGTGGTGTTCACTACACCCTGCGCACGCTCGCCGGGTTAAGACGAGCACATTGGTCAATGTATTATTGACTACATAATGCCGTATATTAATTAACTATATTAACCTCTTCCATTAGACGTTGATATAGCCACTAATGATAGATGATCTTACTCATCTTAGTGGTAACCTCAATGGATCAAAGTTATAATGATCGTATTAACCTCTTATCTCTACTAATTATTTCCATATGTGAATACAATCGTCTGGAAGTAGCTTGAATTAAACCTAATTAGAATCATCTGACAATAAGAGTCAAGGTGAAAGATTCAACCATAATTACCGGATTCCAGTAAAACTAAATATCTGACTTATAGGCTTCTTACATCGATGTACATATAATGTAGTACCTAATAGTTGTAGAATGCATGCAACTGGATCAGACTTGCCTGTCAACTCATTGTAATCTGTGAAGCAATATTTTGACAACATTTGTAATTATTAGTTCAGGGAGATGTAATATATTGGATAATCATATTCATGTTTCAATATCAGTCACTGTAAAAGCAACTTAAAAAATCCTTCCTTTCGATTGAAGCTATGAATAATGAGTCTTCAAAATGTTTCTATTTTCACCTCTTTCTCTTTCCATCCCTGTTTTTTTTTTACTGATCTCGCCTCACTTCCTTTCTGCCCCCACGACTCATTCATCTCTCCGACCCTTCAATACTTGAGGAAACAACTTTTTGAGGCACTCCGACAATGAGGCTCCGGTAAAAACATTAACCCAAGAACGGTGGTCTTTCTGTTGAGTGTTTTATTAATATTTGGCCAGAACTTGAAGGATAAAGGTGGATTCATAGGAGTATTTGGTGAGGCTGCTTGTTAACTGCCCTGGGGATAGTTGATGATTTCAATAATTTCTGGAAAGGATAAGAGAAGGTAGAGAATATGGAGGGTGAAACATTAGATGAATACAAAAATTATGAGAAATCTGAAAAAAACGATATATCGTTACACCATTTGCGATACATGTACCCAGTAGCCTACACCACTATGAATTGTGCATGGATCTTTGATAAAGACCTACTGTATGAGTAATCGACTTAGGTATTATTGGGGTGCAGAGGTGGCAGGTGGATAACACCATTTCGATTTGTTGACTGATTTGATTAAGTATTGAGATGTAATTTATTATGAAGATAGAAAATACTGAACAATTATCCCAGCCACGTGCAAGCCCAAGCTGCATATCCGGCGCAGGCTTTACGCTGAATTGCGTAGTAATTTATTGCACCTTGATTATTTTGTTATACGTGTCTTCATTGGGCATTTTGAAGAGAAGGTCGTCATTAAATAGTTTCAGGATGAACTAAGCGATTGTATTCAGCATAAGAAGGACCTTGTGATTCAAAGGGGTAAAAGTATCTCCTTTAACCCTCTCACGTTCTTGACGCAATTTTGAGCCTATTAGGGATACTTTAAAGCCTTTATTACCATCAGGGGTATTTAGAAACCTTTAGTTTAGTTACTTTAACCTCTGCAGTTGTCTTTGAGTTAGCTGTGGGCAGAAAACTAATTTTGGAGAGCTACCAGGTAATTATAAGAGTGAGAGAACTCTATTTCTTATTGCTAATCTGGCAACCTCTGCGTCATATGGTCGTGCGTGGGTTAACTATTGCGTTTTTCATACGTCCTCTCACACCATACTCCAGACAAAGTAGAGAAGAAAGCCTTTCGTATCATCAACTCACGTCCAATCACCAACTCTCTGCAATCTCTCTCTCTCTTCCCCGCAATGTTGCATCTCTCTCGCTTTTCTATCTCTACTACAATATAATCAATGTTACTCAGAGATTTCCCAGTGTATACAACCTCCTCTATGTAGGGTACGTAGTACCCATCCTGCAACACAATCCCACCCCTACTCTGTGCAACTCTCCAACCCAAGAGTGAAATGTTCTTCACAGTCTTTCTTTTGTTCAACTGCTGAGCTCTGGAACTCTCACCCAGAATCAGTCTATTCCTCTTCATATAACTTAAATTGCTTCAAACTCCGTGTGTCCTGGCATTGACACATCAGTGTTTTAACAGCCCTAAAATTAACCTCCACTTCCACAGGGATTGAAAGGCATGCCTAATATCTCATCGGTCTAAGAGTCTTCAAACCTATTGAAGGAATCATTATTATTGACAGGTCATGGCCGTCTAATAACATTGTAATCCCAAATAGGAATGCACCTTTAATAAAGGGAGTCCAATGAAGAGGACATGTCCCAACCTGACACCTTTTATTAAAATAGCATAACTCAACTACCGTGGGAAGCTTGGCATGTCTAGGGCTTCGTGTGATAACTTAACCAGCACTCTGCATATAGAAGTCCTTAGTGCTCTTACCCACTGGCATGCCAGGGTAAAAGTTACTAAACACGTTTAAACACCGTCTTGAGTTCCTTGAACCTCTTACAAAGGTCAGAAGCAGTCAAGAGAAATAGTATATGGTCATGACCGTACTATCCTCTTGCGTTAGCCCGATGTCCTGTCACTGTGTCATGACACAGGAAGTATATTAAAGACCCCAATACAAGAGTACCTTAACAGAGCTCCAGCACAGGGTATTATGACAATCAGGATAGTCAAGGCGTAAGACCCCTTGCCTTAGTCCGATAAGTGATCCCAGTACTCCAATCGAGAGGGAACTTATTTAAGATCTTATGTCATTGCTCTACCTGTAATTAACCCAGCTGATTCACACGACAGGCGAACCTGGACGGCCATACGGAGACTCAGACGAACCTAAGCTGCTACCTCACCCCAGGCTCCAATTGTTTATTCCGGAGCTGTGTTATAATACTCTGAGTGAAGTTACTACCAGTGACGAGGTATTATTAGAAGTTAAAGACCCCACTATTAACTTTAATTAAATTACACCAGTGCGTAAGGTGTCTGTAGAATTTAAAGTCCCCACTATTGAATCTAATTAAATTACACCAGTACGTAGGTGTCTATTAAAAGTGAGAGTCCACAAATAGTGACTCTACTTAAATTACCCCAGTGTACCAAGTTAATTAAAAGTTAGAGTTCACCAGATCAACTCTGCCTAATTTCACCAGTGCGCCAGGTGCATATAAAGTTAGAGTTATTAAATATTACACCCCAGTGTAAACCCTCGTCTAATTGTGATAAATCACATTGTAAGAGCATAGTGAATTAATATGTATATTGTATGACTTGTAACTTCGGAGATACACTTTTAAATGTGTGCATTACATAGGAGGACAGCTAATATTATTTTGCATACCTGAGCTCCATCTAGATCCTCATTCGTGCTAGAACACTATTTCCATGTTGTATACGTTTACCTATAACCATTTATAATCAACTATCTATAATCACTGTATATAGAGTTAGGATAAATACACTGTTCATAAAACTACATTTCAGTGTTATATGTATCCTCTATCTGACTTCTGTGTCTGCATAGTTTGACTCTGAATTCCCCAGTCTTGAAAGAACTCACTATAACCAATATTGAAACCTGGTAAAATCCTTGGTATAACAGTTACATTAACACTCAAAGAACGGGTGGTGGAGTATATTTGACTGTGCCGCCCAGCGGGGGGATTTTACCGTAAACGTGCTTGTTTTCGTGCTCGTTTTCATGCATAAACAAGAGCCAGAGCGTAATACAAGTATGTATCCCTGAAAGGGCGTTAAATGAGCTTTCCAAGGACACCAGAACCATCCTTCTACGATCACGGGTTGTCTTGCAACGATCGTGCAACCGAAGGGCAAAATTGGTAAAATACAGTCATTTCCTTACATTATTACGTGTGAAACGAGTGAGGGAGGGTGGAGTAGGGCGGAGTACATCTCAGTAGCTCCACGGCGAGCGGTCATGAGGCAACCTACGCTCCTCCCACCGCTCCGCTCTCTCTCAGAGCACATTACGTGCTCAAAATTGCATGCGACTATAGCCGGGCCCCGCCACATAGGCCGCATTTATTTCACTCGACTATAGCCGGGCGCCGCCAAAGAAGGGTTAAGGGGGTAGTGCTTGTTTTTTGGTCTATGTATATATTTATATATATATATATATCCGTTTCCTCACTAGACATCCATCAATTGTAATAAAACACCCCCTAGAGCTCCTTTCAAGATAAATCAATGTTCCGCCCGATGGACGGTTCCTTCTAAAATTACAGGCTCGCTATGGCTCGCTAGGAAAAATCGACACCTATATGGCACGAAAGGTCATAATATTGACAAAGCAATGGGGTGAAAGGTCTCAAAATCGCCAAACTAATGGAACGAACGTCTTAAAATCTCAAAACTAAGGGAAAAGGGGTCTACCTTCCCCTTAAGGGAGATGGGTTGCTGTTGTTGTTGCTGTTCCCCAGGCTGTCTGGCCGAGAAGACCCAAGGTCCCGAGCAAGGTCAAGGCCATAACCGAGCTCCCCCACAATACCCACCCGCCATGGTCGTCACTGCCCACTTCCGAAAATATTCCCTTGACTTCTGTACACTCTTCTTTTTCTTCATAAATAGCCTCGTAAATTTGTTTATCTCTCATGTACTATATTTGTTGTCACTTTCCTCCTTGCTTTTCTTCCGGTATTATTCTATAATTGCACCTATACGAGCTAAACAAATTATTATTGTATTTAATAGGAAGGTACGGCGAGGTGAGTGATGTGGTATAGGTGGCAATATGCGGAAATGGATTATAAAGGCATTCTGCCCCCCTCTTACCCCCTTACGAAAATCTACAGTTATTCACTCCACCCCAACTGGATTTCTACCGTTTTACCCAACCAGTGGGGGTGTGGGGGCGGCAGCCCCCACCCATAATACTAGGTTAGGTTAGGTAAGGTTGTTAGGTTAGGCTAATGTCTCTCTGAAACATTGTAAATCCGTGTCACATCTAGATTGATAGACTTTTGTCAGAGGGGGGCGGAATGCCCTTATAATCCATTTCCGCATATTGCCACCTATACCATATCACTTACCTCTTTGTGCCTTCCTGTTAAATACAATAATATTTTGTTTAGCTCGTATAGGTGCAATTATAGAAATTTACCTTTCTTCCTTCGTCTTTGGCCGTCAGTCATCACACACCCTTAACCCTCCCCACTCCCGAGCCTTGTTTACCTCCTCTCTCCCCCCTGGACCTTCTCTTCTACAACACTGTCTCCTCCACTCCCTAAATCCCTACTCCTTATCCATATTCGCTTATGTTCGTGCTTTATTTCTCTCCAACTCCGTTCATTCCCATTCCTCACCTCTCCCTTTCCATCCTCACCTCTCTTCTTCCATCCCACCTGCCTCCTTCTCGCCCAGACTTCCTTAGCTCCTCCCCACGGTCCTTCTTTCCTTGTATTCTTGTTCAACAGCTCCATTATCTGTATCTCCCCTTCTCCTTTCTACCCCCCCCCCCCCCCCCCTTCCGCACCTCATCTTGCCACCCATCCTTTCTCTCCCCACCCCTACCTTTCCTAAACACCATATATTACCACATCCACTTCCCATCCACAACCCTGCGCTCCCTCCCTACCCCTAATTTAATTGTCTACCTATAAATGCATATTTTGTTTACGTGAATAAACTGTTATGTTCAAACGGCATCTATACCCTGGTCTGTAATCTAATACGTGAACCAGTAATATCTATTCCTTAAACCTAATCATTAAGGCATATTTAAAAATGCGGTTGATGCCCAGGTCATGCATTTGGCTTCGCTTCTCCTTCTTTCCAAGTTGTGCATAATCCGTTCACGTGTGGGTCATAAACTGTTAACACCACGGTAATTAACACTGGAAAACCTTACCTGTCTTCAGGTTATTATTTTGGTATATTGCACTATTGGTCCACCCGTTTTGTTAAAGTCCGAGCAACTGTTGATATTGATTGTTGTACACTGTTCTGTTAGGATGTGAGCTAGCTTAGGTAGTGGTTGTTTACACTGTTTTGTTCGGGACTGAGCTAGTTTGGGTAGTGGTTGTTATACACTGTTTTGTTAGGGTCTCAGCTAACTTGGGTAGTGGTTGTTGTACACTATTTTGTTAACCCTTAATTGGCGGTGTGCAACTTATGTCGTGTGAAATAAATTTGGACTAACTGGCGGTTCACAACTTATGTCGTGCGCCATTTTCAGCACGTAATGTTGCTGAGAGAGAGAGATGAGCGGTGTGAGGAGCGTAGTAAGGCTATGACCGCCGCCCACCACCACGGTGGACCAACTGAAGTGAAAACCACCCTTCCCTCCCCTCTCTCACTCGCTACAGAGGGAATTATGTAGGGAAATTACCTAATTACAGGGTTTTTGCACTCGTGATGCACGATCGTTGCAAGAGAACCAGCGGTTGTACAAGGATGGTTCGGGTGTCATTGGAAAGCTCTGTTTACGCCCTTTCAGGGATAGATACTTGTTTTATGCGCTGGGTCTTATTTAGGCATGAAAATGATCACGTAAACAACCCTATTTAGGGTAAAAACACCCCGCTGGGCGCTATGGTCCGCTAGACCGCCTAGCCCGCTAATAAGATGTTAAGGTCTCAGCTAGCTTGGTAGTGGTTGTTGTACACTGTTGTGTTAGGGTCTGAGCTAGCTTGGGTAGTGGTTGTTGTACACTATTTTATTAGGGTCTGAGCTGGCTTGGGTAGTGGTTGTTGTACACTGTTCTATTAGGGTGTGAGCTAGCTTGGGTAGTGGTTGTTGGACCCTGTTTTGTTAGGGTCTCAGCTAGCTTGGGTAGTGGTTGTTGTACACTATTTTATTAGGGTCTGAGCTGGCTTGGGTAGTGGTTGTTGTACACTGTTCTATTAGGGTGTGAGCTAGCTTGGGTAGTGGTTGTTGGACGCTGTTTTGTTAAGGTCTCAGCTAGCTTGGTAGTCGTTGTTGTACGCTGTTTTGTTAGGGTCTGAGCTAGCTTGGTTAGTGGTTGTTGGACGCTGCTTTGTTAGGGTCTCAGCTAGCTTGGTTAGTGGTTGTTGGACACTGTTTTGTTAGGGTCTCAGCTAGCTTGGGTAGTGGTTGTTGCACACTGTTTGTTAGGGTCTGAGTTAGCATAGGTAGTATATTATAATTATTGTTTATGTATGCGCTTGTGAATCCTCGAAGGAGGAGATACGGGCGCTATATAAGTAACCAGAAGATTATTATTATTATTATTATGTATGAAGGAGGCAAAAGATAGATTGCCTGTAACGAGTGTCTCTCCAAATGAGCGACAAAGCTAAATTCAAGGGATGTTAGGGTCAAAATGCCTCGACACACACAGTTCAAAGCAGTTTAAGGCATAGGTTGAGGGGAAAATTGATTGAGGGAAAGAGTTCAAGAGTTATAAATACGTAGATGAGAGAGCTCTGAAGAACACTGATTGTTGTTGTGGCGATAGGGCGTACCCCACCCCCCAAAAAAAAATGGGTTGCAAGAACTTAAGCAATTATTTTCTCTTCCGTACGATGACATTATTATAATAGTATTAGGGTCTATATTTAGAGACTGTATTCTGCTTAGAATGTAATAATAGGAATTATGATGGTAGCAACCATCCCACAAAACTGTATAGCATCACAGGACCACTCTAACCTGAATATCATCACCCAATGATGCCACATAAAACAATAAGAAAATCCTCATACTTCTGAAAGTGTTGCACATGTATAAAACTTGCAACAAATATACGGAAACATTTCATAAAATAATATAATAGTAACTACAGTACATGCAGTATGAAATAAGTGCTATTAACATTGTGAATTAAGTGTAACATAATGCATAATAGTAACTACAGTACATGCAGTATGAAATAAGTGCTATTAACATTGTGAATTAAGTGTAAATAATATAATAGTAACTACAGTACATGCAGTATGAAATAAGTGCTATTAACATTGTGAATTAAGTGTAAATAATATAATAGTAACTACAGTACATGCAGTATGAAATAAGTGCTATTAACATTGTGAATTAAGTGTAACATAATGCATAATAGTAACTACAGTACATGCAGTATGAAATAAGTGCTATTAACATTGTGAATTAAGTGTAACATAATGCATAATAGTAACTACAGTACATGCAGTATGAAATAAGTGCTATTAACATTGTGAATTAAGTGTAACATAATGCATAATAGTAACTACAGTACATGCAGTATGAAATAAGTGCTATTAACATTGTGAATTAAGTGTAACATAATGCATAATAGTAACTACAGTACATGCAGTATGAAATAAGTGCTATTAACATTGTGAATTAAGTGTAACATAATGCATAATAGTAACTACAGTACATGCAGTATGAAATAAGTGCTATTAACATTGTGAATTAAGTGTAACATAATGCATAATAGTGCACGTCGGAATTTAAATATTGTGATAAAAGAAACACACAAAATGTAGGACGTCTCTGAGAAAAAATACCATTTATTTTCTAGGGCCAGATGATAAAATGTGGCCGCCTTTCGACCAAATTGGTAATACGAACTGTGGTCCCCCTCGAAGTGGTACAGGCAAGGGAAGTGTTGTTTTGCTTTCACTCAGTCCCTTTCTTCTTTTATCTTCCCTTTCTTGTTTCTCTGCTTCATTTTCTGCTTGTATAATGATTTCCCTTATTCTTCTGTTATCTCAGTATGTCCACCTCTCCTAGTTCACTGTTTCGCCTTCCTGGTTTGTGATGTGTTCTGCGAGGTACTGTTTTTGCAGTTTGATGTGGTTCTCATAAACAAAGCCATTTCAATCAGTGCCATTTATATCAATGCCAATCATTAAGTCCTTGTTTAATATAGCCCAAGTTAACATAACCTAATACTGGTTGAATTGTCCGGTCACCGAGTATATCAACACAACCCACGGTGACCCACCTTATACCCGCAGTTTGATAATGATTGTTTAACCCTTAACTGGCGGCGCCCGGCTATAGTCGAGTGAAATAAATGTGGCCTATGTGGCGGGGCCCGGCTATAGTTGCATGCAATTTTGAGCACGTAATGTGCTCTGAGAGAGAGCGGAGCGGTGGGAGGACGTAGGTTGCCTCATGACCGCTCGCCACGGTGGCCGTGGAGCTACTGAGATGTACTGCACCCTACTCCACCCTCTCTCACTCGCTACACACGTAATAATGTAACGAAATGACCGTATTTTATCGATTTTGCCCTTCGGTTGCACGATCGTTGCAAGACAACCAGTGATCGTAGAAGGATGGTTCAGGTGTCATTGGAAAGCTCAATTTACGCCCTTTCAGGGATACGTACTTGTATTACGCTCTGGCTCTTGTTTATGCATGAAAAAGAGCACGGAAACAACCCCATGTATGGTAAAAAAAAATACTGGGCGGCACAATGAAATATACTCCACCAACCGCTCTTTGAGTGTTAATGAGTTGGACTTCCGGGTGGCAGGATAATTAGTCTCATACATTTTGTTGTGCCGCACCCTGTTATCAAGGCTATTTGCACTCCAGTCTATCTGTTTTTACATTGTTTTGCAGAATGAAGATATAGGAGGTAATGCAGTGCAATGAACTATTATTCTTTTGTACAAAAACACACATTTATATATATATATATATATATATTGTGACGTCTACCAACGTTGGCAGAATCGCCTCTCGTTAGCCACTAGCGCTCGCCAGGGACATCGAAATGGGCTACAGTTATCAGAGAATGTTGTTCTTTCTTTCATAGTAATCGCATTGTCACAGACAGTCCAGTGGTGGTCTTTGTTTTCGTCTATGACAACGGGTTATATTTTATATCAGCAATAGTGATGATAGTACCAGCGTGTGAATGAGAAAGACTTTCAGAGCGAGATGGTAGTGAGTGTCTGTAGGTGCGGGTGCATTCCTCCCTCTCGCTCGCTATTGGACGGCGTGTCCTGCTGTGTCACGTGACACCTGCTGTCTTGTGACGTCTCGGCCGTGATTGGCCGACCATCGCGCCTTTGCGGGCTCCTGTGTAACTTACCTCCTCCTTGAGGGTCCTCAGGAGCTGTCTTCGTCAGGACAGGCTTGGCGCGCGTGCTTCTAACATCCCTTTGCATACTCTCTCCCGATCACCACCTTTACCACTGTTTCTCTCACTCGATTCTCTCTTTCCATACTCTCACCTTTATTAACTGCACAGCATTCCCCTTGGGTTCTGCATACGGTTTTCATAGCCGGCCCATTGTATTGCATGCGCCGTCCTCAGAGATATTTACATGTACTTAGAATAGGTTTGAGGATTCTTAGTTAGTATAGGTTAAGAACTTAGTGTGTCTCCATTATTGATTTAGTGTTTCTGCTCTTTTATTTAATGCTAGACTGGGATAAGGTAACTGTAGTCGTTGTCTCCGATGTGTGTACTGTTTGCCTATATCTACACGACTTCGACCGGTCCTGTGGTAGCCTGTGTTGTCTTTTCGGTTGCGTCCTTTGCGAGTGCAGCATTGTGTTGACCGAGGGTTTTGGCCTGTGCCAGTTCCACACTTTGCTGCCTCTTTGCTTGTCTTTAGAGGGTCGCCAGGATAGAACCAGATACGTGATCTGGATCTATCGAGAGAGCACCCTAGTCAATTAACGTAACTTAAAGGATGCAGTCTTAAGGACATCGCTAGGCTACGAGCCTGTCTTGCTCAACCCCAGTCCCTTACCTAGAGTGTCCCAGCTAGAAATTATTAATCGAGTAGACACTTGTTAGTATTTAATATAAGCTCTTTGATATGTACGCATTATTATTCACAGCATTTATTAGTCTAGCTTGTTGTTGAGCTGCACAACCATAGCAGACTGTTTCATTGATGAGGAAGTACTTCTTTTAGTGTCGAGCATTGCTACCGTTGCGCATTTATAGTATTTTCGTGTCGGTTAACATTATATGTCCTATCTTTTGGTGTATTCGATTTACACGTATGGTGTCCTGCCTCCTGCCTTTATATAGTTTAAGATTCGAGCATCTTATGAGCATCAGATTTTCTTCAGAAGTTTCCAGGTCTATGCTGTAGGACTATATTTCACTTTCTTTCAGATAGAAGTGAAGAGTTTATTGTTGTCTAGAGTAATTGTATTGAAGCATCTTTTTATTGTATTAAATCTTGCAGTGATTTAATTGATCTTTCCATAGATTCCTTTTTATGCATTTTAACCCTTCTTTAGCGGCCTATGCGGTTTATTTATATGTACCGCCCAGCGGGGTATTTTTAGCCAAAATAGGGCTGTTTACGTGATCATTTTCATGCCTAAATAAGACCCAGAACGTAAAACAAGTATCTATCCCTGAAAGGGCATAAACAGAGCTTTCGAATGACACCATAACGATCCTTTTATGATGGCTAGTTTTCTTGCAATAACCGTGCAACGCGAGTGCAAAAAGCAGGTAATTAGCCACTTTCCCGATACAATTCCGTATATAGCGAGTGAGAGAGGGAGGAGGGAGCTGAGATTCGTGTCAGTAGGTTCGCCGCGGTGGTCTGGAGCAGTCATACGCTCGCTAGTCTCCTGCCACCACTTGTCTCTCTCTCTCAGCAACATTACGTGCTGAAATTGCCACTCGACCTATGTCGAGCGCCGCCACATAGTCCAGCTTTATTAAAAACGACTTATGTGGTGAGCCGCTTTTTAAGGGTTAATGTAACTTGCATCTTGTTTGTTATCAGGCTATACCAGTGTGGGTTAGCCTGAAGTAGAGTACATTTATACCCAGTTAAGGAGACCCCGTTATCGCAGATTAACTCTGGAGGGTATAGGTGTTTTGTTCGCCGGCATAATTATAAGTTCGAGGGTTTGGATCTAGCGTACCGTTGTTGCATAGTGCCCTATTACTAGTCCAATCATTAAGTGCCCTTGTTTTATTCGTAGTCCCGGTCGTAACTATATATATATATATATATATATATATATATATATATATATACATATACATGTACTGTATAATGTTTCAAGCTATTCATATCATAGTACAAAATAATGGTTCTGTACATTGTCATTTTTGTGCCGTATTTGGATAACAGTGAACATTCAAGATCGTTTACAATAATGCATGAAATCGCTTGACATTAGTAGTCTAGTCCACAGCTCTTGTCTTCATGCTACAGATCATTCAAGGTTGAAATATCTGGTCTTATATTGTCATGGTAAAACGTAAAACGCAAGGCAAACTAGTTGAAGTTAATGAATTACTAAATATATTTGATAACACATATAATAAGATACTAAGCTTTAATAGAAGTACCATACATAGCTAAGTATACAAATAACATTATATGATTAGTGACACAAGATATAAACTTATATCTGATCTGATATAGTTAATAGTACTTCAGTAGAGCAGTTTTATAATATAATTCATAGCGTTATGCAATTTACACACACTGTTCGCTCTCTCTCTCTCTCTCTCTCTCTCTCTCTCTCGCTAACTGCCCATTTCTGGTGTCTTTTAACATTAAAGAAGTCGTGTCTACTCGAACTATATCACATAATATTTGTTTACAAATGCGTAAACAAGATTGACATCCCCTTACAACAATTTCTCAGGGTACTCTATGTAGCATCATGGTATTATAATCTAACGTGATCCTTGTTGTCATTGTCTTGTCTAATATATACATGTATTTCCCATTGGCTCTCCCATTGTTTGCTGGCTTGTCTCCCGTATTCCGTACCGTGTTAATGTATATATTTATGTGTACATTTTGTATTTGGTGTATATCGTGAATAATTTCGAAGTATATATAATTATTATATATATATATATATATATAATAATAATGTATTTTGAGCGGGTGCCCAACCCCGAAAGGGGTTGAAATAGGGGAGCTATCCCCCCCGCCAAAGGCGGCTTTCTAGGGCCTTTCCTAGCTGATGCTGAGAGGATTGGGTTCTAGTCATGTGGTGATGGGCTGGTCTATCAGAGTGAGAGCTGAGCAATCTCTGCCATACCCATAGCTTACTCTGACTTTTCCTTTAACTTATATATTTTCTAGATCTCAAGTGACGGCGTCTCTTCCGTGGATTGACCTCCCAATCTACCAAGATTGGAAGCCAAAGCGTCACATTTTTCCCTTGCCTCTCAACTTTCTCTTCATAATTGCTGAGGGGCACAGGGCCCTGGGTGGGGCTTTGGTTTCCCGGGCGTTTCCGCACCCTCCTCAACCCCCCGCCATGGAGTGGCTTCGGTCACCCAGGCTTTATTGTGGTCGGCGGGGAGGGTTCTGTGGGGGCACTCGGTTGTGGCCTTGGAATTGCTCGGGGCCTTGGGGCTGTTCGGCCAGGCAGCTTGGGGAACAACAACAACAACAACAACAACAACTATATTTAAAAAGAAAGCAGTATAATAAGGCACATGCATGCACGCAATCCTTACACAATATTTGGAAGTCAGTGAGATAATATTACTGTGTTTCTTTCATTGTTTTAGAATGCGCCTTATTGTTCTCTGAATAAAATGATGATATCTAATCTTGTCTTGGAACATTTTTCTTGCAATTAATTTTCTTGAATTGATGAACCAATATTTAGAGATGAATGCAAGCAAGAGAGAGAGATAAAATATATACATACACAGTAAACAGGTGTTATGTTTGAGGACAAGGAAGGGAAAATACGTGCAAAACTCCTTTGTAAACAAATTAGCCTCTGGTGGATGTAAAGTGAGTTAATATTAACCACTATAAGACACTCCAGGGGAAAAGTGGGAGGCTAGACCAATTAAGCCACATTTGTGTTATTTCATTTTATCCTTCCTTCTCTCTATCCTTCCTTTCCTTCCTTCCACTCTCCCTTCCTTCCTCCGTTCCTCAACATACAGAGTACAATGTTCTCCCCAGTATTCGTATGGTCCAGGCTTATCGTGTTGACTGAATGCACTGGACTAACTACCACACTTTTATCTTAAAACACTCACAGTCTTCTGTGAACCTTACGCTGGTAATATCCGAAGACAATCTGGAACACTTTATATTTGAAATTTCCATTATATACTGCACATATACTCGCATATATTGGCAGATATATAGTTTAGTGAGGTTAGAATAAGATAATCATGTTATTTATAGGCTTATCCTTTGTGTATGATGTCGCTATATTTTGTATATTTGTCTGAACGACCTAGACGAGTTTATAGTTGTAATACAGCTTATACAGTTTGGGTGTCAACAGATGTTTCAAGATAGCTTGCACCCACTTGATATCTAGAGGTGCTTCCAAGGCTAAACGCAATCGTCCAATATTAGTCCGGAAATAATAACCTGCCACCCCCGTGAAGCTCGGAGGTTAACATAACATATTTCTGGGAAATGATAATCAGATCGCAAGCAAAGTCTGTGAGACACTCGGGGGATGAGCAGGAACTCATGCCTTTCTTTAGCACATAAGAGCTGCCGGTAAATGTTTACAAGGAAGCCGAAGAAACATGAGAGGCAGTGGGGGGATGTGAGTTGAGAATTAACATAATACAACGCTAAAACCATTCCTCTACTCCAAAACTAGTGTTCTTATAGCCCACTACATAGCTTCCCTAGACACCCGGTCAGAGGCTTTCTCCAGGTCTACAAAACCTAGGTGTCGCACGAGTGTTTTGTCTGGCATTAAAGAACAAGTGTTTTCGTGATATTTTGAGGCTTCTTCACATTGGCATCGGAAATTAGGGTAAAGGAAAATTAGGTTACATAATCGAATTCTGATATAACAGAGATTTGAAAGCTGCCAGACTACAATTGCTCGTAAAAATTGCCGGAAAAAGCGATCGTGTGACATCGCCATAGCTCCCTGTTTTTCTCTTGCAGTTACCTAGAAATTGAAATATCATTGGTTGTGCCACGTCCCGGCATAATTCCGAACTGCATGTCGCTAATGGCAACACTTTTAACCATTCATCCTTATCACTAATGGAAGTGTCATTGCTGGGGATGACGGTTCTTTCACTCACATGTTAGTTCGCACAAAAATGAGTTCTCTCTGGTATGTTCGTCTTTTATTAGAAGTCGTTTAGGTTAGATTAGTTGAGGAGGAGGTAATGTTACGGCAGGGTAGGGTTAAGATCATGGTTGATTAGGGTAAGGTTAAAATCATAGTATATTAGAATAAGTTAAATGTTTGGCTAGGCTAAAGATAAGTTAGGTAACGTGTAAGATCATTTTTGTTAGATGATGGTCAATTTACGTAAGGTAAGGGGAACCTCCTGTTGGCTAGAATAAGGATTGGAAACATTTTGAAGAGGCCAAAGTTAGGAACATGATTAGTTAGGCTAAGTTAGCTAAGGTTAGTTAATAGTTACACCGTTAAGTTAGACCAATAGTGATTTGCTTAAGCTAAGGTTAAGCTGAATTAGACTAAGCAAAAGATCATATTTAGTTCGGTCAGTTGTGGGGAAATGGACTTAGAATGTGAGTGTGGATGTATTTGTGGAAGAAGGAACAGTGAACCATAACAATAATAACTGGTATAGTGTTGTAGTGTAGGGAAGGACGGTGAACAGGTATATTCTATGCAGCACCAATATTAGTCAACATTAGTCATTTTTGTCATTCTACGTTGTACTCTCTCCAATGAATCTATGTCCATTCTGTAATAAGGACACCAAAATTGAACAGCATAATCCATATGGGGTCTCACTAATGACAAGTAAAGTTTTAAGATAACATCAGCAGTTCTGTTACTCACACTCCTAGATATGAACCCGATAATCCTGTTTGCCTTGTTACGAACGCTTATACATTGTTTTCTAGGCTTCAAATCATTGCTAACAAACACACCTAGATCTTTCTCACAGTCTGAGTTTTCTAAATCCATATTAGCTAATTTATATTTAAAATTTGTATGCATCTTCCCTATCTTTAATACCTTGCATTTGTCAATGTTAAACTTCATCTGGCATTTTACTGACCATTCGTGTCAGGTATCTAGATCCCTTTGCAGACACTCTTTATCTCTAACTGAATCAATTTTTCTCCCCATTTTGGTATCGTCTGCAAATTTACTTATCCTACTAGTTATACCTAAATCAAGGTCATTTATGTATATAATAAACAACAGAGGACCTAATACAGATCCCTGGGGGACACCACTCTTGACTGATCCCCATTCTGACTTCGTACCATTTATGCTGACTCTCTGCTTCCTACCAATTAGCCATGACCTAATCCATCCTAACAACGCCCCACCTATTCCATGTGCCTCAACCTTTCTCATCAATCTCTCATGAGGGACTCTGTCGAAAGCTTTACTGAAATCTAAATATATAATATCATATGACTTGTCATTATCTACTGCTTCATATACCTCTGAGAAAAAAACTAAGCAAATTAGTAAGGCAAGAACGTCCCTGAGTGAATCCATGCTGAGAAGAATTGATTAAGTTAAATGTTTCTAAGTGGTTTCTCATGTTCCTAGCAATAATTGACTCTAGTAGCTTTCCTATGATTGAAGTGAGACTAATGGAACGGTAATTGGATGCTATTGATTTATCACCTTTTTTGAAAATCGGAACTACATTTGCAAGCTTCCAAGCTTCTGGAACTATACCTGTTTCTAATGAATTGTTTAAAAGAAATGTTAATGGGTAACTTAACTCATCTCTGCATTCTTTTAATACTCTAGCATATACCTCATCGGGACCAGGCGATTTCTGAGGTTTCAGTCTGTCAATTTCCTTAAGCAAATCATTTCTACTTATAGTCTATCAGAATGAGAGTTGAGCGTTCTCTGCCATACCCATAGCTTACTCTGACTGTTCCTTTTACTTATATATTTTCTAGATCTCAAGTGACGGCGTCTATTCCGTGGATTGACCTCCCTACTGCCAACCCTGGCAGATTGGGAGCCAAAGCGTCACATTTTTCCTTTGCCCCTCAACTTTCCCTTTATAATTTCTGAGGGACACAGGGCCTTGGGTGGGGCTTTTGTTTCCCGGGCGTTTCCGCACCCTCCTCAGCTCCCCGCCTTTGAGTGGCTTCGGTCACCTGGGCATTATTAGTGGTAAGCTGGGAGGGACCTGTGGGGGCGCTCGGTTGTGGCCTTGGCCTTGCTCGGGACCTTGGGGCTGCTCGGCCAGACAGCCTGGGGAACAGCAACAACAACAACAACCTATTTTCTATACTATCGCTATATACCTTACGGACTTCTGGAATCTGTGCCAAATTTTCATTAGTGAAAACGGATAGAAACTGACTATTTAATGTACTGCACATTTCTAAATAATTTTCTGTCATTTCTCCTATCGAAGTTTTAAGGGGGCCTATTTTATCTCTAACTTTAGATTTATATAGCTGGTAAAAAGCCTTAGGGTTATTTTTTGAGTCATTGGCTATCATGATTTCATAATTTCTTTTGTATGTCCTTATACATTTTTTAACCTCTCTTGATAGATTCTGATAGTAAGCAAGTAGGTGAATTTCGCCTTTCTTAATTTTTCGATATATTCCTCTCTTTTTTTCCTAGAAGGTCTAATAGTCTATTATTCATCCATTTGGGTTGGTTCTGTGTTGATCTAAATTTTCTTTTTGGGGATATATTTATTTTGCGCATTGTAAAGTGAAGAAATAAAATGATTATATGTAGCTGTCAAATTATCCTGAGTTAAGACAGGTACCTGCGAGAGAGTATGTTCATTAGCGCACCTGGGTCCACTTAATAGTTTAACCATAGGATCGACTCTTAAGGCTCTTCTTAATCCACCATAATTGGCTTTTCTGAAATCTGGGATAAGTGTCGTATTCTCCTTAGCCTTTCCTGTCCATTGTATGTTAAAATCAAATTGATTTATGATCACTATTTCCTAGTTGGTCTCCTATCTCTATATTATTTATCATTTGTTCATTATTACTGAGAACTAAATCGAGGATATTATTACCTCTAGTAGGCGAGTCTATGAATTGAAATAAAAAACTATCCTGTACCGCCTCAATAAACTCTTTTGAATCTGAGTCGCCGATTTGATGCTGCCAATCAATATTCGGAAAATTAAAATCCCCCATAATACACACATTGCTAAACCTTGATGCTATTTTCACTTCCTGCCATAAAGCTGTACCTTCGTTTCTACTCATATTTGGTGGTCTATAAATAACTCCAATAATTATGGTCTCCCTACCTTCGCTAACCTCTACCCAAACACTTTCGTTATCAGTATTTAGTCTAATACCTGATTTAACACATTTTTTTTAAAGAACTCCTGACAAACACTGCTATTCCGCCGCCCCTCCTACTTGTTCGGTCGCGTTTAAACAAACTATATCCTGGTATATGGAATTCTGCTAAAAAAATCTTGATTCTGTATTAATCCATGTTTCAGTCAGTGCTATAATGTCTATATTTTCGTTGCTAACAAGTGCTCTAAGTTCATCCATTTTGTTACATAAACTCCTACAGTTTGTATAATATAATCGCAACAAATACAACAAATACAACAAATACATTTTTGCCGAGAAATTCTTCTCCCTTAACCGGGTCACTTCCCTTTTTATCCATCTGACTTACCTTTTTGCTATAATTCATCCTCATTCCATACCGCTATATAATGTACTCCACTTTCTGCTTCCTCACTTGTATTTTAAATAGTGTTCAAATATTATATAATGTTAATACATATACTATTGTAAGTCATATGTTTTAATTCCTCGTGTTGGGCTTATTTTTCATTGTGTATCTGTATATATAAATGTTGATAATAATCGACGTTAATGTCCTTACGTTTAATTTATTCTCTTTGTTGTTATTTACATTGTCCTCACATTTAATCTACTACATAACAAACCCTGATGTGTTTTCGTTATGAATGTTTCTTGTTTTCGTATGTTCCTATTGTACCTTCCTTGAATCGCCACAATTCATCTTCAAATATCTAGCAAAATTATATCAGAGCCTCCCAGCTGCACCATTCCCGGGCGACTACAGGAAAGACATGTCGTGAATAAGCGATGGTAAGAAGGGAGAAGAATGAAGGGTAGGCCAAAGATAAAATGGAAAATAAGAGAGAGAGAGAGAGAGAGAGAGAGAGAGAGAGAGAGAGAGAGAGAGAGAGAGAGAGAGAGTGAGAGAGAGAGAGAGTGAGAGAGAGAGAGAGTACAAATGAGTACAAAGGAGTACAAAGGAAATCAAGCAACAACAGCTTAGTGACCCTCTAGGCTGCTTGTCCTCCAAATCACTGAGGATCAAGTGTCCATTGTGAAGTTAGTAGGGGACAGATGGGTTAGTAACTGATGGGAGGATAAAATAAAGTTATTCATTTACAAACGCAGTCAGTCGCGGGTTTGATGCGAGATATTTGTCTAGGCGAAGTTTAAATGAATCAACGGTGCTGCAGTCTATGACATCTCGGGGAAGCCCATTCCATAAGTTGACAACTCGATTGAAGAAGAAATTCTTAGCTTCGTGTGAGTTAAAAGATTTACCAATAATTTTGCAACCGGTTTCCCCGCGTGTAATTAGATTGGTCGATAGTGAAGTACTTACTACAGTTCATATTGTCGATGCCTTTGATGATTTTGAACACTTGAATTAAGTCGCCTCTTAATCTCCGCTCGGTTAAAGGAAATAGATTTAATTCTCTAAGACGCTCCTCGTATGGTTTGTTCTTTAGGCTAGGTATCATTTTGGTAACTCTACGTTGAACTCGTTCTAGCTTGTCTATATCTTTTTGGTAATAAGGGCACCAGGATTGAACGCAGTATTCCAGAAGAGGGCGGACTAAGGAATTGTAAAGGGTTACGATAACGTCTTTGGATTTATGCTCAAATGACCTGCCTATAAAGCCAATTATTTTGTTTACCTTCTTAACAACTTCTGAACATTGTTGGCTCGGTTTTAGGTTACTCGATATTGTTACTCCCAGATCGGTTTCTCTGTTTACATTCTTAAGCTGAGTGCCATTCATCAAATAGTTTGCTTTCTCATTTTGGTATCCGATATGTAGTACTTTACATTTATCCGCATTGAAACTCATTTGCCAAATTTGGGCCCAACATGACAACTTATCTAGATTGTGTTGCATATCATTGGTCCATTTAGATGCCTTACCGTTTATGACTACTCTTTGCTTTCTGTCAAGAGAGAGAGAGAGAGAGACGCCTAGGAGAACACAATTGGTGACAGTGTAGGTAATAGTATAGTTAAGTCCCCTGAATGGACCTACGACACCGACTACCTGTAGGATCTATCGTAGTTGTTGACAGGTAGCACAGCTTGGGAGAACAGCAAATACTGTCATACACCCTGACTGAATAATGATCCGTACATTTGCTTGTATCCAATTTGAAAAGAGTGTTTAGTTACATAATTATGAATACATTGTAGACTAAAAATCTCAAGAATACTTTTGCTTGACTGGACATTGCATACGAGAAATTGAGCTATATGGCTAATGGTGAATATACCAAATTGAATTTAGAATATATAATATAAAAATATTATATTCACACAATACACGTGTGTGCTGATAGCATTGCATTAGATATTGACAAATGCATTCGATTTTCAAGAATAACATGTTTTGACCACTTTGAGTATGTTAGTCTCAGCAACAGGAAAAGGTACATAAATTAATAATAATGGAAGAAATTGTGTTGATATTCTTATAGAATCATACATAAGTAGTGGTAATTACCTTGATCTTACGCCCACATTTAATACTTAGTGTAGTTTTTGTGATATATAAATCATAGCACTTGGGCCTGAATCAAGAGGATTTATTGTAAGCCGATTCTGACCGACCTAAGATGTTAGTGTTGTTACGTACTGTAGGAGGATGGTCTCTCTCCACACTACACAATTTAACACTCCCACATTAATAAATATTTGCTGTATTGTTTTTGTAATTTGAATTATACTCAAATAATCCAAATTGAGTCGGATAATATATGTCAATTTATACCTAAGCCTCCATCAATAGCCACACATGTCAACCGCCCGGCTCACTAACTACAACCTAGATTTACACCAAAATAAATATATCATTATGAGAGCATAAACTGTCTTCATAGTCATCATAAACACTGAATGAGGGATCTTGGTGAATGTATTATCTTATTAAAGTATATGTCAACTTCCCCATTTGTTTGAAGCCACTGTATTAGACTTAGTAAATATTACATAGTCTTTTGATTTACTTTGTGTTTAATGATGCAATGATCAAGCTTGAATCATGTCTGGCTTATGTATTACTGTTACAGGTATCATTGTAATTAAATAGCCGTTTGGTAAGATTATTAACCCAGGAAAGGCAAGGGTCCTCGTAAGAGGTTTGGTGGGCAAAGGCGAAGGTTCTCATAAGAGCCAAGGCCTTAAAAAAGCCTTTCAAAGAACACCACTGGCACTCAAAATAAAGCAATATGTGATAGGTGACATAATTCCCCTCCATTACTTTCTACCACTCCTACATATGTGTCCCCCCCCCCCTTTCCCCTCTTTTTCTCCCCTCTTCAATTATCAGCTATTTTTCCTCTTATTCCCCCTTCTATCGGGTAATTTTTGGCGCGAATTTCCCTCACACGGTATCTTTAACACGGGCGAGGCACCTAGAAATCCTTGCAACACAGAGACTTCTACTCAGAGCTGTCAGTGTCGCTTGGGAGCTCGGGAAGAGAGCATATCCGCCGCCCTGGCTCTCGCCTCATGATACGACCTGGTGGCAATAATACGTCTTTTTCAACAGTCAAATGCTATTCCCACTTCTTTTATTGCTCTTATATGTTAATATCTTCATATTAAACGTAAAATAGGCTCATATGGATAAGCTTAATGATATTTATGGTAAATAATTATGATTTTCGTGTGGAATAAACCAAAATACCTTCGCCTGGCGGGACATTTCAAATACCATAGCTCCGCGCTTCCCAGAGCGAAATAGGACCGTTTGTATATTATATTACATTGTACCCCCCCTCCCTCTCTCTTGCTCTCTCTCTCTTACCCTCTCCCGGAGGGTAAAGAACTAAAAGAAGCTAAAGAACTTGATGAATGGCCTGATGGAAACAATTCCATTGTGCCCCCACCCCCATGCGTACATTGTCGAATATATGTATACTGAATATTATCTTTGTCCCCTTTCCTTTCTCTCTCGAGAACAATTATTTATGAACATAAAGATAATCCAGTGAAAACAATGACATGGACAAAGGAGGGAGAAGAGCGCTAATGGAAGAACATAATCCTTAAACAAAATATGAAATGAAATGAAATGATAGAATACAGAGAACGACGGAATAGTGAGATATGAGCAATTGTGTTAATATGTTATAGACTTGTATGTCGCTATGTGTAAATATCAGAGAGAGAGAGAGAGAGAGAGAGAGAGAGAAGA
This sequence comes from Paralithodes platypus, assembly GCA_032716605.1. Taxonomy (NCBI): domain Eukaryota; kingdom Metazoa; phylum Arthropoda; class Malacostraca; order Decapoda; family Lithodidae; genus Paralithodes; species Paralithodes platypus. The sequence continues at coordinate 26,185,931 of CM064539.1, forward strand.
GAGAGGAGATAAGAGAGAGAGAGAGAAGAGAGAGAGAGATAGAGAGAGAGAGAGAGAGAGAAAGAGAGAGAGAGAGAGAGAGAGAGAGAGAGAGAGAGAGAGAGAGAGAGAGAGAGAGAGAGAGAGAGAGAGAGAGAGAGAGAGAGAGAGAGAGAGAGAGAGAGAGAGAGCACCAAATATAAAACATGAACACAATGTCATCGTCAGTTGAGTCTCGTCTCTACAATCGTGGCCATGGATGTGATGTTAGGCCACAGTTGACAGTGTTGACATGACCACACCAGAAACCCACAACACTACCACTATAATCTTTGGGTCTCCAGTAAATGTGGAAGGATTGTGTTTTTCCTAAGGCAAACTTGTAGGTGTATTTTATGTTGGTGCCTTGACTTCTAACTATAATGTAATATTATATAGTCGTTGATAGGTGTTAATGGACAATTATTCGTGGCAGGATTAGTATACACTGACAAAAAATGTTTAGACACTGTTTGAGCCACCTATAATACATTATACATAACACATTATGTATATAGTTAGTTCAATAGTTAGTGTTCATCGCCTTGCTTTAATCTTTAAGAGGCGTGAGTGTTTGTGTAGGAGATAGAGAGAGAGAAGGGGGGGGGGGGAGGGGGGAGTTACATAGTTACACATACTTTTCAGTCAGTATCAGTCAGTTTGCACTGTAATCTATATAAGTAGTTGATACTGAGTTTAAGCCAAGCCCAGTAAAGCTGAAGGATTTCTCTCCACCCACCACACTCTGCGACTTACAGTCGGCAGAACCCCAGAAGAGTGATATAATATGACTGTGAAATGCACAGTGAACACAACAAAGGAAAAGATAAATCAGTAATAGACAATTCCAGAAATACTTACAATCATGTGTCTAGTATGTCTATATTGTAGTCAACATAAAACAGTAGCTGACTTTATATTCTCCTTCACAATTATTTATATATATATATATATATATATATATATATATGTGTGTTTAAACGACTAGGCCATAGTGCTGGTTGAGTAGGAGATGCATTACTGAGAGCTACTTACATTAATGACTATCTCTCTCTCTCTCTCTCTCTCTCTCATACTGCCAATTTACTCACAGCGTACATCAAGCAATTACTCACCCTGGTAACGTGCCAAGCCAAGAAAGACTGTTTGTAATTAGTGAGATGGACACCAGCACTCATTCTACCGTGTTGGCAAAGTGTGAAGGTAGTGTGAGGTACCTGTAGGTCAAGAACTAGAGGAAGACAGAGGAAAAGGAACATCTTTGGCTAGCTTTTGAATCCATGCTATGTTGTTGCAGTTATACTGAGCAACGAGATTGTGTGCCTATTGACTTGCATCTTATCAAATGTGCTGAACAGAATTAGAGAGTGTGTTGAAGGACATTGACCAGCCATTTTGTTCTGCAAGGGGAAGATTATTCAATTAAGGTATAGTCTCAAAGGCTTAACCTTGTCAAAAACCCAATGCCTTCATAAATCAAGATCAATATTATAATGACAAACCTTATGTCCCCATATATAGTATAAAATTGTAAAGAACTATATTTGCTGTGAAGACAGTCCTAGGCAAGTCCTTTTATCTTTCCAGACCAGATGGCTGGAGTAAAATAGGAAAGAAGAGTAACCGGACAGAGGAAGAACAAGATGAGAAGTGAGAAGTACAGTAGAAGACTGAAAGTTCTCGGGCTCGACCAAGTTGCTTCATTGTTGTTACACCTATCTACCATAGTTTTATACTTGGCGACTGAAAGAATGTGTTTAAATGCAACGGCACGTAGCCCAATACTAGTCAATGTAGTGCCCACTTAAAGTCAATGTAGTGCCCACTTAAAGTCAATGTAGTGCCCACTTAAAGTCAATGTAGTGCCCACTTAAAGTTATAGTATTTTACTATAACCAGATTATATGATGGAGGAAATTGCTTATATGTAGGGTTTTTTTTATGAATGGAGGAGTCGAGGGTGGTGTATATTTACAGAGAATGTGCTTAAGGATATATGTCCATATATGAGGGGAGGTGTGGCGGAGTGGTCTTGCCACTGGACTGGTAATCCAATGGACCCGGGTTCGAATCCCAATATGTCAATGGGAAGATATTATTGGGATGGAATTTGTGCTGTACCAAGTATCAGTGCATTACCACAGCACACCGAAATGCCCCAAAAAATACCCTCATTGTTCCCTGAATAAAATAGCATTGTATGAATATTCCCATATTCAAAATTATGCTACATGGGGGCAATGCCTAGTGAGTTAATTGCTCAATAGGTGGCGTTCTGAGAGTGAGGGTCCGAGTGTGGGGGATGAGACTGTGAAGCACAGAGGCGAGGCGGCTTCAGAGATGGGATTGCTTCATGCCGGGGTGCTTCGCATGTCTCAGTCACAAGACTGGAACAAGACCTCACGAGCCTCACCGTGTTCAGCGGTAGAGTGTAAAGGCTATCAGCCTATGCCCGAGAGGGAGTAGTTGGAATATAGAAGAAAAAAAATGTATATTTGCAATATACATATATATTTCAGATTTCCAACTAAACAATCGAAAACAAAATTAAAATGCTCTTACTAAGAATTATTCTGAGAATTTGTGAAATATTAACGAGAAGTTCGGAAAACTTTTACCGTACTTCTTATAAAATATGAAACTAAACATATTCAATAGAACGTGATGGTGTTAATATTAATTTAATTAATAGTGCCTTACACAGTTTATATATCAAAATAGTTGCTGATTATCTATTAAGGGGGGATAGGCGTATATATTTGCTCATTGTTTCATATTTTTAGTATTACTGTGGTTTGCTCCCTAGACCTCCATCAAGTTGCAAAAACACTCCCTAGACCCCCCCTTCAAGATAAAACACTCCCTAGACCCCCCCTTCAAGATAAACTTGTGCATTTTTCGGTAGAAGAATGTCGCAGCCGAAGGCTTGTTATTCTTTAAATTACAGGCTTGCTATCGCTCGCCAAAACAAAATAGATACATGAAGGGCACGAAGGATCTTATTATTGACAGATAAATGGGGCGGAAAGTTTTAAAATCACCAAACTAATGGGTCGAACGTCTTAAAATCTAAAACAAACAACGGGGCTAAACACGGAAAAGTCAGAAAAAACGGCCCATCCCCCCTTAATCTGTGCGTTCCCGATTATTGTATCATTATATTGGAGTGTTGAGATATTTCTACTTGGCTATAGCTTTCTTCACCAATATACAATATTTATACAGGTAAAACTTAGGAAGGAAGTGTAAGAATTTAAAGGGGATCCTGTAGATAATGTTCAACCCTTTCATTATGATACGTTTTTCTTAAATTAAGTAAATTCTCTGAGTGTAGCATTAATAAATATATGAATCGTCGTTTGCATACTCTGAATAAGCATTATCTATAATCCTGTTAAAGTAAATAACATATGAAGAATGTGTTACTACTTCATCATATGAACCCAGATGAAGTGCAGATTAAAATAATATGTGTACACTATTGATATCCAATGAATATGTGTATCTTGATAAATAATAATAATTTACACATAATAAGTTATTAACTATTTCATGTTATAATTACTTCATTATGATGGCGTCATTTGTCTTCGTCTCACTAACGTTAGACGATATTATAAACCAGTATTAACCTCTAGGATTGAAAGAGGGTACAACTTATACCAAGCGTACCATATCTTCCTTTTATAATGGGTACCGTTAGATGATTGTATTTATGTTAATGAGAACCTGACGGCCTGGAACTGGCTTTACTGAACAGTAATACTTGTAGTCAGATGAAACATTTGTTTTATAAGTCTTATCAGGGGCTGCCTATATGGTATTTGAAATAAACTGTCTCACGACATAATGAGAAACTCATTCAGTTTATATCGGGTTCATGATCCACTATAAGAAACTCTTTGTATTTGTACTTCCAGCTGAATTAAACAAACTAAGCCCTAGTATTGTTATAATATTGTTGAATCTGCAATAACCCCCCTCCCCCCCCGAACACTTGTGTTATATATGCAGTAACCTCTCCATAGTCAAACATGCTGGAAGGTAATCTTCTTAATGAAGCAACTTCCCACAATGCTAGTATATAATAGTTTCACTTCACACGGTATAAACATTAACTAAATGTATACTAGTATGTGCAAGCTTGGAAGCTTGCAAATGTAGTTCCGATCTTCAAAAAAGGTGATAAATCGATAGCATCCAATTACCGTCCCATTAGTCTCACATCAATCATAGGAAAGTTGCTAGAGTCTATTATTGCTAGGAAAATTAGAAGCCACTTAGTAAAATTTAACTTAATAAATTCTTCTCAGCATGGATTCACTCAGGGACGTTCTTGCCTTACTAATTTGCTTAGCTTTTTCTCAGAGGTATATGAAGCAGTAGATAGTGACAAGTCATATGATATTATTTATTTAGATTTCAGTAAAGCTTTCGACAGAGTCCCTCATGAGAGATTGATGAGAAAGGTTGAGGCACATGGAATAGGAGGATCGTTGTTGGGATGGATTAGGTCATGGCTAATTGGTAGGAAACAGAGAGTCAGCATAAATGGTACCAAGTCAGAGTGGGGAGCAGTCAAAAGTGGTGTCCCCCAGGGATCGGTATTAGGTCCCCTGTTGTTTCTTATATACATAAATGACCTAGATTTAGGTATAACTAGTAGGATAAGTAAATTCGCAGACGATACTAAAATGGGGAGATCAATTGATTCAGATAGCGATATAGAGTGCCTCCAAAGGGATCTAGATACCTTACATGAATGGTCAGTAAATTGGCAGATGAAGTTTAACATTGACAAATGCAAGGTATTCAAGATAGGGAAGATGCATACAAATGTTAAATATAAACTAGCTAATTTAGAATTAGAAAATTCAGACTGTGAGAAAGATCTACGTGTGTTTGTTAGCAATGATTTGAAGCCTAGAAAACAGTGTATAAGCGTTCGTAATAAGGCAAACAGGATTCTCGGGTTCATCTCTAGGAGTGTGAGTAACAGAACTGCTGATGTTATCTTAAAACTTTACTTGTCATTAGTGAGACCCCATATGGATTATGCTGTCCAATTTTGGTGTCCTTATTACAGAATGGACATAGATTCATTGGAGAGAGTACAGCGTAGAATGACAAAAATGATCCATAATATTAGAAATCTTTCGTATGAAGAAAGGTTGAAGAAATTAGGTTTACATTCGTTAGAGAGACGCAGAGTTAGAGGGGATATGATAGAGGTGTTCAAGTGGGTTAGTGGGATTAACAAAGGGGACATGACAAATGTACTAAAGCTCAGTGATAGCGAAAGAACTCGTACCAATGGTTTCAAATTAGATAAATTTTGTTTCAGAAAAGATATAGGCAAATATTGGTTTGGTAACAGAGTTGTAGATGGGTGGAATGGACTACCAAGTGCTATAGTGGGGTCTAAAACGGTAGGGAGCTTTAAGATAAAATTGGATAAGCATATGGATGAGAAGGGTTGGGTGTGAAGGGGGATCAGCCAGGTTGGGCCAATCAGCACTCTGCATACCCCCATAATCCTGCGTTAATCTCTAACCGTTTTGGTAAGATGATCCTCAGGGTATTAGAGTGTTGAGCCTATAATTGGGCTTTGTAATTGAACTGGGGTTGTGTGGGACAGGGATCTGCCTTGCTTGGGCCAATCGGCTTTCTGCAGACTCCCATTTTCTTATGTTCTTATGTTCTTATACCTATGCACTAAAATTATCGCCAATGTTCACTATCTAAATAAATAATATCTAAACGCAATAACTTGTATCTATTATGGTTACTGACTGTCAGAAGTATATAACAATTAATCAGAAAAATATTTGTTTGTTTCGTAAAGCGAACCGACGCACATAATAATAATAATAATAATAATAATAATAATAATAATAATAATAAACGGTTTATTAAAGAATGGCAGCCTCATGAGCTGAAAATACACATTTTACAATTAGTGGATGAACGTGAGATGTACAGATATGAAAATGGTAAGCTCAGTTTACAATGGGTGAGTATAATATACTTTACATTAAAACAAGAAATTAATACAATAATTATGCTAGTGTAAAATACAAATTATCATAAATTAACCATGAGAGTAAGTGATTTACAGTTCATATACAGTACACATTTATTTTACTCATATATATATATACAGAACATACATATATACGCATACGTACACATACATACGCATATATATACATACATATATAAGAACATAAGAACATGCAGTAAGTGTGCACATGCCCGCATACATAAACGCTCACGTATGCAAACAAACATACATATATACAAAAACTGTTCTGGTAGGGTCAGGTGAGGCTAATAATGGGAGTTAAATCCTTGGGAGAGATTAAATGAGGGAATTGGAAAAGGGTTAATGGGGCAACGGACTGTAGGTCAGGTAAAGCCAATTAGAATGGAATGTCAAACGTCGGAAGAGATCAAATGAGGAGTTTGAAAAGGGTAAAGGCAAAACGGCCTACGGGTCCATACAGGTAGGGTCAGGTAAAGCCTACTACAATGGGAGGTAATCCTCGGTAGAGAACAAAAGAAGAATATAAAATAAGGAGAGACAGCTGGGGGGAATTATAGTATATGGGACATTCTTCAGTGTAGGTGTGTGTGTGTTTGTTTGTTTGTGTGTGTGTGTGTCTGTGTGTGATAGAATACATGGTCACATGCGTGTGCAAGCAAGTCTAGAAGAAGCTTCAGACTACCTAAATAATGCAGGGAGGGCAGGAAAGTTGGTTAACAGAAAAATAAAACTGGAGCAGTGCCGGACCAACCACCAACCAACATGCTAGGATACATTATACAGTGACTCAGGGGACCACCACCACCACTACCAGATTATTAAAACTGTGGAGAACGAATTGTGTATGAGACATAAAGGAGGCCACTCCCTTTTTGCTTGCTTGCATATGGGTAGGAAATAGTGGGGTAAACAAATATGTTTGAATAATATATTACGCATACGTTAAATCCAATTGTCATAGGTTTTGATCTTGAATGGACGACGTGATTTAGCTCTAAGCTGCATCGTTACTCTTGGAAAGTTTGACTGGGTAAATGTGATGTTCCTTCCGGAAGATGGCACTTAAAACGACAACAAATAACTCCCCAGTACGGGTGAAATAGAAGCAATGTGTGATTAGGTGGCATGTCTTCTTACCACCACCTCCTGTCTACTACCCCTACCCCCCTCCTCCTTTATTCTATTGTTTCCTTCCCCCATTCCCTATATATTCTCCCCTCCACCTCAAATACATTCGGTCACCCTCCTGTCCACATCCCCTACCTTCCCCCTCCTTCCTACATGCGTGAGACATGCACTTGAGCCGTCAGTGTGACTCAAGCCTCCAGAGAGAGCAGACCTATGTCGCTCTGCCTCATATGCATTTGTCACCCTCTCGTCACAATAATACGGTTATTCATTGGATATTTGCTCTTTACACCTATATTCTAGTTCATCAAGATTTGCAAGTTCATTATACAAGTTAAATATGTGCATATGGAGCAGTAATGTTGTTTTATATAAGTATAGCAAATTTTGTCTGAATTGACCTTTAATAATCCCACACTGGCAGAACTTTAAAAACATGATTAAAGCATTCCCCGGGTTAAATCATTGTTAGTATTTAATAATAATAATAATAATAATAATACTAATAATACTAATAATACTAACACTAATAATATAAATCATAATAATAAAAATATATTCATATAGAGAGTGGCATTTGGGCTGTTTATAATATTTCAACTTCGGCGATGTTGTATTGATTTCGGGCCTGCCACCCTTTCGGTTTTGGGGGAGACACTCATTACAGGCAGCCTGACTGTTGTCTCCTTCATACACATAGGACAAATACAACCTTTCAGTGTTAGGAATTTAATTTATCTAGATGAATTGTTTAACAAAATAAGCGATTGTACACTCAGAATAGTATACCTAAATATTGGTAAAGTTGTGGTTTATTGAATTAACCGTGTTTTAGTTTGTGTATGTGTGTTTTGTTTTGGTGTGGTGGGGGGGGGGGGGGGGGGGGGGGGGGAGTTTCACCATACTAGTAAGCTTACATCTTTACTAAAAATTGAGAATTATATTGCTCTCGCTCTCTCTCCAAATAACCATATGTTATATCTATTGAATCTTCCTTTATAATGTATAATATATTTGCCTGAGAAAAGTGCCTATTTTACAGCCGAGGACACACGTATATAATAACGAATCACCAAGAAACCTAATTGAAACTGTTTTAATGCTATCAATGTATTTATTCACACTTGCCCATACTCCATTATCATATTTTGAAGAAAGCTCTTGCAATGCCATTACGTCAATGTACATAGCCTAATTATAAACACAGCGGAATTGTTCTGGTGTAAATACCATTACCCCAAACTTGATAAGTGTTAATTGATAAGTGTTGATACCCATATAATGATTTTTTAATCATACTTTTGCCTCATAGTAAATGTATAATAATAAATATATGCCTAGCTCATATTGCGTAAGCATTCAGGAAGATCAGGTGTAATGTTTCCTTCCAGTCCTCCTCCCTCTCTCATTGCACCAACATCTTTCTCTATTCTACCAACTTCACATGAAGGCAGGAGGTAAACAAAGATGTCTGCATTTTAGATTTAGCTTCCTCTTTGAAACAAGACCCAAAGCTATTTTTGGCTTAACAAGTACACACCTTTTCATTCCAAATCTCTGAGGATAACGTTTACATTCCGTGTATGATTAGGTCTTATTTTCTACATTTGTTGTTAATATAATACAGTCAACAATATGCAATCGTGTTTTGTTGTAGTAAGTATACAACACTAACTGACTGCAAGAACTTGATGTTAATGTGGTATAATAGTTGGCCAAGTGACATTTCTGTCCACTCTACATAATTTTCAGCATTGCAGTATTCTAAATCAAATGCAATGGTTAATGATACGGGCAAGGAAGGCTACTGTACGATTTGAACTCATTATATAGAACGAATTTGTGAAATAGTATACGGTATGGACTATAACCGACAAAGACAATGTAATAAACAGTACCGTATGCATAAGTTATTGATGTGCTGGAGAAACAGATGCTTAACACGTTCACTTATAAATGTATATATTTAAAATATTGTGGAAAACATATTCGGGTACACAGCTAATATGTAATGAACACCATGAATGTCAACTTACATTAAATTCAACAAATATTCCCGTTAGTCGAAATAATACCATATACAACTCAAGTAATTATAGTGAATTTTAGGAACAACGTAAATACTGTATGATCAATCATTATAAGTGTCATGAGCAGTATTTTATATTAAAATACAATTATAAGGTAATAAACCACTATTCCCATTGGTTTAATCCAATCACACCCTTCCCTGAACATTAACAACGTCTCATTAAGCATCAGACAAATGACAACAGCATAGTATACTACAGTTGCTACACAGCTGAACATTTTGGGCATCCATTCTTCTGAGGCCTGTACATGTTCATTCACTTTCCTTTTTAATATTGATCACTTTGGTTATATTGATGATTTAGTAAATAAGATTTTACACAATATATATATATATATATATATACTGTATATATATACGGTATATATATCCATATCTGATTTTTGTGTTATAGTTTGTGTTCAGCCATGTTCTGCCTTGTTATGTAATTCCATATCACCGTGTGTGTGTGTGTGTGTGTGTGTGTGTGTGTGTGTGTGTGTGTGTGTGTGTGTGTGTGTGTGTGTGTGTTGAATATATAATGTAAAGGCGAAGGAGTATACAGTAAAACAAGATGGAATAAAACAGACGTTAATATTCTCGATTCGGCTATGAGTGAGTATAGGCGACGGTAATATCCTGAAATTCTGAAAAAATATATAAAATGTAATTAAAATAATGTAATTGCTGATCAATACAATTACAGATAAATTACATACATTATGCTATTGTCCACCATTCTGTGTTTACTGTGTATTGGTGAGTGTGGTAATAGAGTGACGACCTTCGGTAGTTGGTCTCACCGATTATAATGTACTACACAGAGGCCACCATTATGTACCATAACAACTCCCCCGGGGGAGCCATCAGGGATTACCTGCTGTATAATGCTGGAAAATTACGATCACGTCACCGAGAGAGGTAGGGAATGTAACAAGCTGTATGGTACGATAGGTGATGAACAAGCGTAATTTGGACGGTTATATAGCATATAAAACGTTAAACTATATGTCAAAATTGTCTAAATATTGGTGTATGTCTCAACTTGGAGACTGTAACTATGATTGTTAGTACACACGGACACATCTTAACCCTTAACTGGCGGCGCGCGACATATGTCGAGTGAAATAAATTTGGACTATGTGGCGGTGCACGACAGCTGTCGAGTGCCATTTTCAGCACGTAATGTTGCTGAGAGAGAGAGCTGAGTGGTGGGACGAGCGTAGTAACCTTATGACCGCTCCCCACGACCACCATGGACGTACTGAACTGTATCCCACCCTTCTCCCCCCTTTCTCACTCGCTACACAGGGAATTATGTACGGAAATTACCTTATTTTAGGGTTTTTGCACTCGTGTTGCACGATCGTTGCAAGAGAACCAGTGGTCGTACAAGGATGGTTCGGGTGTCATTGGAAAGCTCTGTTTATGCCCTTTCAGGGATAGATACTAGTTTTACGCTCTGGGTCTTGTTTATGCATGAAAATGAGCACGGAAACAACCCTATTTAGGGTAAAAAAAACGCTGGGTGGTACATATAAATTACCGCCTAGGCCGCTCGTAAGGTGTTAATGAAGCTCATACATATTATGGGTTACAACTGATGGCAAAATATAACCTATATAACACATAAAGTATACTCAAATACTTTAAGAACTATAATCTTGTCATATATAATTTACCCGGCCAGCACCTTGTCTGACTGTTACCTTGTCTGACTGTCACCTTGTCTGACTGTTACCTTGTCTGATTGTCACCTTGTCTGATTGTCACCTTGTCTGACTAGCACATTGTCTGATTGTCACCTTGTCTGACTGGCACCTTGTCTGACTGGCACCTTGTCTGATTGTCACCTTGTCTGATTGTCACCTTGTCTGATTGTCACCTTAATGTCTGACTGTCACCTTGTCTGATTGTCACCTTGTCTGACTGTCACCTTGTCTGATTGTCACCTTGTCTGACTGTCACCTTGTCTGACTAGCACATTGTCTGATTGTCACCTTGTCTGACTGTCAACTTGTCTGACTGGCACCTTGTCTGATTGTCACCTTGTCTGACTGTTACCTTGTCTGACTGTTACCTTGTCTGACTGTTACCTTGTCTGACTGTCACCTTGTCTGACTGTCACCTTGTCTGACTGGCACATTGTCTGATTGTCACCTTGTCTGACTGTCCACTTGCCTGACTGGCACCTTGTCTGATTGTCACCTTGTCTGACTGTCATCTTGTCTGACTGGCACCTTTTCTGATTGCCACCTTGTCTGACAGGCACCTTGTCTGACTGTTACCTTGTCTAACTGGCACCTTGTCTGACTGTCACCTTATCTGACTGGCACCTTCTCTGATTGTCACCTTGTCTGACTGTCACCTTGTCTGATTGTCACCTTGTCTGACTGTCACCTTGTCTGACTGGCATCTTGTCTGACTGTCACCTTGTCTGACCAGCACCTTGTTTGGTTGGCCTGGTAGTATTACAGTAATGTTGTGGCGGCTGCTGGTAACCTTAATTTAATGAAGTGCTTTTACTCGTTCCAACACCAAGATAATTACCACTTATTTTAAATTACCACAACTTGAAAGATTGTCCTAGACATTTGTACGGCCTAAAAGGGAAATAACCGCTTCCATATTAAGTTAACACAAACACTTGCGGGAAAACTTTTATACTTTGTAAATAACATATTTAATATGCTGCATCCCGCCCTTTCTTTGTTTTGCGAACAAATAATATTCCAATGATTAAGGCACGTTCTTACAAGTTATTATATTTGTGTATAAACGAATGTTTACATTTCGCATTAGTGTGTTATTGATTAAACACTTTCAGAAATATGTTAAAATATGTGTGCCAACTGAAGTAGCCATCGTATCTAAATGAGTTTGAAACAACAATATGATTTGGATACAAACATACAGAGTGGTGCAGTATTGTGTTACCCCCTTGGCTAACATTGACAACGCTGCCTTTCTATACGTCTGTGTTCTCACTTAAACAGTAGGCTACCATAGTGCGGTTAGGAATATGAACATGATTAGATTAATATCCAGTATTCGAGAATGGATAATAAGTCGTAGGCGTGTGCATAAACCTTTAACCGTCCTGGTGGTGTAATGGTTAAGGTGGCAAAAATATGTGTGTGATAACCCGGGTTCGAATCCCGGTGGATCATATATACTTTAATTAATTTCATTGGGGGTGTGGTGGTGAGATTAATAAAAATAATATAACCAGGTGGTAAGCTGCGGGAATATTATTATGGAGGCTTTGGTTAAACAAACTATATCTTCACAACCAGAATATACATTGATTAGTAGAGTACGCCATTAACCCCTTGAGTACCAGCGACGTGTGTTATATTTTATTCTAGCTATATTTAGACGACATTGTACAACTTAGAAAGGATCTGTGGTGGTTAAAGAGGTTAATTGAGCTAGTTTGAAGCCTTATTATTGCTAGAGGTCCTTCCTAAGCTGAATAAAGTCGTCTAATAGTTGCCAGAATATAATGCAAATGACGTCCCTGGTACTGAACGGGTTAAACGTAGCATAGGTAGGAGAAGGTACGGCTATTTGTAAAAGTTGCAATACAAATAAACATACATGAATAATAATGAGTATAACAAGAATTATACATTAAATAGTATATTTAAGTAAAGTTTTTCGAATTTACAATTATCACGTACATACTTATTAACCATTTTCTGCCCGAATATTTGTTTTCTTTAAAGTCTTTGTTTTTTTCTTAAATTCTAGTCTTAACAGAATGCAATGAATGCATAATAAAAAAAATATAAATAGTTTACTTTGCACAGAATAGACTGTTACATATATGTCACGCTAGTCATATACTGGGACATTAGCTGGCCATAAAAGAAACAATTTCTTTCAAACTAAGAGTGTTTATTTGGAAGTATATACATATTTGTACATGTATTATCTATTTCTCACATCACTTTGAACTATAAAATCGTAGTTCAAAGTCTTTGGTACAACGCCTCGGCACGACCGCTTCGGCTCGCCTCAGTTCAGCACGATCGCCTCATCTCGCTTCAGCTCGACATGACCACGACCCGACACGACACGCCCACGATGATCATTCCGACCCTATACGCAACACCTCAACCAGGCGACGCACACGAGCATAATCTTCACCAGCAGCTGGTCATCAAGCAGCCTGGTATTCATTTTTTCGCCGCATCACTCGAGATAGCGCCGCGTCTGGGAGGAAGTAGTTTAGGGACACTGACACCGCGTCAGCACCCCCTTCCTGTATGTATGTGTGTGTTCTTCGTCCGCGTGTCATGTTTCACTTAGTTGTCCCTGCTAATCCCCGCTTGAGTCGGGAACCGGCGGTCGGCCGTCAGCGCGGACCGCCGGTCACCCTCAGTCTCTGCCAGCGACTTCTCGACGCAACGTTTGTGTTTGCTCTGCGCCATCGTTTATTTTGTATGCTTAGTTTGTGTTACAGTTTGTGTCAATAATAATCAATTATATATAATTTGTATTCGATATCTTCATCATACCGCCTGTATTGCCCATTACACCCGGCGTTACAGTCATCATCAGTCAAAATATATCATTATTTGGTTCAATATACACTATGGCAGAAGTATCTTCTTCCTCAAGCATACTCAGTTCTTCATTTATAGTAATGGATCTAGAAAAGAAAGGAAAAAATGGTAAGGAACAAGCTATAGGTTATATTTCATAAATATCAAGCAATGTAAAACAGTGACTCTATATATATGTGTGACATATATGTAAAACAAGAATTAGAATGCCTTATATAAATACCGACTATTAGTAAAATAACAATAACCATATAGGGATAAACTTTTGGACCTATTTGAATAAAATCAGGCATAAAAACCGGTTTTCCTATAAACAGAAGTGTGTAACTTTCTCATCGTTTGTAAGTAGCCATTGTTTTTAGCGTGAATCAGCAGAGCTACTTTTCAGTGCAGCATCTGGGAGAAAACTGGCAGACAAAACCTTACACAGTCATTTGAACATGTTGCCACATGCCCCCTCTATATTACTGTCAGTCCTGTTGAAACCTGCCTCAGCCTAGAGAGATGAGGAGTGAAATGCTAATATACAGGATTAGCGTGACATATATGCTACGCTGGGCTGAAAAGGGTTAAGATTAAATTAAGTCCCAACACAGTTTGGAAGAAGTATATAATTATCTATATAATAATTTCGGCCGCAGTTTTGGACCTGGGGAGCTAAAACTTTGGATGTGGGTGTCAATTGACCGGGGTCAGGTCATAGAGGTGGCGAGGCCACGATCGGAGGTCGTTTCGAGGCCGAAATTGAAAACAAACATGAAAAAAATGAAAACAATTGCCGTTTGGGGCAGCAGGAGGCCTCCGATCGAAAAGGTGTATGGAATAAAGTTGTTCGCAGCCCCCCGAGATGGGGGTACGGATGAGGTCAGATCCAAAATCGGTGGTCATTTAGCAGCCGAAATCGGTGTCGCCTTTTTTGTCGAGGCCGGTGATTATGGTAGTAGTAGTATTGTGGTGACTGTGGTAGTAGTGATTGATGATGGTGATTATGGTAGTAGTAGTGGTGGTAGTAGTGATGGTGATTATGGTGATTACCCGGGCAACGCCGGGTACCCCTGCTAGTCAGTAATAATGACCGCGATTGTACATCGATATTATCCACTAAAGCAGGTGTCACACTATGCCGATTTAAGTGCCGACGCTCCACGACTTAAGGAATGGCGATGCAAGGGGGAGACTACTGCCGAGTATCGTGGGTGATAGAAGGGCGGGACACCCACGGCGGGCAGTATGGACGGGCATGCCTCCTAACGGCAACTGGAAGGGGTCGAGAGGCAACCATGCAAGACCCAAGGAAGATAAATGACGCCGCTGGGGCAGCGTCATGTGCCGTACCATGCAAACTGGTTGGCGACAACGCTCCTGACGAGGGGCGCCTATAGGAGGTAGGGCGGCGCCGATAGATACTACGGCGGCGATGGACAGCCACCCTGTCACACTGGACCCCTACTCCGTCACACTTGATCCCGACCGTGGAAAACCGGTCCGTCGGAGGCGACGTGTGTGTGTGTGTGTGTGTGTGTGTGTGTGTGTGTGTGTATGTGTGGGTGGGTGGGTGGGGCGGGGGGGGGGAGTTAAGCTTGAGATCTAGGGAGGAAACTAAAAACATAATAAAAAGATCCATAAATGAGCAAACAAATGCGCCCATCTCCCCTTAATTAAGTGTAATTTTTTGTTTAGTATTTGGTAAAACAAGGCCATCTATAGTTAACCCTTTCAGTACCGGTGACGTCTTTCTCGTTATAGTCTGGCAACTATTAGGTTATTGTATTATGCTTACAAAGGGCCTGTAGCAATCACAAGACCTCCATTCCTTTCATTTATCTCTCTTAACTCCCACAGACCGTTCTTAAGCTGCATAAAATCGTCTAAGTAAAGCAGAATTATGGCAAAACAGACGCCACAACTATTGAAAGGGTTTATAGATAGTCACTCGTTGATGGGATCGGATTAAGGGGACAGTGGTGATTTTGGGGGTCTATTTATTTATATATTAATTTATTTTTTAGTTTCCACGCTAGACCTCCATCAAGGTTAAAACAAACACCCCCCCAAAACCATCTATCAACGATGTCCCGTGCAACGTTGCCAGGTCGCGGACTCACTGTATGCCCTCCCCCTCTGATGGCGCCTGGTCGTTACCGGGTCGCTGCCTGAAGGTGACCTACCTTATAAGCGGCGTCTGACGCAGACAGGCTGGCGCCCTTGTAACGTATGACACATACCGGACGACGCCCGACGCCCCCAGCCTACCGTCCCCGTGCCGTCAATGTACTAGCCGCCGACTCAGCTTATGAGAGTTGTGCATGTCGAACTTTTCCTGAGGCCCCTGACGACCTCTCCCGACGGCTCTCTTGAGTTGGCGCCCACCCACATCGCGCGGCGATGTAGGCAAAGACCTGCTCCCGACCCTTAAGTCGTGGGGCGTCGGCACTTAAATCGGCATAGTGTGACACCTGCTTAAGACCAAGGCAAATCAAGCATGAAGGACTATTATCATTTATCCCGCCCTTTACTGAGGGTTATTGTTGTTGTTGTCGTTCCCTTGGCTGCCTGGCCGAACAGCCCCGAATACCTAAGGAAGGCCATGGCCATGATCGGGCTTTCCAACAGGGATTTCAAGGAGTGTAGATTATTTTGCTGGCGTAAGTGATTGTGTACAATGCAGCTTTCTATGATGTGTTAAATAATATAGGGTGCTGTGTTGCATCCTGGGCAGGTGTCGACGACGGAGACATCCAGTCTCTTCTGATAGCTCAGAAGACCTGGATGGTGCCCACATCTCAGCCTGGCCAGGTGGAATCTGTCCTCACGAGGAAAGGAGGATTCAGAAGGATGGATTTCCGCAGGTCGTACCTGCAGCTGCGTGTTGTCTATGAGTGATTGGATGGAACGGCGAGAGATGTGAGTATGGATGTGCTTCTGGAAGCTGGTTTGGGGTGGGCGGAGAGGGAGAGATGACTGAATTTGTGTGTGATACCGTGTGTTGTTTTGATATTCCTTGATGTCTGTGGGTGTGCTGCTACTGAAGTTTATTGATATGTTTGGAAACTCTCAAATACACGGTAGTACATGCAATTGATGTTCTTACTAGCAGGGAATTAAACTCATGATCTGTGGATTAAGAGTTAACAGCCATGAATGGTTGGTAAGATACCTGGCTCTTAATTCTCTCTCTCTCTCTCTCTCTCTCTCTCTCTCTCTCTCTCTCTCTCTCTCTCTCTCTCTCTCTCTCTCTCTCTCTCTCTCTCTCTCTCTCTCTCTCTCTCTCTCTCTCTCTCTCTCTCTCTCTCTCTCTCTCTCTCTCTCTCTCTCTCTCTCTCTCTCTCTCTCTCTCTCTCTCTCTCTCTCTCTCTCTCTCTTTCTCTCTCAATGCCAACGCATTGGAAGAGGAAGAAATTGAGTTTTAAAAGTGAATCAGGGATTTTCTATTTTTTTTCCTGAGCATAAATCAGTGAAAGGTAAATTGAAATATGATGAGGATGTGTGTGTGTGTGTGTATGTGTGTGTTTGCATGTGTGTGCGCGCGCGCAAGAATATGGTAAGAATATGTTTCTTTGACCTTTATATTTTCTTATTTTTTTATGCGACTTTCCTACTAAAAAGAAAGAGTGAGAGTGAGTACAAAATACACAGGCATGCAACAGGCACAGGCAAATAACAATGTAAGGGCCCTGATGTTGTGTTATTATAGGAAATACATGTATATATTAAATATGTAGAGGACGATTCTTAGGAAGCCAGGGACCGATTTTGGGAGTCATATATTCGCGACCTAATAACATATATATACCTGTCCAATATATTCCAAATGGCTATGAACCAAGGCAATGCACATTTGTAAGCTACCCATATACATGAAATATATATGGTTTGATAGCAGTTCTTGTGAAATACACGGAAATTGAACCAATATAGATTTTGAGTACAGTGTTGTGTGAGGTACAACTTTACAATGTTCTTACACCGAGATTGTATTCACTGAACTTCTTAATATATATTACATATACATTGTATGACTGGATACATTTTGCGTCTATACTATATGTGCATGTATGCATGCATCAATAAATGAAAAATAGTTCCACAAAATTACTAGATACCAACTCACACCCGCAAATATAAAGTCCTGTGACCCAATATTGACCTTACAAAGAAAGCCTCCACCCCTTCTAACACACACACACACACACACACACACACACACACACACACACACACACACACACACACAGGTAGGTAAATACATATTCGAGCGGATTCCTCATGAAACAAACGCTCGTTGCCACATACAAGATTTTGTAAAAATTGGAATGGAAACTTTTATTCCTCATCAAAAGTACAGTAAAAGATCTAATTCACCTAAATGGTTTGACCATAATTGTGCTAGAGTAACTGAACAAAAAGCAATAGCCTACAATGCATACACAAGATCAAAAACACATGAAGCCTTTAATTACTTTAGAAACATCAGAAATCATGCCAAAACTGTATTAAACCTAACTAAATCAAACTTTCTCCATAAGCAGGCAAATAAACTTCTAAATAATCCAAATGATAACAAAATATTTTGGTCTACTCTTAACTCATTCAAATCCAACTTCACTACTGCTTCATCCATTCCACCATTAAAATCTCCGACTGGCAATCTTGTAAGTGACCCACGAGGTAAAGCTAACCTTCTTGCAGATATTTTCTCCACCAACTCAACCTTAGATGACATAAATCAAGATGTCCCTGTACTTAATTTTAATTCACCTGAAATTCCCTCACTTAAGATCCACACCAGACATGTCAAAACTATTTTGCAGAATCTCTCAGTAGATAAGGCTCCTGGTCCAGATGAAATTCCTCCAATAGTACTTAAGAATTGCTCCTTGGTGCTCGCTCCTGTATTGGCAAAATTTTTCCGTCTGTGTACTCATACCTCATGCTTCCCAGTACCCTGGAAAGAAGCAAACATCCATCCAGTTCCTAAAAAAGGTGCCTCTTCAGATCCATCAAACTACAGACCAATAGCTATAACTTCCACTCTTGGCAAAGTTTTTGAAATTATATTAAATAATCACATAATTAAGCATCTGGAGAATAATAAATTAATCAGTGATAGGCAATATGGTTTTAGACGATGTCGATCAACTGCAGACATTCTTTGCCTTCTTACGCATCAAATCAACCAAGCTACAGACCAACATGGTGAAACACATACAATAGCACTGGATATATCAAAGGCATTTGATAGAGTCTGGCATCAATCCTTATTGTCGAAGATGTCACACTACGGCCTTGCATCATTAGTTCCACTAATTTCTTCTTATCTTCATAACAGAAAAATACGTGTAATGGTAGATGGCCTTTATTCTCAATTTCACTCAATAAATGCTGGTGTTCCCCAGGGATCAGTTTTGGCCCCAACTCTGTTCCTCATTCATATCAATGATCTCATATCTACCACTCATAATCCAATACATTCCTACGCAGATGACTCAACACTCCACAGTTCCTTCACATTTACCAATTCTTTCACCCAACCCGATCTTATAAATTCAAAAATAAACACTGCAATTTCTCTGAACCAGGACCTTTCTAGAATTAATGAATGGGGACAAGAGAATCTAGTTTCCTTTAATGCACAGAAAACCAAGTACATTCAATTTTCTAACCGACAGAATCTCACTGACTCCCATATATTTTTTAATGATGTAAATATTCCCACTTCCCCTAGTATTGACATTCTCGGTGTAACATTAACTACTAACTTGAGCTGGACACATTATGTTAGAAGCATTGCTAAGAATGCCTCTAAAAAACTGGGACTCCTGTACAGAGTTCGAGAATTCTTCACTGACGAGCAGTTGGCCGTAATATATAAAAGTCATGTGCGCTCTCAGATGGATTACTGTTCACCTCTGTGGGGTGGAAGTGGAGTGGTTGCATTGAGGCAGTTGGACAAAATTCAAAATAAAGCTATTAGATTAATCAATAACCCTGCAATCACACAGGACCTTCCTACATTAGCCATACGAAGAAACGTTGCATCCCTTGCATTATTCTACAGATATTTTCACAGCAATTGTTCCGAGGAACTTGCTTCAATTGTGCCGCCTCTCCACATCTTTCCCCGTAGAACTAGGGCAGCTGAGAGCGCCCATGAATTTACACTTTCTCCTCCACAATGCAGAACTTCTGCTTATCAGAATTCATTTATCCCCAGAGCTACTACTCTTTGGAATTCACTTCCCTCGAATTGCTTTCCACAAACTTACAATCAACAAATGTTTAAATCCAGTTGTTACAAACATTTTATGAATGGAGGATGCCTTTAGGCACATGGACCTTTTTGTTTTATCTGTGTTTTTCCTTCCTCCGTTCATTGTCTCTTAAAAAAAAAAAAAAAAAAAAAAAAAATACCGCAGACTATTGTGTTAATAGGCTTGATAAGATGGTACATAGGTGACAAGTTAATGACAGTTATTGCTCATTCCCATATAAACACAATTCTTTGGGAGTAACTGTCTTCTCTGTCTCATGTTTGTAACTGTATGCTTGTTCATCAACATTAAATGGATCCTTTTATATTAATGTTATCTTGTATGAAGCTACTGAGCATCGTTTCAATAAATACATAAACTGAAAAGTCATAGTGGAATGAGTCACCATTTATTGTCTTTTTTCGTCGAGTTTTCGTTTTCCTCACCACTTGACCTTAACTGTATTAATGTTACATATATATGTTTTAGAATAGACTGTATAATTATGGACTAAGTATTCTGCAGATGTTTACAATATGAATGCTCTGAATTACTGCTCCGACACACACATTATTCATTAGAGGAAGGAAAATGGAAGAAAGGGTAGAAAGGATGAGCGGATATGTACAGACACAGATATAGAGAGGGAGTGAGAGTGAAGGGGAGGTATGGTGAAAGAGAGGACAGTAATAGGGACAGGTGAGGGACTTGAACTATGTCAGTTAGTTGTGTATGTCTTCCTAGAATAATATTTACATTATTTGATTCTACCCATCACCATAATTGCAATAAATAGTAAATAATCTATGTTTATTTAGAATCTAATGATAATCCCTATGAAACAATAACAATTAATATCATTTTAAAACTACATTATTTAATAAAGTTATTTCAAGGTCTATTTTCTCAGTAACACAATAGTCACAGTCTAATATGCTTGTAGCCTTATTCGCACTATCATGTAATGTATTCATCTCAAATGCTTTCTTAAAACTTAAAATTGATCTGCATGTGAAGAAACAGCGTAAAGGTCTCACTGGTTAAGCTTCACCAAACTACGGTGCTCCCAAAACAGATGAAGCGCTCCCAAACTAGGTGAGATGGTGGTAAGCCCGTAACTGACTTTATCTCATCCCCGGACAATGTGTGAGTAATTTCTGGGCCACACAATAATGGCTCTCTCCAGTCATTATGGTTAATGGAGTGCATTACAGTCATCCAGTTTTCAGGACAGGGGGCTACTTTCATGTCCCAACAGTATTAGGCCCCAGCAAATGTTCGTGTAGCGCCACGCTAAGAACTTGTATCCATCTATCTATCTATCTATTGCCAGACGTCATGATCTCCGAGGGGGTGGCCACAAATTATCTATCTATTGAAATTCATCCTTCTTATGGATACGTTTCTGCGATTATCTCACCTTGTTAGAGTGAAGGGTACTAGTGGTAAGTTAACATAACATTGATTATATTTGCTATGTGAATGGAGGAACCAAGAGGCAAAGCTGCCTGTAGCAAGTGTCTGCCCCAAATTTGAAAGAGTGACAGGACCAAATTCAAGGTACATTACAGTCAAAATGTCGGGACACATGGAACTTGAAGCAGTTTAAGTCATAGGTTGAGGGAAAGACATACTGAGGGAGAGAAAGAGGGATTGGCTGATTATAACTGATTAATGACAGAAAAAATAAACATAATCATTAAAACACGCATATTGTGTAAACATACATATTAATAGGAACAAACGAAAATATATTAAATAGTGAAAAGGTATGACAATACATGTTGACAAGTCCGCTAGTACAAACAATAACACACACATGATGAATTAACACATTATACAAGAAAGTTAATACTTTCAGCAGTCGATGACGCATTATCGCTTGATTCTGGTTAACAATATAGCATATAATTCAGTTTATGAAGGATTTCTAGGACTGAAGGGGTGAAATATATTCCAATTGATGCTTCCTTAATCTGAATAATATCGTCGACTAATAGTCAAAATACAAGGTAGAGAGGAGTCCTCATATCTTGAACGAGTTAAAAGGGAATATGTGGTGACATGTAAGAGACACATACAGACATACAAACACATAGACATACAGACAGGGTGGGAATCAGGAGACCAGACTAACATCATAGTGTTCACTACAAAGGAACCCAGGAAGGATTGTGTGTTACTCAGTTACTTGTTCGTCAAGGGGAATCCACGCAATGCGAGCTAAGCTCATTATTATCGCGCCTCCTTAACTGGGAATGTATTGCGTGAAATGCATGTTAAGTGTTTTATGTACTGTTGGAATGGCTGTGGATGTGTGTGTAGTCTGTATTTTAGCCAATTGGCGACATCGGAAACGAAGGCTTAGGGTGGATCTGTATGGTACCATTCTCACTATAGACGGTACCGTCTCGCCCGAAGGCTTAGGTAGCCATCAGCTTAGGTGAACCATATGATACCCATCTCGCCTTGTACCATTTTTGCCAACCCCAGATGGGACGTCACAACGTCGCCCACTTATTCCAGGTACCTATTTACAGCTAGGTGAACTGAGGCTAACACATGAAAGGAGACAAGCCCAATTTGTTTCCGCCCGGCCGGGGATTGAACCCCCGACCCCTCGTGTGTGAGACGAGAGCTCTACCTACTAGGCTACGGGCTGTGTGTGGTGTGTGTGTTTGGGTGTGGGTGTGTGTGTGTGTGTGTGTGTGTGTGTGTGTGTGAATGTGTGTGTTTGGGTGTGGGTGTGTGTGTGTGTGTGTGTGTGTGTGTGTGTGTGTGTGTGTGTGTGTGTGTGTGTGTGTACCACTGTTTTGGTCGTACGCGTCCTCACTTTGAGGATAAAAGTGTGTGTTTTTTTTTTTTTTTTTTTTTTTTTTTTCTATATTCCAACTTACTTCCTCTCGGGCATAGGCTGAAAGCCTTAACATTCACCGCTTTACAATGAACAGTGAAGCCCGTGAGGTCTTGTTCCAGTCTAGGGAGTGAGACATGTGAAGCACGTAGAGCACAACGAGCACCTGCCATCTGCCTTCACATGAGGCACGGTGCTCACTCATGGCCCGAAACGACCCCATCCCTGAAGCCATCTCGTTCCCGTGCTTCACTGTCTCACCCACTACAACTCGGACTCTCACACACTTACACACACACACAACGCCACCTGTTGAGCAGATAACTCACCAGTCATTGCCCACCCTATAGTTTACATATTTTGAATATGGGAATATTTCATACCCCCCCCAGTGCTATTTAATCAGGGAACAATGAGGGTATTTTATTGACGTTTCGGTGGGCTTTGTGGTAATGCACTGATACTAGGTACAGCACAAATTCCATCCCAATAATATCTTCCCATTGATACATCGGGATTTGAACCCGGGACCTTTGGATTACCAGGCCAGTGGCAAGACCACTCCACCACACCTCCCCTACTCGTACACCTACTCGTGATAGTTGGCTCTATTTTGTTTATGTGTGTACGCCTCTGTTCCTCATATACTGTATATGTGTATCTGGTGAACAATAAATTATTGTATTTTGTGTGTATGATTCTGCAAGTGTGTGTGTGTGTAATGTATGCCACCCCAGTTTTTGTAAATTAGTTTACCACCTACCTAACTCTCCCTCGCTCTGGCTCTCCTTCTCCCACTTCCTATCTATCTATCTATTGCCTGGCGCCGTGATCCCCGAAGGGGTGGCCACGAACGAACCGCCGCCAAGCACCTCTGTCCCCAGTCAGTCGACGCCCCTCCCCCCAACCAGCACCGCCTTCGTTCATATACTTCCTCACTCCATCCTTCCACCTCTCTTTAGGTCTACCTCTCCCTCTCTGTCCCTCCACCTCGCTCTCGTACACCCTCTTAGTCATTCTCTCGCTTTCCATACGTTCCATATGGCCGAACCATCTCAAGTTATTCCTTTACACACTTTCCAGCACATCTACCTCCACACCACACCTCCTTCTTACTTCCTCATTAGTCTGTCTCCCACATCCAAGTTTACAAAATATCAGCCAACAGCAAACCTAATGAACTTACAGAATTACCTTACATACATTTCGGTATAATATTCCTAAAGCCACGCCCACCTATTCCAGTATATATTATATATTTCTTGAAGAAATCTTCCTCTCTGGCAGTGAGAGCATCTTTGTAACAGAAAATTGCCTCTTCACTTATGAATACATATTAAAAGTGAGAATGAATATCAAGAATGTAATAACAGGTTGTACCAAACGTGAATTTATAATGTAAAACTTGCAAAATATACAAACAAAAACTGGGACGACACAAGATAAACACAAAATAACTAATCAAAATAGCTATGTGGAAATAACGCTTAATACAATATTGTTTATGAAATAAAAAAACACAATCCACCACATAGGGTGTACATCATTACATGAACAAGTCAATCTGGTTCCCAAGCAAACTAATCGCACATATAACAATGCACTATCGTCATGTTCAAGGAATTGGTCAATTTGTGAAGTTCGGGACGTTCTGGTATTTTTTTTAAATTCTGTATGAATAAAAACAATAACACCAAGTCTATTATTGCCATCAACATCATCAGCGAATAACAAATAAGCACATCGACTCTTTCTCTCTCTCTCTCTCTCTCATCAATCATTTTCCCTACCTTCCATGTCACAATATGGAGAGCCTGAAACAATATAGTTTACATTTCCGGGTCACTGCCTTCCGGTTTGTCCTCACGTATCGACTTTATAATTGAGTAAAGATGATAGGGGGATGTAAAGTTTACATTTTGAAAATACCTTTCGAAATTGGAGTAAAATTACCTTGACATTTTTTAATATTTCATTAGATAATCAGTAATTGTATCATTATCTGTATTTGGATCGACTTCATGAATATACAGTTAGTAATGCGAACCAGTGGCAGGGATGGTGGTAATTATTAGCATGATTTAAATGAGAGGCTTTAGCGAAGGACCTTCCTACATGAGCAGGACCATAAACTACAGCCTGACGGAACTCGGAGAAAACAAGTACTTGGACCGAATATAAAGGACTATGTAGAAGTCAAATCTAACATACCACACCTATCAGGCAAGCACGGACATATTTAGACAATAATTTTGTCCACGCAGCATCCAAGAGTGGAATCACCTCCCATTTCATGTAGTTAATAACCCCACTCTTGATTAGCTTAGAACTAGGATCACCAGTTATTACATCCCTATTCCTGATCCTTTTTTCTGATCCTTTCCCCAACCACTAGTCTCCATGCAGAACCCCCACATGTCATGCTGCCCGAGAGCGGCCCTCTGCGGGACCCACTACGTAAACGTAAAAGACGGAGTTGTGAAAGTGTAGGGTAATAGGTCCTTCATATCTGTCCCTCTTACAACAACAGCTAAAGACTTTGGTAAATCGTTAGAACACCACCAACACTATATAAACTCCACACATACAATATATATCAGAGTTCCATCACTACCAATTACAGCCAGATGAATCCTTCCATCTGTATTAGAGTTAGGTCAGAGAGAGAGAGAGTGAGAGTGAGAGTGAGTGAGTGAGTGAGTGAGAGAGATAGTGAGTGAGGTATAGTTATCCAGACAGCCTAGGACTGACAGAGATGGGCACAACTGTTTTCGACAAAGATATGAAAGAGGCGATCAGTATTATCTTTCAATGTTATTCTATGTTTCTTCTCAGTATTTTCTCTATATATCTGTTTTGCCTTGATTCGTCATTGATCAACATTTATATGATTAAGATATATACTCGTCCTATTTCCGCTTCCATTGCATCCTATATATTTTGTTATTTATACTTTGTTCTTCCAACTACCTCCTTTTTTCAACTAATCCCACATATTTCAGTCTATCCTGCACCTTTTCAAATCAAGAACATTTTATTATCCTGCTTTGTGTAAAACGTATAATTAAAATGCAGGCTCCTATTGTCTTATTAGTTGTTATCGTTAGTAACATTGCTATTACTATCATGAAAAATAATAGAAGTAAGTATTTTACAAAGTAAGTTATTCAAGTACAGTAGTAGAGCTGAAGTCTTTCGTCTGTCTTTCCTCTAACATCTTTCCTTCGTACAGGAAGTTGGCACTCATTCAACCTGTCGGCTGTCACAAAGAAGGTTGACAGCACATACCCCTCGAATTTTCGTCCAATTGGTTACACATTTTGCACCTCTAAAAATGTCCTTAAAGAGGCCAACATATCTTTATCATTATAAGCCAAATCGTCAAAGATCAGGTTAACCATTGACCATTGTGTTATATGGGTAAGGTCGTATGGCATTGTTTAAACATCATCATCATCATCTCCGACGCCTTGCTTCCCCCTGGGAAACCCCCACTAGAGGATGGCCATGACAGAAACGTCTCCAAGCTACTTTGTCAAGACATGCCTCCCTTGCCCGTGCCACAATGCCCCTTCCACTACGTGGAAGTTTTTCTTCAATATATTTTTCCACTTTCTTTTCCCATACCATAGGTGGTCTTCCACTACTAGCAGTTCCACTCACCTGACTCCCATATATCTTTCTTGGCATTCTGTCTTCATCCATTCTCTGAACATGACCATACCACCTCAAAGTACTTCTCTTTATCCACTCAACCACCCCACAATCAATGCCCAAAGCCTGCTCTTCCATTCCAAAGGACTCGTACACTTCCCTATTACTTGGCCCATCTAGCCTATTCATGCCAGCTGCCATTCTGAAAAAGCTCATCTCCACAGCTCTTAGTTTTGAAGAGGTCCTCGTCACTTGCTGTCCATGTCTCGCTTCCATACGAGAGTGTTGGGAGCAGCACACTGTTTCTCAGTGACTTTTGACTTCCTGGCTAACCATTCTTCCTTTGAGAATACTCCAATCACTTTTCTCCCTTGCATTTTTCTCTCTTTTATCTCACTCTCCATTTTACCATATTTGCATAGTACAGCTCCCAAATACTTGAAACTTTCAACCTCTTCTAGTACTTCATTTTTCAATTTTATTTTACAACTTTTCTTGTGTTCTTTCTGATTCTATATTTTTCCTTAAAATCTATAGTTTCATGCATTCTTCTCTCAAACACCATTACCTTACATTTCCCTACATTGACCTTTAACTTTCTCTTTTCACATACCCTGTCAAAGTCAGTGACCACTCTCTGAAGTTCTTCAGCATTTTCCGCCAACAGGACTGCATCGTCCGTCCGCATATAGGCATGTTAAAATCTTCCATGTTCTTCCCTCTGATTCCAGTCTAGCTCCCACACCCATTGATACAGCCCTACATTCCCTAATCACTCCATCCATGTATATATTGAACAACCAAGCTGACATGACACATCCCTGTCTTACACCTACATTGACCTCAAAACTTTCACTTAACTTATCCCCTACCTTCACATTTGCCATTGCATTCCTATAAAAAGATTTTACTGCCATTAGCAACTTTCCTCCCACACCATATACTGTTAACACATCCCACAGGCCCTCCCAGTCTACTTTGTCGTAGGCTTTCTCCAAATCCATGAATGCTGCATAGAGTTTTCTGTTTTTGGCCAGATACTTCTCTACCAACAATCGCATTGAGGCTATCTGGTCAGCCCCTGCCCTTTCTGAAACCTCCCTGTTCCTCGCCTATTTTGTCATCCGTTATCTTCTGTAGCCTCTGTGTTACTACTCTTGCGTGCACCTTTCCAGGTATGCTAAGCAAGCTAATTCCCCTATAATTCTTACACACTCTTCTTTACTACCCTTCCCTTTGTACAAGGGTACTATCACTGCTTTCCTCCAGTCCTCTGGTACACTTTCCTTTTCCCATGCTAATTTACATAACCTATGCATTATGTCAACAGCTTCTTCTCCTCCATATCTCAGCATTTCACCTGGGATGTTATCTACTCCAGCAGCTTTGCCCATTTTAAGTCTATTGATTGCTTCTTTTACTTCTTCTCTGCTTATCTGGCTTTCAACTACCCTGTTTATTCTACCTCTCTCCATTCCTATGGATGAGATCTTTGCCTTCCCCCTACTCTTTACAGCTAAGCTACTAAAATGATCTTTCCATACTTTCACCACACCATCACCCTCT
The DNA here is from genome assembly GCA_032716605.1 of Paralithodes platypus. Taxonomy (NCBI): domain Eukaryota; kingdom Metazoa; phylum Arthropoda; class Malacostraca; order Decapoda; family Lithodidae; genus Paralithodes; species Paralithodes platypus. Next base: position 26,214,090 of record CM064539.1, read on the forward strand.
ACCACTTCCCCATTCATGTCCCTCATCCTACCACCTGAGACACCTTGTTTAAACATCGTTCACATTAATCAATATATTAATTATCGGCATCGTCTACAGCTCCACCAATCACAAGCCATAAAACGACTAGCCTACATTATTTACAGAAATTAACATCAATGTCTAGAGATGAAAAAATATTCGCGTATGCTCCTCCTTCATTATTCTCTAACATGTGTAAGCATGAGGATTATGTTCAAGATGCAATCGTTACCCTCACTATACCATTTTCTTTTATATCTAAATACAAAGAAAAACGTGAGGTAATGTAAGTGCGGGTGTTGTGGCAACACTGCCTCACTTCCAAGTTGTGTTAGCTAGTGCCCGGTCGTGCAAGCGGTACCTTCGTTATTGTGGGTTTATGTTCGTGTTTCGTAGTGAATAAGGCGCTGGAAATGTTCGTGAGGAAATGCTGAAGGAGACAGAAGGCGAGGACATTGTGTGAGTGTTAGTTTATGGTTTGGTTCCTTTTAGTGTGTTTATCATCCATCCCGCCTCACCCTTCATCACTGGTAACTCACTTCCCTCCCACTCTCCACCACTGTTCCATTATCCTTCTCCACCCCCGTTGGCTTGTTTCACCATCTTATTGTTCTCCACAAATAGGGTGCATAAAAGACATGGGAAAGGAAGGTTCAATTTATAATGTTTTATATACATTCGTTCTTATTGTCCAGCCCGAATTTCCTTCTGCTTCTCCTCTCGATCCATGTTCACCTCCCTCCATATCCCCCCCCCCCCCCCCCCGCCTTGTTTGCCTCCCTCCCCACTCGACACTTCCCCTCCCCCCTCCGTCCTTGTTTACATCCCTCCATACCCCCCCCCCCCCGCCTTGTTTGCCTCCCTCCCCACACGACACTTCCCCTCCCCCCTCCGTCCTTGTTTACATCCCTCCCTACTCAGCCCCTCCCCTTCCCTCCCTTCTACAACACTATTTCTTCCACTCCCTACCTGCTTCTTATTTCTCACCTCCCATGAGGTACACTATATTATAACACAAGCCATGATCCTTTCTGAATCCTTGAACTGCTTAAATGAATCAAAGAAATACATATACTATCTGCAGAACTAATGGGAAGATACGATTCCGTTCAAGATAACTTCAAACAATTAAAGCTACGACTTACAGTATATCCCGGAGTGTACAGTTGGGGTCAGGAATGTTTGGACAAATTACTATGATTCATAATTTAGTGGTGGCCATGTTGTTGTTTTCATTAGGAAGTGTTCAAGTACTTCTGACCACGACTGTACACTCTAAGACATAAACCCTGGCCCAATATCAACCCCCGAACAACGACATCAACCTCCCAAATGTAAATATTAGATAAAGAATACAGAAGATTCGATTCAGTCAGGACGGCTTCGAAACAATGATACAGGAGGTGTACTCCATGGGCCAGACACTATTACCTTAGACATACTGGGCTTGAATAGAACAAATTACTGTTCCAACTTAACTTCATTAAATGGTTTAATTGTATGCACATATTCATTGCCTAGAAGTAACTCCTTAATATGATCATCATTACCCCTAAGGAAAAAGACGGTAAACCTGACTTTTTGGACCGACAGCGATTTCAGTAAGTTTTATTTTGTGTTTTATTATTTTTTCCTTCAGATATAGTGTTGTTTTATACTGAAGAGGAGCTGAAATGAGAATTTACCCATTATCCAACAATCTAAAAATACGCCCCCCACTAGTGGGGAGGGCTATGCAGTTCAGGGAAAATGAGGGGTTATAAGCGAAAAAATACAATAATATAGCGTTTTGTATCAAAACTTGACTCTGGTTTTCCTAAATTGCAAACCCATAAAACCCAATTTTGTGAATACCCGAGCCAACTTTTGACGAAAGCTGGCTCTGGCTCGGATTTCACGGGGTGGAAGTGGGTAGCCTAATATCTTATGTTATAAAAATAGTCAACTTTGGGAAGACATTAGCCTAACCTAACAACCTTACCTAACCTATCCTAGAATTATGGGTGGGGGCTGTTGCCCCCCCCCCCCCACCCCCCCCCCCCCCCCCCCCACCCCCCGCTGGTTAGGTTTTATTTTTATTTTTTTTTGTATGTGCTATTAGCCTAACCTAACAACCTAACCTAACCTAACCTAGTGTATGGGTGGGGGCTGCCGCCCCCAATCCCCCGCTGATTAGGTACTGGCTGAAAAACTTATTGTTTTACAGTAGGCCAATGTATTTTAGAGTTTTTTTTTTGTTCTCCCTTATAATACATTTCAGCTCATAATGACATATATAGCAATGATGTATATGCTCTACCGGACCTATTAGGCCTAAAAAGATCGATGGGCTAACTGTCGGTCCAAAACATCAGTATAACCAAAAAGACGATAATATTCAAGGACACTACATCAGCGCTATTAGAAACAATTTATCAGGGACAAAAGGGGACCAATAGACTCGCCATATTTTTTGTCGTTATATTCCGCATGGAGGAATTGCGTTATCGACAACTTGAAAAACCTAATTTCACCGAAAATAATCCCGATCGTAAACAAAGCATTCCGTCGACTTGACCTCGTTCTCCTTGATTTGTACGATGCGGCAAAAGCGGGATTCACCTAATAAATGGTGCGAGTATGATCACCCCCATAAAGAACCAGCAACCTGTTCTTGCCCCATTACAGATCAACATACTGTATATGGGGATGACAATAAGTCAAGGGGGTGGTACCCATCATGTATCCAATTTAACCCACAATTTCCCTCACCTACTGTAATTGCGCGATTCATGAAATAAATGGCGTGATTTGACAGGGTATCTTTAGATTGATGGATAATGGGTAAGTTAATGTAAATCGTCCACTCAAACCATGCAAAACAACAATAAAACACTACATTCCTTGAAGAAAAACAAAACGCATAGTAAATATGGCCATTGTAGTCTTGTTGAACCTACAAATACCAAGGACGTGTCATTCTCCCGATAGAAGGTGTGGTGGGTAAATTAGTCCTCTCTATTAAAGTTTGAGGTATATATTAAGCAAACCACCCGGGAGATGATGGCTGGAATACCGGGAGTGGAGTGTAATAGAATAACACAAACGCAAGAGAAGAAGGATAGGGAGACGTTTGGGAATAAATTAGGATACATAAACAATAATAGTATGTGATATAGATACATGATGAGGCTTTATCCAATTGCGGAAAATGGAAGAAATGCAGTAATGTTTTATAGCAAGAATACAACGAGTAAAATACTGAGAACAGCTGTTCTCTTCGTTGTACTCCAGCAGTAGGACAAGAAACAAAAGGTAGCAAACAAGGGTGCTCGGCAGACAAGCATGGTGGTGACAGGTCCTCCTCAAGTAATCTTGTGTGTAGTGTTGGGGGTCGGGTGGGGGAACGACAGAGACACAGAGTTACTGGTGTGTGGTGCTAGGTCAGGACCTTCTTACTGCCTGCCTTCCCTTCAGTCATGTATCTTTCCAGCCTCAGTAATCTTGTGTGTAGTGTTGGGGGTCGGGTGGGGGAACGACAGAGACACAGAGTTACTGGTGTGTGGTGCTAGGTCAGGACCTTCTTCCTGCCTGCCTTCCCTTCAGTCATGTATCTTTCTAGCCTCAGTAATCTTGTGTGTAGTGTTGGGGGTCGGGTGGGGGAACGACAGAGACACAGAGTTACTGGTGTGTGGTGCTAGGTCAGGACCTTCTTCCTGCCTGCCTTCCCTTCAGTCATGTATCTTTCCAGCCTCAGTAATCTTGTGTGTAGTGTTGGGGGTCGGGTGGGGGAACGACAGAGACACAGAGTTACTGGTGTGTGGTGCTAGGTCAGGACCTTCTTACTGCCTGCCTTCCCTTCAGTCATGTATCTTTTTTTTTTTTTTTTTTTTTTTTTTAAGAGACAATGAACGGAGGAAGGAAAAACACAGATAAAACAAAAAGGTCCATGTGCCTAAAGGCATCCTCCATTCATAAAATGTTTGTAACAACTGGATTTAAACATTTGTTGATTGTAAGTTTGTGGAAAGCAATTCGAGGGAAGTGAATTCCAAAGAGTAGTAGCTCTGGGGATAAATGAATTCTGATAAGCAGAAGTTCTGCATTGTGGAGGAGAAAGTGTAAATTCATGGGCGCTCTCAGCTGCCCTAGTTCTACGGGGAAAGATGTGGAGAGGCGGCACAATTGAAGCAAGTTCCTCGGAACAATTGCTGTGAAAATATCTGTAGAATAATGCAAGGGATGCAACGTTTCTTCGTATGGCTAATGTAGGAAGGTCCTGTGTGATTGCAGGGTTATTGATTAATCTAATAGCTTTATTTTGAATTTTGTCCAACTGCCTCAATGCAACCACTCCACTTCCACCCCACAGAGGTGAACAGTAATCCATCTGAGAGCGCACATGACTTTTATATATTACGGCCAACTGCTCGTCAGTGAAGAATTCTCGAACTCTGTACAGGAGTCCCAGTTTTTTAGAGGCATTCTTAGCAATGCTTCTAACATAATGTGTCCAGCTCAAGTTAGTAGTTAATGTTACACCGAGAATGTCAATACTAGGGGAAGTGGGAATATTTACTTCATTAAAAAATATATGGGAGTCCGTGAGATTCTGTCGGTTAGAAAATTGAATGTACTTGGTTTTCTGTGCATTAAAGGAAACTAGATTCTCTTGTCCCCATTCATTAATTCTAGAAAGGTCCTGGTTCAGAGAAATTGCAGTGTTTATTTTTGAATTTATAAGATCGGGTTGGGTGAAAGAATTGGTAAATGTGAAGGAACTGTGGAGTGTTGAGTCATCTGCGTAGGAATGTATTGGATTATGAGTGGTAGATATGAGATCATTGATATGAATGAGGAACAGAGTTGGGGCCAAAACTGATCCCTGGGGAACACCAGCATTTATTGAGTGAAATTGAGAATAAAGGCCATCTACCATTACACGTATTTTTCTGTTATGAAGATAAGAAGAAATTAGTGGAACTAATGATGCAAGGCCGTAGTGTGACATCTTCGACAATAAGGATTGATGCCAGACTCTATCAAATGCCTTTGATATATCCAGTGCTATTGTATGTGTTTCACCATGTTGGTCTGTAGCTTGGTTGATTTGATGCGTAAGAAGGCAAAGAATGTCTGCAGTTGATCGACATCGTCTAAAACCATATTGCCTATCACTGATTAATTTATTATTCTCCAGATGCTTAATTATGTGATTATTTAATATAATTTCAAAAACTTTGCCAAGAGTGGAAGTTATAGCTATTGGTCTGTAGTTTGATGGATCTGAAGAGGCACCTTTTTTAGGAACTGGATGGATGTTTGCTTCTTTCCAGGGTACTGGGAAGCATGAGGTATGAGTACACAGACGGAAAAATTTTGCCAATACAGGAGCGAGCACCAAGGAGCAATTCTTAAGTACTATTGGAGGAATTTCATCTGGACCAGGAGCCTTATCTACTGAGAGATTCTGCAAAATAGTTTTGACATGTCTGGTGTGGATCTTAAGTGAGGGAATTTCAGGTGAATTAAAATTAAGTACAGGGACATCTTGATTTATGTCATCTAAGGTTGAGTTGGTGGAGAAAATATCTGCAAGAAGGTTAGCTTTACCTCGTGGGTCACTTACAAGATTGCCAGTCGGAGATTTTAATGGTGGAATGGATGAAGCAGTAGTGAAGTTGGATTTGAATGAGTTAAGAGTAGACCAAAATATTTTGTTATCATTTGGATTATTTAGAAGTTTATTTGCCTGCTTATGGAGAAAGTTTGATTTAGTTAGGTTTAATACAGTTTTGGCATGATTTCTGATGTTTCTAAAGTAATTAAAGGCTTCATGTGTTTTTGATCTTGTGTATGCATTGTAGGCTATTGCTTTTTGTTCAGTTACTCTAGCACAATTATGGTCAAACCATTTAGGTGAATTAGATCTTTTACTGTACTTTTGATGAGGAATAAAAGTTTCCATTCCAATTTTTACAAAATCTTACCAGCCTCAGTACCCTCACACAGAGTTACTGGTGTGTGGTGCTAGATCAGGACCTTCTTACTGCCTGCCTTCCCTACAGTCATGTATCTTACCAGCCTCAGTACCCTCACACATTAATATTCTGCTCTGTATTTAGATTCTTATAAATTGTTTATGTAAAGCTTGGATCCCATGGGGTAAGTTGATTACCTTGCCTGCCGTCGTTCAATCACAGGGTACGGTCGCGCTAATAAGTCATGTCTAAGCTGTCTTTATATTTGGCTTGCTCTGTGCTGTATTAATGTCTGTCAGATGTTGAATAGGGTGGGTAAGTGTAGGAACATGTTTGTATATTTCACTCGGTATGAAGAAATGAAGCTTAGATATTGCTGATACCAATTATTGATCAAAATATACTTGGTGCCGAGATATCACTTATTAGCGCGACTGTACTTCATTAACTTTTAGTAAGTTGTCTGTATGAGTGTAATCGTTAAATTTTACGCATAGCATTGTGTTTCTCCCTAGACACTTTCACCTTAGCTTTTGTTCTGCAATTGTTCTTATATTGTTTCTTATAACCTGGATCGCATCGCCAATAATATTCATAGTTGAGCTTGTCTCGAATATTTTCTCCAATTTTGTTTGACCTTCAGAGAGGGAAGGATGGAACCAGAGTTATCTATAGCTTCCCTCTCCTCCTCTATATTTCTCCTCTGTTCTCTTATATATTACTAGCTGAGATACCCGGCGCTGCCAGGGGGAATATGGAAATATGGGCTGTCTATCTTCGGGAAGGGGTGGGGTGGGGGGGGGGGGGGGGGAGGGACAACAAATGTTCGCTTAACTCCCCTTCCCCAAGTATGGGCTGTATGCATGCCAAGTATGGGCTCTCCATCTTGACAACTGAGCGGAGCCGCCCCCCCCCCACTCCCTTAAAACCTATTCTGGTACCCCCTTAGTATGCATGGCTAGTATGGGATCTCCATCTTGAAAACTGAGTAATTCGTGCGCAAACATGAACAAACAGAAAAACAGACAGAGAGTGCTCTTTATATATATATAGTGAGAGTAAGTATATTGAAACCCCATGTTAAAATAAATACTGACACGCTAAAATGAATTTATACCTGGGATTATGTTTTTTCCCTTTTCATCAATGATTAATAGTAAACTACTTTGCAAAAGTATTTTCAAATATTCCATTTTCTTTTGTAATATACTCGTTTGTTTTTTGTCTGGACTGTTTGCGATAAAAATGCCAAATCCTGACAAACGGGTTAAAATGGATACAACTATTTTTCAGCGTTTTTGACAGGTCCAATATTGAACCCAGTGACAGCCATGTTGAACTGCTACATTGTTTATTTGTTTATTATTTGTATTATTGTATATACATTTATGTTTTAACACCCAGCATATTTTGATGATAGTTGTTGCGGTTGTCGTTGTTGTTGAAGGAGGATGGGAGAGGTGGAGGTTGGTTGTCCACTTTCATCGACTAGTTCACTATGAATTTCACACTATTATATTATACACTGCTGGCTGTTAGATTAACTAATATTATTAAAACAAGAAATATTTAGCTTCTTGATATGTCACAAATTGATGTCATCAATTAATAATTAGATGTCTAGTATATAACTAAAATACTTGAAACTACCATCGTCTTGTGGTAGAATATAATTTATATATGAATGCCACCATCGTATTAAAACTGATGGTGTTGGACTTGGTGTGTGACCGTGGCCAGAGGATATTAGGGAGTTTAAATTATATAGGTTATTGTGTGCGTCTGAGTACATACATACATACAAGTTTAAATACCGTTTTGTCCACAGAGAATGCGGTTACAGTCTCACATACTAAATGGCGGCTTTCCAGGCGGCCCTGTCAAGGGCTGCCTCTGTTGTCAAGTTCTATATTTTGAAATTATAAATGCCCCCACACCCGGCCGTCCTTCCCCTATCGACCCCAAACAAATTTCTGGACCTCGGCCTGTCACTCTTACTATCAACTTTTGCAACATTCGCAGCCTTTTCTCTAATTTTCCCTCTGTTGAACACCATCTTTCCTTGTACAAACCTGATCTTTTCCTCACTGAAACTCGGGTGTCTAAAACAACTGCCAGCAGCCCCTTCTCCGTATCCTCCTACTTGATCTATCCTAGCTTCAAAGGCAAAGGCGGATGTTGTGCATATGTACACAACAAACTCACTTGCTCTCATGTTCCCAATTTTGACTCCTCTGAATTCTCAACTTCATGGCTCAAACAATCCTGTCATTCTCATACTAAATATTTCTGTGCTGTCTATCTTTCCACTAGCTCTATCGACTTTCTCAAATTCTTTGACTATCTAAACTCTGAAGTAGAACACATTCTATCCATTTCTTATTTCTCAGAAACCTTCATCTTAGAATATTTCAATATTCACCGCCACCAATGGCTCTCCTCGCATACTACTGACCAACCTGGTGAACAAGCCTACGTATTTTCTATCCTAAGCGACCTAGAGCAGTTGATTCAGCAACCCCCCTGTATCCCGGATCACTTCGGAGACCGGCCCAACATTCTTGACTTGTTTCTAATTTCCAGCCCTTCTTCCTATACTTTCGATCTTTTTTCCCTTTTTGGCTCCTCCGACCATGAACTTATATCTGTTACCTGTCCTATCTCTCCAGTACGGACACCCGATCCTCCCAGTCGACGCGCATGTGGCACTTTGGCGCTGCCGACTGGGAGGCTCTACGGAAGTACTTCTTTGATTTCCTATGGAATGACTTGAACTCTCCGAGGGTCTTCGGCAACCGAAGACCCTCGGAGAGTGCTAAATTACCGAGGTAATCCTATCGGGCATGGAGGCATACATTCCATTTTCTTCCTCTCAGACTAATTGAAAAAAATCTCGGTTTACTCATGCTTGTTCTACCGCTGTCCGCAATAAGGAGGAAGCATTCACACGGTACCGTCGTCCTAAAACTCAAGAATCTCATTCTTCCTATGTTTCTGCCCGGAATCAAGCCAAATCTGTTATTTGACTTACCAAACACCGTTTCATCAATACTAAATGCACTGAACTATCCAATTCTAGCTCTTCCCAAGCTTTCTGACATCTAGCCAAATACCTCTCCTCTTTTCTACTCTGATGGCATAACCATTATTTCTTCCTCTGACAAAGCTGAACTCTTCACTCAAATTTTTGCTAGAAACACCATCTTGGATGATTTCGGTGTTATACCTTCCTCTCCACCCCCCTCTCTCCTACTCATGCCTAATATCAATATCTCTTCTAAAGATGTACTTTCTACCTTCTCTAGGCTTAATACTACGAAGGCGTACGGTCCTGGTGTTCCTCCTGTTGTACTAAAAAACTGTGCTTCCGTGCTGACTCCCTGCCTAGGCAAACTCTTTCGTCTCTGTCTCTCCTCTAACGTCTTACCTTCTTGCTGGAAGTTTCCTCTCATTCAACCTGTCCCAAAGACCGCTCTCAACCCTCCAACTATCTTCCAATTGCTCTCATCTCTTGTATCGCTAAAGTTTTTAAAACTATTCTTACTTCCAAATTTCTTAAGCATTTCTCTTCTTATAATCTACTCTCAGATCGCCAGTATGGCTTCCTTAAGGGTCACTCTATTGGTGATTTTTCATATCTTAGTAACTCTTGGTCATCCTCGATTCAGGACTTCGGTGAGACTTTTTCTATAGACATCAAAGGCCTTCGATAGAGTCTGGCACAAATCTTTAATATTCTAAACTACCCTCCTTCGGTTTCTAATCCCTCCATGTGCCTGCCTTTGTCTCTAATTTCCTTTCTGGCCGTTCCATAAATGCGGTTGTGGATGGCATCGCTCACTTCCTCATCCTATCAACTCCAGTGTTCCTCAGGGTTCTGTCCTATCTCCCATTCTCTTTCTAATTTTCATAATGATCTTCTCAACTGTACCTCCAGTCCCATCCATTCATATGCAAACGACTCTACTTTACACTAATCATATAGTTTTCCAGAACGCACAAGCAAGCAATCCCTTAAACACAAACGTAATGCAGCCATACAACACTTGTCTTCCGATCTAACTACTATTACCAATTGGGGCAGATAAAGCCTTGTTGCCTTTAATGCTTCCCAAACTCAATTTCTCCATCCTACTACCCTTCGTGAATTCCCAGGGGGCTATCCCTTATACTTCAACAATACAAAATTCAATCCTTCATCTTCTCTCAGTATTCTCTGTCTCTTTTTCTTTTGCTCTCTTTTGGAAGGACCATATTACCAGTCTTGCTAAGGCAGCCTCCCAGATGCTAGAGTGTGCTCAACCGCCTCAAGGGATTCTTGACCTCTGCACAGCTTCTTGCTCTGTACAGGGCCACAGTGTGTCCGTGTATTGAGTATTCACATGTGCGGGGAAGGTCCTCTAACACCACACTCCTAGACAAAGTAGAAAGGAAATACTTTTGTATCATTAACTCGCATCCACTCACCAACTCTCTACAAACTCTCTCTCTTCGCCGCAATGTTGATCTCTCTCACTATTATCTCGCTACTACAATAAGCAGTGTTCCTCAGAGCTCTCTATGTAGGGTACGTAGCACTCGTCTTGCAACACAATCCCACCCGTACTCTGTGCAACTCTCCAAATCAAGAGTGAAAGATACTCTCAATTTTTGTTATATTCAACAGTTGAGCTCTGGAACTCTCTCCCTGAACCCATCTTTCCCTCATCCTATGACTTAAATTGCTTCAAGCTTCGTGTGTCCAGATATTTTGGCTCGAACATTCCTTGATTTTGGCCCTGTCACTCTTTCAAATATGGGGGAGGCACTCGTCACATGCAATTTGGACTTTTGTCTTCCTCATCCTCGTAGAACAAATGTACAGTATATATTAATACATAACATCAATTACTGTAATATAGATTCAGAGTTGTAGAGTACCGGTATTGTGGATTGTATGATGATTGTTGTTTGTAGTCTTCTGTATTCCTGAGTTACCCAAGTGAGGCGTTTATTAGAGTTTAGTACTTGCGATGACAATATTTATGTTTTATTCTGACTTATACAAAAGACACAATTATTATAATTAGATATACCATGATCTAGGGATCACATGGGTATACATTCAGGTAACCATTGTACACCAACAACGCCTTACTGAACTTTAATAATGTGTCTTATGATCGTCAGAATAGACGGATGAAAGAGTTATTATATTGAATGGGTATTTGAAAAGTTAAATACAAATAAGTTTTTAGGGGAGCACCATCTACAATAGACAAAAACAACCGAGTAAGTCGAGAACACAAAGAAGGGTGATAGAAAAACATGGACAATTTTAAAGTTAAACGTAAAATTAAGGACACACTGGTAGAGCAAAAGGGAGAATGTCGAACAGTGAAGCTAAATATAGCTTGACATTAATAACCTGCGTATTTTGCTTTTTGTGAGTAAATTGTTTCACTGTGTTCCAGGTGAGAAAAACATGGACAATTTTAAAGTTAAACGTATGGTGATACGTAAACGTAAAGTGATGGTGATGGTGGTGATGGTGATGGTGATGGTGGTGGTGGTGGTGATGGTGATGGTGGTGGTGGTGGTCGTGGGTAAAGAAAAGTGTTATATTGTTTTCTCTCACACCACCTTCAATATAGTTCAGTTAACTTTAGTGTAGGATCAGCGAAGGTCTTATATTATGTACATTGGTGTGCGGGAGTATTGGAGGAAGAATTAGCTTAGGGTTGATGCTATGAATAATGATGCGGTTAGGTAGAAGAATTGTGCATTTGTTGATGACAATATCAAATTGGCACACACAATCATAGAGGCAATATAATCAAAATTGGCACACACAATCATAGAGGCAATATAATCAATTGGCACACACAATCATAGAGGCAATATAATCAAAATTAGATAGCGAAGTATCATAGGTTTAGCCTAAGTTAGCTTCAGCAGCCCCTCTTCAATTAATTTCCAATAGAGTTCTGAAACACGGATTTTTGCCTCAAACTGTTTAACGTGGTAGAGATGTCGAACTAGTTTCAAATGACTCGTCTGGGCAAGGGAAACAACTAATATTCAGATAATGTTTTGTTAATGTTGACCGTTTGACTTGCACTGGTCCCTGTAGAATATGTTGGTGGATGTATGGTAGAATATGTTGGTGGATGTATGGTAAAATATGTTGGTGGATGTATGGTAGTATATGTTGGTGGATGTATGGTAGAATATGTTGGTGGATGTATGGTAGAATATATTGGTGGATGTATGGTAGAATATGTTGGTGGATGTATGGTAGAATATGTTGGTGGATGTATGGTAGAATATGTTGGTGGATGTATGGTAGAATATATTGGTGGATGTATGGTAGAATATATTGGTGGATGTATGGTAGAATATGTTGGTGGATGTATGGTAGAATATGTTGGTGGATGTATGGTAGAATATGTTGGTGGATGTATGGTAGAATATGTTGGTGGATGTATGGTAGAATATGTTGGTGGATGTATGGTAGAATATGTTGGTGGATGTATGGTAGAATATGTTGGTGGATGTATGGTAGAATATGTTGGTGGATGTATGGTAGAATATGTTGGTGGATGTATGGTAGAATATGTTGGTGGATGTATGGTAGGATATGTTGGTAGATGTATGGTAGGATATGTTGGTGGATGTATGGTAGAATATGTTGGTGGATGTATGGTAGGATATGTTGGTGGATGTATGGTAGAATATGTTGGTGGATGTATGGTAGAATATGTTGGTGGATGTATGGTAGAATATGTTGGTGGATGTATGGTAGAATATGTTGGTGGATGTATGGTAGAATATGTTGGTGGATGTATGGTAGAATATGTTGGTGGATGTATGGTAGAATATGTTGGTGGATGTATGGTAGAATATGTTGGTGGATGTATGGTAGGATATGTTGGTAGATGTATGGTAGGATATGTTGGTGGATGTATGGTAGAATATGTTGGTGGATGTATGGTAGGATATGTTGGTGGATGTATGGTAGAATATGTTGGTGGATGTATGGTAGAATATGTTGGTGGATGTATGGTAGAATATGTTGGTGGATGTATGGTAGAATATGTTGGTGGATGTATGGTAGGATATGTTGGTAGATGTATGGTAGGATATGTTGGTGGATGTATGGTAGAATATGTTGGTGGATGTATGGTAGAATATATTGGTGGATGTATGGTAGAATATGTTGGTGGATGTATGGTAGAATATGTTGGTGGATGTATGGTAGGATATGTTGGTGGATGTATGGTAGAATATGTTGGTGGATGTATGGTAGAATATATTGGTGGATGTATGGTAGAATATGTTGGTGGATGTATGGTAGAATATGTTGGTGGATGTATGGTAGGATATGTTGGTGGATGTATGGTAGGATATGTTGGTGGATGTATGGTAGAATATGTTGGTGGATGTATGGTAGAATATATTGGTGGATGTATGGTAGAATATGTTGGTGGATGTATGGTAGAATATGTTGGTGGATGTATGGTAGAATATATTGGTGGATGTATGGTAGAATATGTTGGTGGATTTTTTTTTTTTTTTTTTTTTTTTCTATGTGATTGAGGGAGGCAAAAGGCATAACTGCCTATAGCGAGTGCCTCCCCCATAGTTGAAAGAGTGACAGGGCCAAAATCAAGGGACGTTCGAGCCAAAATGCCTGGACACACGGAGTTTGAAGCAATTTAAGTCATAGGAAGAGGGAAAGACTGATTCTGGGAGAGAGTTCCAGAGCTCAGCTGTTGAGTAGAAGAAAGTTTGAGAGTAACGTTTCACTCTTGGGTTGGAGAGTTGCACAGAGTAGGGGTGGGATTGAGTTGCAAGACGGGTACCACGTGCCCTACGTAAAGGAGGTGGTATGCACTGGGATAGCTCTGAGGAACACTGATTATTATAGTAGCGATAGAATAGCGAGAGAGATGCAACATTGCGGCGGAGAGAGAGAGATTGCAGAGAGTTGGTGAGTGGACGGGAGTTAATGATACGAAAGGCCTTCCTTTCAACTTTGTCTAGGAGAGCAGTGTGAGAGGAACCTCCCCACACATGTGAACAATACTCAATACAAGGGCGCACTATGCCCCTGTACAGAGCAAGAAGCTGTACAGGGGAAAAGAACCCCCTAAGGCGGTTGAGCACACCCAGCTTCTGGGAGGCTGCCTTAGCAAGACTGGTAATATGGTCCTTCCAAATGAGAGCAGAAGAAAAAGAGACACCAAGAATATTGAGAGAAGATGAAGGGTTGATTTTTGTATTGTTGAAGAATAAGGGATAGTCCGCTGGGAGATCCTGACGGGTAGATAGATGGAGAAATTGGGTTTTGGAAGCATTAAAGTTAACAAGGTTTTCTCTGCCCCAATTGGAAATAGTATTTAGATCAGAATTTAAGAGTTCTATGGCTTCATTACGTTTGTCGTTGAGGGATTGCTGGCTGGGGCGTTCTGAAAAACTAATGGAGTAGTGCAAGGTTGAGTCGTCTGCGTATGAATGGATGGGAATTAAGGTACAGTTAAGGAGATCATTTATAAAAATTAGAAAGAGAATAGGAGATAGGACAGAGCCCTGAGGAACACCGGAGTTTATAGAGTGAGGAAGTGAACAATGGCCGTCCACAACCGCGGCTATGGAACGGCCGGAAAGGAAATTAGAGACAAAGGCACAGATGGAGGGATAGAAACCGAAGGAGGGTAGTTTAGAAATTAAAGATTTATGCCAGACTCTATCGAAGGCTTTCGATATGTCTAGTGCAATAGAAAAAGTCTCACCGAATGTATGGTAGAATATGTTGGTGGATGTATGGTAGAATATGTTGGTGGATGTATGGTAGAATATGTTGGTGGATGTATGGTAGAATATGTTGGTGGATGTATGGTAGAATATATTGGTGGATGTATGGTAGAATATGTTGGTGGATGTATGGTAGAATATGTTTGGTGGATGTATGGTAGTGGATGTATGGTAGAATATGTTGGTGGATGTATAGGATATGTTGGTGGATGTATGGTAGGATATGTTGGTGGATGTATGGTAGAATATATTGGTGGATGTATGGTAGAATATGTTGGTGGATGTATGGTAGAATATGTTGGTGGATGTATGGTAGAATATGTTGGTGGATGTATGGTAGGATATGTTGGTGGATGTATGGTAGAATATGTTGGTGGATGTATGGTAGAATATGTTGGTGGATGTATGGTAGATATGTTGGTGGATGTATGGTAGAATATGTTGGTGGATGTATGGTAGATATGTTGGTATGTATGGTAGGATATGTTGGTGGATGTATGGTAGAATATGTTGGTGGATGTATGGTAGAATATGTTGGTGGATGTATGGTAGAATATGTTGGTGGATGTATGGGTAGGAATATGTTGGTGGATGTATGGTAGAATATGTTGGTGGATGTATGGTAGAATATGTTGGTGGATGTATGGTAGAATATGTTGGTGGATGTATGGTAGAATATGTTGGTGGATGTATGGTAGAATATGTTGGTGGATGTATGGTAGAATATGTTGGTGGATGTATGGTAGGATATGTTGGTGGATGTATGGTAGAATATGTTGGTGGATGTATGGTAGAATATGTTGGTGGATGTATGGTAGAATATGTTGGTGGATGTATGGTAGGATATGTTGGTGGATGTATGGTAGGATATGGTGGGTATGGTAGGATATGTGGTGGATGTATGGTAGAATGTTGGTGGATGTATGGTAGGATATGTTGGTGGATGTAT
Organism: Paralithodes platypus; assembly: GCA_032716605.1. Classification (NCBI taxonomy): domain Eukaryota; kingdom Metazoa; phylum Arthropoda; class Malacostraca; order Decapoda; family Lithodidae; genus Paralithodes; species Paralithodes platypus. The sequence goes on from CM064539.1 coordinate 26,229,816, forward strand.
GGTAGGATATGTGGTGGATGTATGGTAGGATATGTTGGTGGATGTATGGTAGGATATTTGGTGGATGTATGGTAGGATATGTTGGTGGATGTATGGTAGAATATGTTGGTGGATGTATGGTAGAATATGTTGGTGGATGTATGGTAGAATATATTGGTGGATGTATGGTAGAATATGGTGGTGGATGTATGGTAGAATATATTGGTGGATGTATGGTAGAATATAGTGGATGTATGGTAGAATATGTTGGTGGATGTATGGTAGAATATATTGGTGGATGTATGGTAGAATATGTTGGTGGATGTATGGTAGGATATGTTGGTGGATGTATGGTAGAATATATTGGTGGATGTATGGTAGAATATGTTGGTGGATGTATGGTAGAATATGTTGGTGGATGTATGGTAGAATATGTTGGTGGATGTATGGTAGGATATGTTGGTGGATGTATGGTAGGATATGTTGGTGGATGTATGGTAGAATATGTTGGTGGATGTATGGTAGGATATGTTGGTGGATGTATGGTAGGATATGTTGGTGGATGTATGGTAGAATATGTTGGTGGATGTATGGTAGGATATGTTGGTGGATGTATGGTAGAATATGTTGGTGGATGTATGGTAGAATATGTTGGTGGATGTATGGTAGAATATGTTGGTGGATGTATGGTAGAATATGTTGGTGGATGTATGGTAGAATATGTTGGTGGATGTATAGAATGTTGGTGATGTATGGTGGTATATGTTGGTAGAAGTCGGGTAGGATATGTTGGTGGATGTATGGGAATATGTTGGTGGATGTATGGTAGGATATGTTGGTGGATGTATGGTAGAATATGTTGGTGGATGTATGGTAGAATATGTTGGTGGATGTATGGTAGAATATGTTGGTGGATGTATGGTAGAATATGTTGGTGGATGTATGGTAGGATATGTTGGTAGATGTATGGTAGGATATGTTGGTGGATGTATGGTAGAATATGTTGGTGGATGTATGGTAATATATTGGTGGATGTATGGTAGAATATGTTGGTGGATGTATGGTAGGATATGTTGGTGGATGTATGGTAGAATATGTTGGTGGATGTATGGTAGAATATGTTGGTGGATGTATGTAGAATGTTGGTGGATGTATGGTAGGATATGTTGGTGGATGTATGGTAGGATATGTTGGTGGATGTATGGTAGGATATGTTGGTGGATGTATGGTAGGATATGTTGGTGGATGTATGGTAGAATATGTTGGTGGATGTATGGTAGAATATATTGGTGGATGTATGGTAGAATATGTTGGTGGATGTATGGTAGAATATGTTGGTGGATGTATGGTAGAATATATGTGGATGTATGGTAGATATGTTGATAGGTAGAATGTTGGTGGATGTATGGTAGAATATGTTGGTGGATGTATGGTAGAATATGTTGGTGGATGTATGGTAGAATATGTTGGTGGATGTATGGTAGAATATGTTGGTGGATGTATGGTAAGATGTTGGTGGATGTATGGTAGGATATGTGGAGTTATGGTAATATGTTGGTGGATGGATGTAATATATTGGTGGATGTATGGTAGAATATGTTGGTGGATGTATGGTAGATGTTGGTGGATGTATGGTAGGATATGTTGGTGGATGTATGTAGATATGTTGGTGGATGTATGGTAGAATATGTTGGTGGATGTGGTAGAATATGTTATGTTGGTAGAATATGTTGTGGATGTATGGTAGGATATGTTGGTGGATGTATGGTAGGATATGTTTGGTGGATGTATGGTAGAATATGTTGGTGGATGTATGGTAGGATAGTTGGTGGATGTATGGTAGAATATGTTGGTGGATGTATGGTAAATATGTTGGTGGATGTATGGTAGAATATGTTGGTGGATGTATGGTAGATGTTGGGATGTATGGTAGAATATGTTGGTGGATGTATGGTAGAATATGTTGGTGATGTATGGTAGAATATGTTGGTGGATGTATGGTAGAATATGTTGGTGGATGTATGGTAGAATATGTTGGTGGATGTATGGTAATATGTTGGTAGATGTATGGTAGGATATGTTGGTGGATGTATGGTAGAATATGTTGGTGGATGTATGGTAGGATATGTTGGTGGATGTATGGTAGAATATGTTGGTGGATGTATGGTAGAATGTTGATGTATAGAATTGTTGGTGGATGTATGGTAGAATATGTTGGTGGATGTATGGTAGGATATGTTGGTAGATATGGTAATATGTTGGTGGATGTATGGTAGAATATGTTGGTGGATGTATGGTAGGATATGTTGGTGGATGTATGGTAGGATATGTTGGTGGATGTATGGTAGGATATGTTGGTGGATGTATGGTAGGATATGTTGGTGGATGTATGGTAGGATATGTTGGTGGATGTATGGTAGGATATGTTGGTGGATGTATGGTAGGATATGTTGGTGGATGTATGGTAGAATAGTGGTGGATGTATGGTAGAATATGTTGGTGGATGTATGGTAGAATATTGGTGGATGTTGTAGAATATGTTGGTGGATGTATGGTAGAATATATTGGTGGATGTATGGTAGAATATATTGGTGGATGTATGGTAGAATATGTTGGTGGATGTATGGTAGAATATATTGGTGGATGTATGGTAGAATATGTTGGTGGATGTATGGTAGGATATGTTGGTGGATGTATGGTAGAATATATTGGTGGATGTATGGTAGAATATGTTGGTGGATGTATGGTAGAATATGTTGGTGGATGTATGGTAGAATATATTGGTGGATGTATGGTAGAATATGTTGGTGGATGTATGGTAGGATATGTTGGTGGATGTATGGTAGAATATGTTGGTGGATGTATGGTAGATATGTTGGTGGATGTGTTTAGAATATATTGGTGGATGTATGGTAGAATATGTTGGTGGATGTATGGTAGAATATGTTGGTGGATGTATGGTAGAATATGTTGGTGGATGTATGGTAGGATATGTTGGTGGATGTATGGTAGGATATGTTGGTGGATGTGTGGTAGGATATGTTGGTGGATGTATGGTTGGATATGTTGGTGGATGTATGGTAGGATATGTTGGTGGATGTATGGTAGGATATGTTGGTGGATGTGGAAGGATATGTTGGTGGATGTATGGTAGGATATGGTGGATGTATGGTAGGATGTTGGTGGATGGTAGGATATGTTGGTGGATGTATGGTAGGATATGTTGGTGGATGTATGGTAGGATATGTTGGTGGATGTGTGGTAGGATATGTTGGTGGATGTATGGTTGGATATGTTGGTGGATGTATGGTAGGATATGTTGGTGGATGTATGGTAGGATATGTTGGTAGATGTATGGTAGGTTATGTTGGTGGGTGTGTGGTAGGATATGTTGGTGGATGTATGGTAGGATATGTTGGTGGATGTATGGTAGGATATGTTGGTGGATGTATGGTAGGATATGTTGGTGTATGTATGGTAGGATATTTTGTGTGGATGTATGGTAGGATATGTTGGTGGGTGTGTGGTAGGATATGTTGGTGTATGTATGGTAGGATATTTTGTGTGGATGTATGGTAGGATATGTTGGTAGATGTATGGTAGGATATGTTGGTGTATGTATGGTAGGATATTTTGTGTGGATGTATGGTAGGATATGTTGGTAGATGTATGGTAGGATATGTTGGTGTATGTATGGTAGGATATTTTGTGTGGATGGTAGGATATGTTGGTAGATGTATGGTAGGATATGTTGGTGTATGTATGGTAGGATATTTTGTGTGGATGTATGGTAGGATATGTCTGATGGTAATATTACTGAAGTTGATTGTCTCTGATATATAGATATATTGCATCGGCAGTAATAATAACTACTACAGCTTCAATGATGTGTTTTTCTTGTTGAAGTTTGAGTACAAAGGAGTACCAAGGAAATCAAGCAACAACAGATCTAGTGACCCTTCTAGGCTGCTTGTCCTCCAAAACACTGAGGATCAAGTGTCCAAACAGTGGGTTAGAGTGGGTAAGGGAACATTGGAAAGGGAACTACTGCCCTGGAACTAATGTCCGTGGCAGGACTAGGAAGTTAGTAGGGGACATATGGGTTAGTAACTGAGGGGAGGATAAAATAAAGTTATTCATTTACAAACGCAGTCAGTCGCGGGTTTGATGCGAGATATTTGTCTAGGCGGAATTTAAATGAATCAACGGTGCTGCAGTCTATAACGTCTCGGGGAAGCCCATTCCACAAATTGACAACTCGATTGAAGAAGAAATTCTTAGATTCGTGTGAGTTAATAGATTTACCAATAATTTTGCAACCGTTTCCCCGCGTGTAATTAGATTGGTCGATAGTGAAGTACTTACTACAGTTCATATTGTCGATGCCTTTGATGATTTTGAACACTTGAATTAAGTCACCTCTTAATCTGCGCTGGGTTAAAGGAAATATATTTAATTCTCTAAGACGCTCTTCGTATGGTTTGTTCTTTAGGCTAGGTATCATTTTGGTAACTCTATGTTGAACTCGTTCTAGCTTGTTTATGTCTTTTTGGTAATAAGGGCACCAGCATTGAACGCAGTATTCCAGGAGAGGGCGGACTAAGGAATTGTAAAGGGTTAAGATAACGTCTTTGGATTTATGCTCAAATGACCTGCCTATAAAGCCAATTATTTTGTTTGCCTTCTTAACAACTTCTGTACATTGTTGACTCGGTTTCAGGTTACTCGATATTGTTACTCCCAGAACGATTTCTCTGTTTACATTCTTAAGCTGAGTGCCATTCATCGAATAGTTTGCTTTCTCATTTATGTATCCGATATGTAGTACTTTACATTTATCCGCATTGAAACTCATTTGCCAAATTTGGGCCCAATGTGACAATTTATCTAGATTGTGTTGCATATCGTCAACTTGATCTTTTGAGAGTACGCTATTTGCAATTTTTGTATCGTCAGCAAATTTTGAGATTGTACAGGTGAGACCCTCATCTATGTCGTTGATGTAAATTAGAAAGATAATTGATCCTAGTACCGATCCCTGGGGTATCCCGCTACTTACATTGGTCCATTTAGATGCCTTACCGTTTATGACTACTCATTGCTTTCTGTTGCTGAGCCAATTTTCTATCCATTTCAACACACCGTCTTGTATTCCATGCGCTTTTAGTTTTAGCAGTAAACGTTTGTGGGGAACTTTGTCAAAGGCCTTTTGAAAATCAAGGTATATAATATCTACAGCTTTACTCTCATCGTAGAGGTTGAGGATATCGTGGAAGAAGTCTAAGAGGTTTGTTAAACAGGAACTTTTTTACGAAAGCCGTGTTGAGTATCTTTAAGTATGTTATTTTCCTCTAAGTGATTTACGAGTCTGTATCTTATGACCGTTTCTAGCATTTTACATACAACTGAGGTTAAGCTAATTGGACGATAGTTACTGGGTAGGGATTTGCTGCCTTTTTTGAATATCGGTGTTACATTGGCTATCTTCCACTGATCAGGCATAGTTCCAGACTGCAAGGATTTATTGAATAGTAATGTCAGTGGTTTGGAGAGCTCATCCTTAGCTTCCTTTAGAACTCTAGGCGAGATTGTATCAGGTCCAGGCGTTTTATTTACCTTGAGTTTATCTACAAAATTCAATACTTCTCTCTCTGTAACGGTGATATTGCTTAGAACATCTGAATTATCAATCTGAATCGGCGATGGTGTAGGGATATCACTGAGGTCTTCTGTTGTCAAAACTGATGCAAAGAAGGTATTGAGGGCATTACTCATTTGTACTTCGTCTTTGGTGTATTCTCCATTTTCATCGACTAACGGTCCAACAGTTGAAGTAACTACTTTTTTCTTTCTGATATAACTATAGAATTCTTTCGGGTTTGTTTTACTTTGTTTCGCAATATGTAACTCTAGGGTCTTTTTACTTTGCTTAATTAACTTTTTGGCTTTGCGTCGTAGCTCTATAAATTTCACCCGGTCTTCGTCATTTTGTGAGGATTTTAATCTATCATTAGCAAATATTTTAGCAAGCAGGCAGTTTGAAATATCTTTATTCCACCATTTGGGCTTATTATTATGGCCTGGACGCCGTATTTTCGATGGTATGCAGTCTTGCACTGCTTTTAGGTAAGTGGTTTCGAATAACTTCCAAGATGTATTTATGTCGTTATTGTTAATTAAAAAGCTCCAGTCAGTTTCTTTAAACATAGCTCTAAGATGAAAGTTTGCTTTCTTGAAATTAGGGACTTTTTCGATGCTACTATTTGGTTCGTTACTAGTAAAGTTTAAAGTGAAAGTTATCGTACGATGGTCGCTGTTACTGAATTCATCACCAACATTCAAATTCTCCATTAATTCTTCTTTTGTTTGCAAGTACAATGTCAAGAACGTTATTACCACGGGTCGGTGTTCGAACAAATTGATAAAGCAAACTCTCTTGCAAGTTCGTATACAAGTCATGTCCAGAGTGTGAAGTAAGAGTATCGCCCCACTTGGTCACAGGTAAATTAAAGTCGCCAAAAAATACGGTATCTTGTGAGTTACTTACATCTGCAATTTGTTAATTTATTTCTCGGTCAGTTTGCACTGATTGAGTTGGAGGTCTGTATATTAATGCAAGTATTATTTTTGTACCTTTATTATTCTTTATTAGCACAAAAGATGTGTCGACGTTCACAATTTGAGGTTTTGACAAGAGGGTCGGGTTAAGACTTTCTTTGATATAAAATAAAACGCCACCTCCATTTTTATTTATTCGGCTTTTCTCAAACATTACATAACCGGGAAGTGAATACTCTGCTAAAAAGTCTCTATCTACTGTATTGAGCCAAGATTCTGTTATACCAATCACATCATAATTTTCAGTAAACACTAGTTCCTCTAAATCTGAACATTTATTGCGTATGCTACGAGCATAGAAAACCTTTAAAGTTGCGGTTTTAGAACTCACAGAACGTTCTTTAATCAAATTTTTGGTTCTGATCGGATCTACATTTACATTCATGGTTGACATCGGTCCTCGGTCGTTATCCCTGGCAGTTTTTAATTTGGGTCGTGTTGTTGGAGCTTTATCCAAATTCGCGGTTCTTGACAGATTAGCATTTAATTCCTTCGCAGGTTGCCGCCCTCGTTGTCTTCGGTCCTCCTTCCTGGTTGTCCTGTGCTGAGTCGATTTCTTCTCCGAAAATCCTTCACCGCATCGTTGAGAAGTCGCCCAAAACGTGCTGCTCCCACCTGGTTCAGATGAACTCCATTGTCCGAAAACAAATAGTCATCGTAGTAGAAATTGTCCCAGGTGTCGACGAATCCCACGTTTTCCTTCCTGCAGAGGTTTGCTAGACAACGATTTGTGCTGGTGGCTATGTTGCAAAATCGGCTCTCTACACCAAGCCGGGGGACGATTCCTGAGACGATGATCCTTGATGACTTCTCCTTAAACGACTTGATCAGCTGCTGGTACTTTAAAAGCAAATCTTCCGACCGGGTTCGCTGTACATCGTTGGATCCAACGTGGATGACGTACATTGTATTAGCAGGGGCCAGCTTAGATACTTCGTCAACTGCAGCAACTACGTCGTCCACACCACCACCAGGGATACAAAAAAACGCTTCCTGGTCTTAGGTGCTCTGGCGCAAAACTCTGTGAGCTGACCACGTATCATCGAGTCTCCCACGAGCCGGACTTCTTCTATTTCCGCTTCGTCATCTGAGTCTGCGAGTATCTGGAAGCGGTTTTGACACTCGGTAATCGGTATGGGTTTCCTGGTCTTGGGGCAAACGTTGTTCCTCACGACACGGAAGTTGTCTTGAGGGGGAAGAGAGTTACTATTTGTTTCTTGAGTATCGGAACCATCAGATGAAATGGCTACTGCAGGCGTTGAATTGTTGGCAGTTGACGTTGGGGCGTTGGTGGCTGCTGGAGTTGCGGTGACAATTGAAGTTTGTGGTACATGAAATATATAACGTGTTTGAATGTGAGAGAGAGAGAGAGAGAGAGAGAGAGAGAGAGAGAGAGAGAGAGAGAGAGAGAGAGAGAGAGAGAGAGAGGAGAGAGAGAGAGAGAGAGAGAGAGAGAGAGAGAGAGAGAGAGAGAGAGAGAGAGAGAGAGAGAGAGAGAGAGAGAGAGAGAGAGAGAGAGAGAGAGAGAGAGAGAGAGATAGAGAGAGAGAGAGAGAGAGAGAGAGAGAGAGAGAGAGAGAGAGAGAGAGAGAGAGAGAATTCAACCTAAGAGACAAACTCTGAAATATACAGCTTTGTCTCTTGAAATTCAATCAGGTACGACATGGACACAGTAAATTCGCAAGCTCTCCCATACATATTTTTCCTTCCTTTCTCCTCGGGTTCACGTATGCTCCATTATAAAGGATTATTTAATCAACTCTGTATTATTCGCTAGCTAAAATTGTACACATTTCCTGTGCGTTGTCCATCCTTCTATTCTACACGTTTGTATTCTTTCTTTTCAGTTATTATATGTTTATATTATCCCCCATAACATTATATTTTCAATTGTGTGTACTTTTCTTTGTAAACGTTATATATACCGTTCATATGTGTAAAGAGCATAATCTGACAAATTTCTTGCGTTCATCCATTCAATTTATTTGTCTTCCCTTCCATTCATTATGTCATATTTTTGTGTCTTGCAATGCCATGGTGTAAATTCTCCCATGTTGCTTTCTCTCCTTTCTCTGTGTCCCTTCCCTTCTCTCTGTTCTCCCATGTTGCCTCCTCTCTTGCCTCTCCTACCTCGTCTCTTTCTGTTATCTCTCCGGCATATTCCACCTTCCCACTTTTCTACATCACTGCCTCTCTTCCATAATCATCCACCGCTCTCATTTATCTTCCATTATTCCTCTTTCGCCCCTTCTCTTCTTCCTCGCTATACATTTATTTGTATTATCCTTACCTTCCCCTTTCCTTCGTCCTTGCCTCCTCTTTTGGTTCCCATTACTGTTGGTTACATAGTTATCCCCAGTGCAGGTATATAATATGTCTTTTGGTTCCCATTACTGTTGGTTACATAGTTATCCCCAGTGCAGGTATATAATATGTCTTTTGGTTCCCATTACTGTTGGTTACATAGTTATCCCCAGTGCAGGTATATAATATGTCTTTTGGTTCCCATTACTGTTGGTTACATAGTTCTCCCCAGTGCAGGTATATAGTATGTCTTCACATTGTTTGTATATCAATTGGAACGTTCAAGCTTCACTTCACTGCACGTCCTTCACGAGTATGTCTGGCCTTATGTAGTTTATAGAATCACTCAAATACAGTTTCCTACTTACAATAATTAATGTGTGTTTTTCGTTCTGTTTCGCTACTGTTAATCTTCCGTGTATATGTTTCATTATAATTTTATAGATACTGTTTATTTACCTCGAACTTTTGCTCTAGCAAAAGTGATCAGCGTTCCTAGCTCAATCATGTTGTATTTGTATTCACAAAATTATTAGCTCTCTCATGACTTGTCTAATGTCTATGCATTAATTTTAACTGTTTAATATTGCGAATAATCATGAAACAGATTCCTTTTGTCTTCAGCTAAAATATGATCTATTATATTAAAATATGTAGAAACATTTTGACATAATGATCTGCTCGGAATTAAATTACCTGTTCTTTGAAGTTGTATGTATTATTGATTATATTACGAACCGATTACACGGAACTTTGCACACTGATGATCACAGAGTAAAGTATGATTCACTACCAGGAAGTGTTCACACATTATTACTCCCACTTTCTAGCGCGGTAATATTCGGTTGTGTCGGCGGGATTTGCATTATTGACTTTATTCCTCCTTTTAACCTCATTATTCTGCAGACTCTCACACCCCACATCAGTTACGTTCATTATCTCCACATCAAACCTCTTCTTCTTCTCTAGGCCTACATTGTTTTACATTGTTTTACATTGTTACTGTGAGTACCGTCCATTGTGGCTTTCCTATAATGCACTCCCTTCCATCTCCTTCACCTCTCTTCCACCTTCAGCCCCTCTTAGCTCCTTCCTGCCCGTTCTACTCCACATCACTACCAAATTACTTCCATCTTTGTTCGTCCATTGTGGGTCTCAACTTATCACTCAGTTTCAAATCCGTCCTTCCTCAAACTTTCACAAACCATTTTGAGCCCCTTTGTGGTCCCCCTCCCCTATTAGCCTGGCCACCCTCCTGGACCCTCTCTCTCTCATCGTTCCATAATAACGAGACGCGAGACGCGTAGACGCGAGACGCGTAGACGCGAGACCGTCACAGTGAGGCTGACGTATGAACCTCTGACTCGCGTAGTTTGGCCTGGGCCCACTGATTTGAGAGAGATTGAGAGAGAGAGAAAGAGAGAGAGAGATGGGTCATTGAAATTATCCAAATAGGCTAATTCTACCTGACCTATATTGATTTAATTGATCGCTATTCATACTAGCATAACACGGCATCTGGACACCCGTGACCTTGTTGTAATGTTAAGTATTTGTGTGACACCTACCTAGTCGGGCAACTGCCTTATTTATGTATTTGTTTATTGGTAAACAAACATATAGTAGGTCAATTTAGGCGATGAAATCCTAATATACATCAACCAATAGTTGGCAGACTTAACTTTGATTTGCTGAACCAATTGATGGAGAATATGTATATTTATTTTCTGGCTGTGTTTAATAATGCAGTATATACATTTAATAATGCAGTATATACATTTATTAATGCAGTATATACATTTATTAATGCAGTATATACATTTATTAATGCAGTATATACATTTATTAATGCAGTATATACATTTATTAATGCAGTATATACATTTCCCCCTTTATCTTCTATATGCTTTTCATTCCCTCCGATTTCGACCACCTTCTCAGCTGCGCACTTCTCTATAATAATTCCTATTTCCAGTATTTTCATTTTGTCCATTCTATAACTCCGCTCTCAATACACAGATTATAAGGTGCGTGTGAAGGGTCGGGAGAAGGGAAAAAAAGAGAGTTGTGCGTGGAGGTAGGCAGGGAGGAAGAGAAGAGGAATTATTTGGATAAGAGGGGGGGGGGGAGAGAGAGTTGGGAAAGGAGAGGAAGGAGTGAGATGGTTGGGAAGGTGGATAGTGAGAAGGGAATTAAACAAAGGGAGGGAGGAGGGGTATGAGGTAGGAAAGAGAGGGATGACGGAGAGTGTTGATATAGTGTAGAGGGTAGTGATAGTGAGAAAGGTCAATGTGATATACAATGGTAAGGCAGGGACAGAAAGCGGGCATGCTGAAGACGAATATAATCATATTGTGTAAGGAGAGAAAATTAAGTATATAAAGAAGATTAGTCAACATATGATGCTGGCGGTTTGGCGTAAGGATATATAAATGGTTGTGTTAGCGGATACACACATACATTATACCGAAATGTTTTTTTTTGGCCAACAACTATTGTATTTTATTGAATTAAGCCAATCAAACATAAGTCTAATCAGAAATAACAGTGCAAAATACACTCAGAAGACTCTCATAATAAACTTGCCGAGTAATGGTTGCCGGATAAAGGACTTGTGTAAATCTGTCTAACAAAGGCATAGGGAGGTGGGAATATGGTGGTGGTGTGGTCATGTCTACAACGGTCTAGAGAGGCCATCAACTGTATTGACCTGTTTAGTAATATATTAATGGAACCCTGGTGTGTAGGACTCTAACTTCTACCATGAGTAAGTGTACTTTATGGGGCTGCCATGTGTGCAATTGCACGTATGTAATATAGAACATTATTTTATGAGTGTAATAATTGTACAAAGCCTCTGGGACGACGGTACATTAATGCGGGAAAATTACTGCAGAAATATGATATTTTTATAATCATGGTAACTTGTGGAACTAAACAGATAACAATAGAAGAGAAACAATATGTTAAATATTAAGTTTGGATGTAGGAAAAGATGGATGGTTGGTAAGTATTTTGTATACATCAATCAATGTACAGGTACAAGAATAGACATTGATTGGTGTTGCACCTACTGTGGATGACACCAGGCAAATCACTAAGTTAATATTATAGTAGTGACTGTGTCTCTAAGTGTTAGTCCCTTTTTGCTACATAATATACTCGCTCTTCAGGGAGAACAAAACACACAATCTATCCTTGTGTTTCACAAGTTATTTTGTTTATTATTACGATTGAACATTCTAGCTTTGAAATAGTTTCAAATATTTAGTAGTAGAAAATTAATTACGATAACACTCAACACCAGGATCGCGCACAACCTTTACTTTAGTGATTCTCTTATGACAAATGTGCTTTGTATTTTTACTTGATATACAAATTATAAGACATATAGAGAAAACGTTAACTTGTGATAAAAATAAGACTAACTTCGCCAAAACTCAACTCTGATATGATAATAATCAAAACATTATTTCACTATTTCCAATTGTGTTAAACTCACTATATAATTATATACTTGTATATAAAATTAAACACTGAAGTTTGATGTCATTCTAAGAACCACATAATGTATTAATATTGCATTAATACATCAACGGCAACATGTTCAGCGTGTATTCAAGAGCTCACGTCGCAAGACAGCGGCGTGCTCTTTTAGCTATAGGACTCCAAGTAAAAGGTCGGAATTTTCTTAGCTAGCCTTGTGAATGTGTGTATATTTATGCTCGGTGTAACTATTACTGTATATTATTATTGTGTGACTTCCATATCCCATCTTTGTATGAACAACATTTATTTTGTTCTGCCAGTGTAATTATTCCGTTTACCTACAGTTTCTCGACACTGCCACATGATAACAATGATGTGCACTGATAACCTTAGTGGAGCAAACCATTGACATACAGGGACCCAAATATCAATTCAGAATCTATTACCTGACACAATATTATTATTATACTTATCGATAACTAATGTGTGACAACTCTAAAACAGCGATAACTCACCTTGGGGTTGGTGACAGAGTGATCTGGTCTTGTTATTGTATGACTAGAGTACATCCTTAACTTATGAACAGTATGAAAACTATAACCAAATGGTGAACA